>CM041638.1:30437726-30558074 GCA_023333625.1 Bothriochloa decipiens
CGAGGGTGGTTTGTTGGGTCTCAAATCTAGCCTACCCCAACTTGCTTCGGACTGACAGGCTTGGTTGTTGTTGTTGGTTGTTGTTATCTATATGTCACATGTCCGATATGAAAATATGCTAATAGGAAGAACAAACACAAGACTGATCTGATTATTGAATGGAACGAACGACAATTGCAAAACCTTATGCAAGATGGGACGAGAACTACGTAACAATCATTATGCGAAGTGTGAAGAGATCGCTTACAACGTACTAGCCGGCAAGAAGAGACAACAGAACCTGTTTGCGATAATTCGATTGCTTTACTTCTATATTGCCGGAACAGAAATGGCTTATTCAACCTGGGTGTTGTTGCTTGACCTTAATACTGAGCATCATTAGGTATACATATCCTCCTTAATAAGGTAAAGCGACTCCCAGCTTGGGGCTTCTACTGTTCACCAGCGATATAGGGATAGAACCTCGGTTTCAGCACGGTCATGTCAGGGTCCTGTTCTGCAGCACAGATAAGAGGATTCCCGACTATGCTGCAAGAAAACCACAGATTTTAAACTTTCTACAAATTTCTCCCAAACCATTGAATTCATATATATAATATACAAGTCATAATACGTCTGAGATGAAGTTATTGTACGACAAGTCTCTGAAAGAAAAGAGTGCTCGAGTGAGTGGAAACCAGGCTATGATTTACCCAGGCTAGAACACGGGCCATTAAGAAATGTCTCCATGTAAAACACACTGTTGCAAATTGGTGCGTATGCTTCACTTACAAGTACTGGAGTCTTTCAAGGCTGCCTAAAGACTTTGGGATTGTACCATGTAATTTGTTACTGGACAGAACAAGTATCCTGAGGTTTGCTAACTTGCCAATCTCTGTTGGGATTGGCCCAATTATGTTGTTGTTCTGCAGCAGACCTCCCAATAAAAAAGTTTTTTAAAAAAAAGAACAGTCAAAACTAAGACTTGCTCTGTCCTTGGAAATAACACTCACAGTATCTCAAGTTTTGTCAGGTTCCCTATGCTCAGGGAGAGCGGGCCAGAAAGGTCCTTGCTTGGAGCTTCCCTGCCAAACGTTCAAACATAAGAACATGAGAACTACATATATGGTGGGTTTGATTTGGAGATAGAATGGATGGACAGAGTAGGGGTCTAGCTTACAGTGCAGTGACAAGATTCTCTGGTGAGCAGGAGACAAAGGACCAAGTACAGGGATCAACAAAGTCTGGGTCCCAGTTTTTTAGCGCACCATGGAGGTCCTTGAGAAGGCGCTTGATCATCATAAGAACTTGCACTGCCAGTATCACAGAAATCAACACCTAGCAGTGCAAAAAAAAAAATAACAGAGACAGACACCACTAAAACAAAATGAGTCATTGGAAACCACAACAAAGGAGAACCTTCATAGTTCAAATCCTTGGGGGCGGCAAGGCCTGCTTGAAGGGAATAACAGCAGGAGCAACACTAGGAACGGAGAAGACGGAGACGCCTTCATTGCTAGAGGCAGGTGAGCCGAGAACTTGAGGAAGGCTTCTCTTGGGGAAGAAAGAGGACAGGGTTCCCTCTGCATTTAATATGGTCATCAGTGGGGAGAATGTAAAAATTCTCTCTGACTCTGTTTATTTATTTTGTTATCAGAAAGTAGGTAGACACACACTCAACATACACCACCAGCAAATAAGCACGCTCATGCGTGCACATCGAATAAATGCCAAGAATTTATGGATGCTCTAAGGAGTGACAGAACATGGACGTACACGCTTTGCACCTGCTTTGCATTAAGCGTGCAAAGATTTGTACTTCAAAAATTAGTTGGAAGTCAAAATCAGTTGCATTTGAATATCCTTGGTCTTGGTGCATAGTTGCATTACTCAACTAGCCATAGAGGCAGTCCTGCCCAAAAAAGTGACCATAGTCCAGCTCAATTCTGCTCAAAAAAGGCAGCCAGGACCCGGGAATGCAAGATTTCAGCACTTGGTATATTTATTGATGTGGATTAAGGTTAATTAGGTAAAAATGAATAAATATATCATGAGAATACTCACACATCCTCAAGATAGTTTAGGCTTCCTATAACTGAGAGCATGCCCAGATGATTCTAGGTTGAACCTTTTCCCTGCCAAGCAAAACGTAGGAATAACCAGCTGACATGTATTCAAGATCTGGGAACGAATATATAAAAAGTACCAAACTTACCCAGCAAACTTGAAATTTTTAAAGCCCAGATGGTTTTCTAGTACTGATGAATTCCATGCGACAATTCACAGGAGGGAGAAGAAATTTACCTGCCCACACCTCCAAATCTTCGGCAACATTGCAGTTCACACAAAGAAACTGCCAAGCTGCAACAACCTAATTGTAGTCCAGCAAAATCTTACTGCAACCTGCTAAATAACAAATCCAATCAAAAAGCATTGGAAAAGAAGTAAGCTACAGTTCTATGAAAGGAATTCGCATAATTGAAAACACCTTTCTGAGTTCATAGCGCATGACACACTGAACCTTCAGTATAGGCAAGGCAAAGGTAACTTGTTAAGAAGCAGGTTAGTCAAGGAACAGCTGGACAAAACCTAATCCTTCGCTGCTCTTGGGCTCTACAAAACTTGGATCATATTTATGATCCATCATGTCCCAAAATAGAAGATCCAAAACCTCATAGGTATCTCCTTTTCCATGGTGCAATATCTGTTCCGTGTTAAACACATAAATATGATCCTTGATGCAGAGCCAGCTGCATGACTGAACCTTCTTTGCTCTTTGATTTTCCATTGACCTCCACACTCCAGCCATTTTTTCCCACCTACATCTGGCACCATATATTTGAGCCAAAACAATATACGGTAGTGACAGTCGGGATTTTTGCATCACCATCTTTTCGACAACTAGCTCTGCCATGCCAGTGTTGCCTTGGACTACACAGGCCTCCAGAATATTAGAGAAAGTTGCAGCACTAAACTTCGGCAAGTTGTTCTCTACATAATTCACTGCCTCTCTGAACATCCCAGCGCGGCATAACATGTCGACCACACAGGTATAGTGCTCCAGGCTAGGCATAATATGGTACCTATCTTTAAACATGGAATATATCCATTCCTTCAGTTACCAAACCTTCTAAAGCACACGCAGATAAGGCTCCAAAAAGAGTGATTCTATCAGGTTGGACACCACACTTGAGCATCCTTTTAAATATTACAAGGGCTTCCTTAGCTCTTCCATTCTGCAATAGGCCAAGCAGCATCGTATTCCATAAGACCAAATCCTTGGCACCAACTGTACTGAAGATTTTTCTGGCTTGCTTTGTTAACCCCAATTTACAGTACATGTCAGTAAGGGCTGTGGAAACAATTACATCATTCTGAAACCCAAGCTTGCAAACCAAGCAATGGATTTGAGTTCCCTGCTCCATTAAACCAAAGCATGAACTCCATCTCAGCACACTCGCAAAACTGAAGTCGTTCGGAATGACACCATTTCGCATAGACACTGCAAAGAGGCTGAGGGCCTCTTCCATTAGGCCACTCCTAGCATAGCCCGATATCAGTGCATTGCAAGGCTCTGAGGCCCATGTTGGCATTTCTCTGAAGAGCTGAACAGCATCAGACAGTCTGTCAGACGTGCAAAGGAAATCAATAGCAGCACTAGAAACGATGGAGTCTGTAAGGACGCCCGTCTTAATGCAGAGTGCCAACATCTGGTCACCCTTGGCAAAATCCTTACCATCCGAGCAAACACTGAGCACGATGGACACAGCGAATCCATCAACTGAAAAGCCTTTGCTCCTCATGGACCGGAAACACCTGAAGACAGTGCTGCCGAGAGCCTGATCCTTGTAAACGGACATAACAGAGTTCCAGGATGTGACATCTGGTTGTTCCATGCAAGAGAAGACACGTGCCGCATGCTCCAAGAGACCAACCCGGCCATACATATCAATAAGCGCATTGCCGACTACGGCATCACCATGTGCCAGGCCGTGGCGGACAGCAGCAGCGTGCAGCTCTTGGCCACGGCGGACAGAGCCAACCGCCGACGACACTATGGAGAAGGTGAAGGCGGTTGGCCTGACGCCACGCTCCCTCATGGAGTAGAAGATACGTAACGCCTTGTCCGGAAGCGCGCCGGCGACGTAGCCGGAGAGCATGGCGTTGTAGGTGACCGCGTCCCTGTGAGACATCCCGTCGAACAGCCCGCGCGCGTCCGCCAGGAGGCCGGAGCTCAGGAGCGCCGACAGGAGGATGTTGTGCGAGAACACGTTGGGCTTGGCGGCGGTAGCGCGTAGGAGTGCGACGGCGGACGGTGCGGCGCCGAGGCGAGAGTACGTGGCGCCGAGGCAGTTGGCGAGGTAGGGGGAGCGGAAGAAGGCGCGGGAGCAGCGGAGGAGGCGCGCGTGCAGCGCTGCCGCGGCGATGCGGGAAGTGCAGCGGGCGAGGAGCGCGGCGGCGACGCTAGGAGTGAAGAAGAGTGGATCGGCGGACAAGGACGACGGGGATGATGAGAGCATCGGCGGCGCGGTTCGCCGCTCGGCGGCTTACGCTTACGCCATCGCTACTGCGTTGGCGACTGCTTTGCTTGAATGCATCTTGTGTTTGTGTCCACAAATCCGGGTGCGGGTCGGCCCAGTGGACCGTCTAACCGGCCCATAGAAACAAATCCCCTCTTGGCCCATCCATAAACGGCGCAAGGCGATGGGAAACTAACGCGGCGGCGCCCTCCGACGAGGAGCGGTCAGCCGGCAAAAGCGAATCGACCGCCGCAGCTCGTTGTTCTACCCGCTGTTTTGTCTGGCCTCCGCACACACGAGAGCGCGGAAGAAATTATGTCTTCTATTAATTAGTTTTATTTTTGAACAAATCCTCTAATAATTGTTAGCACTACGTATATTTTCCCCCTTTCATAGTTTCGTGTTCGTGTTTCGGGAATGCTCAGGCTTGTTTAGTTTTCTAATTTGGTCGCCAAATTTGCTGTACAGAATTCTTACTCCTCGTCACATCAAAATATCGACATATACATGGAGTACTAAATGCAGATAAAATCAAAACTAATTGTATAGTTTTGTTATACTTTGCAAGACGAACATTTTAAGCCTAATTAGTCAAAGTTCGGATAATTTTAATGCTACAGTGTGCTGATGTAACGCCATACTGTACAAACTGCCGATTCGACCGGCAACTAAACAAGGCCCCAGCTTTTTTAATGATCAAAGTTAACGCATAGCAAGCATATAACCTGGAAGAATCTATAGAAATATAGTAGTATTATGAATCAATACTTCAACAGGTACATCTTAGGTGTAATGAAGTTTCTTCTTTTTTTCCTTTATTATAGGCAACAATCGGATTCTTATCTTCTATTTTTAACACCCCCCCCCCCACCCACCCACCCACCCCCCCAAGCCCCACAAACCCCCCCACCCCCGAGAGATGACATGAACCTGAACATGCAAATTTTGTGTTTCTAGGGAGGCATCCTTCACACCACTGGTTGTTGATTTGAAGCACCAGTTTGTGCATCTACTATTCTCCTGGCAGGTGGTAACACAATATTCTTCAGTTTTAATTACTGCACGTAGTTACCTGATTAATCAAAATTTACAGACTGAACTTAGGTCTCATGTATATATAGTACTATACTAGCTATATACTGCTGGTATCCCCTACAGGATTCAGGATTACATATTTTTGGTCTCACATACTATGTTAGTTTATACTGAAAATTGGAAACCACATTATTTGGGCTTGCAGCTAGCACCTACAGGATGACACAGCATTATGCTCGGTTTGATGATAAGATTATTGTGCGCTTTTGATCTCATAGATGCATTCTATTGTGCTGAATCTTGCACTCTTGATCACATATACAGTTTCTAAAACATACACTGCGTATATGTTGCCAAAATCAGTTTGTTTGATCACAAAACTGCAAGCTAGGAGAACACTTCTGGTCAGATTTGAGCAGCTACTTTATTGCAATGCTTCAACCCATACTCAAATTTCCTGCTGCATTGACATGTCGTACTTACAGGCTTGTAATTCGTTAATGCTCGCTGTTGGATTTCTGTTCTTTATGCTACCAGCTGATGTTCACTTCAAGAAATAGAAGCCCCATGCAGATGTGTAAATATGTAATGGACATGTGAAAGCTGACAATGCTTTGCCCAGAGGGATAGTGCAAAATAAGTCCGGGACAAATGCAATTGCATACTTCGATTCTATGTTGTTGAGTCTTATGAAACGCTCAGGTAAGATTAGCAATTCCGTTCTTTGAAATCACATCATACAGAAATTAAATAAATTTCAACGCTTCCCACAATGTTTCATTTTATATCCAAATCAACTAAGGACTCTGATAAGATTTCAGAACCTGTTGCACTCTGAAAAATACAACAACATAAAGTATAAAGAAGGAAGAGTCAACAGAGCCTGACAACCCAAGCAAAAACTTTCCGGTTCAATAAGAAGCTGTTTTATTTGGTCTTATTGTCTCAACTACTAATTCTGTAAATATTCAAATCAGTACAAGCCTTACACTCTTCTTCTGTACAGTTCATCTATTACACATCTATAGTTATTCTAGTATGGCTCATTTTATTCCCCAATCTGCCAATCTACACAGGATTTTCGGTCCTTAACTCTTTATGCTGTACAAGTGCAAACTGGTGGTGTCATCTTGGGCCCGACAGCTCGACGGCCTGCACCAGCAGCGACGAGTCGTCGTTAAGGTCAGAGTAGCAGCGGCTGAAAGTGAAGTCAGGCACCTTGAACTTGTGCGAGTCCGCGCGCTGCGAAGCCTCCCACCGCTCTGGAAGCCCATCACCTTCCAGCATCCGGACAACCTCCGACATCTTCGGCCGGTGGCCAGGGAGGTACTGTGTGCACAGCAACGCCACCTGCACCATCTCCTCTAGTTCGATCCTGTCATACCCACCCCTCAGCCCCTTATCCACCAGCACGTCCAGCTTCTTCTCCTGGTGCATCTTCTTCACCTGATCAACAACAAAATCGACGTTGCTTGATCAAACACACACCTTTTTAGAAGATCTTACTGAATTATTATTGATGTTTTCGTTGCCTAATAAATAGAGAAACCAACAATTCATTTCTTGTTTAAGCACAAGTTCTTGTTGTTCAATGAGTTAAACAAGACTTATAGTTCTCTTACCCAATCAAGCATGGCTCCCTTCTGGTTTGCTGCCTTTCCAAACTCTAGCGCAGTCTGACCGGTGATCAGCTCCAGTAGCAGGATGCCAAATCCGAAGACGTCGGTCTTCTCAGACGATTGACCAGTGGAGAGGTACTCAGGCGCAATATGACCAACAGTGCCTCGCACCGCAGTGGTGACATGTGAATCCCGATGATCAAGGAGTTTAGCGAGCCCAAAGTCACCAACAATAGCCTCGCAGTAGTCATCTAGCAGGATGTTGGCTGCTTTGACATCCCTGTGTATGATCTTGGGGTCACACTGTTCGTGCAGGTACAGTAGCCCCCTCCCTGCTCCAAGAGCTATCCTCTTCCTGGTCACCCAGTCCAAAGGTGGTTTCCCTGTAGTGATCATTGTGGAATAAAGTGAAGATTTTCCTTGATAGGAATCATATGCTTGCTTTTGTGGTGTCTAACATTTGTCCAATGGAAAAATGAGTGAATACTAGAATCCAATTCCAGTTATTTTCCAAATTCGGCTTGTCGGGTTGCAACTTGCAATTTGACACCGTCTTTTAGGCATGGTATGATCAGGAAAGAAAAGGAGAATATGTTCTGCACTACTGCAAGTGCGTTTATCATTATGAAGCACATTGGAATCTTGAGAAAGCTTACCTTTCAAGCGCGATGCAACACTTCCATTTGACATGTATGGATACACCAGCAACCTCTCTGTGGCAGTCATGCAGAACCCATAGAGCCTGAGAAGATTTCTGTGCAGTGCCAAGCTGATCATCTCAACCTCAGTCTGAAACTGTGCCTCACCGCCCGCAGCATTGCCGTCCTTCAGTCGCTTCACAGCCACAAGAGTTCCGTCAGGGAGCTTCCCTCTGTAAACATATCCAAAGCCACCTTTTCCTAGTATGTTCTTGCTGCTGAAATTGTCTGTCGCTGACTGAAGCTCCCTGAACTGGAACCTCTTCACGTTTCCAAGGCTAACATTCTCTATGTGTTGGTCTGCATATGGCAAATTCATTCCAAGAACAGTTTCATCATTAACTGTTAATTTTCTCAGGCTACCAAATAATGTATGGAATGAAAGTAAACATGGAGGTCTGCTTACCATCGACATCGAAAAGGATCTGTCGGTTTCTACGATGCCTCCACCAGAACAGAAATCCAGCAGCAAGGAAGAGGAAGCTGATGCAACCAATTGCTGCACCAAATGCAATTGCGAACTTATGGCTTTTAGATTTTGCCGGTGGCAGGGCACCCTGTGAGCTATTGAGGTTGTAGGACACTGGCACTGGGGCAGTCCCATAGCAATCTTTCTCGGTGTTGGTGCCACAGATGAGAGGATTCCCAACTATGCTGCAAGAACATCAATAGCAGAATAGCCTTCAGTCTAACATTTCCTGTTCTAGTGTCATATAGTTCGGATGTGAGAATTATATTTATATAGGAACAGGCACAAAGTTCCAGCCTTACTTGAATGTTCTTGCCAAAGATCCCGGTATTGGACCACTCAGGTTATTATATGACAAGTCTCTGGAAGACAGTGTACAGTGAACACAAACCCAAGTAACATAACACCCAAACATGAACACAAACAGTGAGAAACAACTCACAGGAAAACAAGCTGAGACAAATTAGCTGATGCTGAAGGGAATGGACCAGACAGGGTGTTGTTGTTGAGCCTCCTGGACATGGCAACAAATCCAGCTTATCATGACAGGAGACAGGAACTATTTAATGTGAAAGCCTGAGGAACATCATTAAACTGAGAGGCTTGCATGTACTACTGTACTCACAGGTACTGCAGGCTCTCAAGGTGGCCCACAGAGGTGGGGATTCCACCATTCAGGTGGTTGCTTGAGAGATCAAGTGTCTTGAGCTTTGTAAGCTTGCCAATCTCTACCGGGATTGGGCCGGTGATGTTGTTGTTCTGCAGGAGACTGCAACAGGGAAGGGAAGGAAAAGATCAACCTCCAGTCAAAAAGGAACCAAACCACACTGACTGAAAGCAGAAACTGGCTATCTATCATCTGCGAGATGAGAAGTAGTACTCACACAGACTCAAGATTGGTCAGGTTCCCTATGCTTGGGGAGAGCAGGCCAGAGAGGTTCTGGCCTGGGACTTCCCTGCCAAACAATCCAAAAAAAAAAACACAGCCAGAAACATTCATTGGTAAGAACACATGGACACGGGGGAAGAACTCTGCAGTGAAATTGATAAGAGGGAGGAAATGGAGTGCTTACAGTCTGGTGACCAACTGCTCTAGCGAGCAGGTGACCGTCGTCCAGCTGCAGGGATCCACGGAGTTCTGGTCCCAGTTATTGAGCACGCCATTGGGGTCCTTGAGCATGTTCTTGATCGTTATCAGAGCTTGCACTGGACAACATTATACATATATACCAGACGAATCAGTGGGAGCTCCCTCCAATGCAAGAAGCAACACAGCAAAGACAGACAATAGTGAAGTGGAGTCCTTGATTCCATTTCCATTCGAGAAAGAACAGTCAAGAAAACACCGTTTTGATTCGACACAAAGTGGCAAACGAAGCAGAGAGAGAAACTAGGACGGAGGAACCTTCAGGGTTGACGCCCTTGGGGGAGAGCAGAGCGCTGCAGGGGGAGGAGATGATGAGCTGCAGCAAGAGTAGCACCACCAGCAGGGAGTTGGGAGAAGATGGAGGCGCCTCCTCCATTGCCGAAGGGAGGCAGAGGCGGGGTGGAGCCAAGAGAAGAGAGCGAGAGCGAGGAAGGGTGGCGGTTCCAAGGGCCGGGGGGGGGAGGAGGTGTGCGCCTGCGTCCAATGTGTGTGTTCAAACATGGAATAAGCGTGAGGCCAAGAAAAACATGCAGAGCGCAGTCCAGCCTTCTCTGTTCTCTCTCCCCCACACGCCACAGGCCACACAGAAGGGGGAAAAAGGCAGCTAGGCAAGGCAAAGCCGAGCGAGATGGCAGTGGCCAGTGGCACTGTGGGCTGTGGCAGTACGGACGCAAACGCAGCGGCACGCAGAGACAGGACACATCCCTCCTGGGGCCCTGTTCAGAGGCAAATGACACAAAAGAAGATGCTTGCGCTCCGGCAGGACGCAACGCAAGAGCATAAAAGCAGGGGAGGGTGAGGGAAGGAGGGAACAAACACGCCTGCCACCTGACCTGCCATGGAAAACCGGGATAGAAAACAATGGACAATTTTTTTCCAGTCCTCCAAATTTTTTCAGCCTTTTGTTTGTTCTTGTGCTTTTGTGACTTTGTCTTTTTTTTTTTAGAATATGTACCACTGTGAATTAAATATACTCCATATTTCTAGGGAATAGAAGGACATGTCAAGACAAAAAGAAGAGAAGAACAATGGAGGATGATTTTTCTTTTCAGGCCAGCTTCTTTCCTTTTTGTGTCTATGTAGTAGGGCTTGCCAGCAGGAGAAAGAAGAGGAAACTGTGAATCCATTATTGTTGTTTGAAAAGATAAATCATAGCAATTTTCATTTATCTGCTCTTATAATATTTTTTTGTAAACTTTGAACTTCAGATAACTAATTCCCTCTCATTTAAGTACTACATCCATAGAGTTATGATTTTTTTTTGAATTTCATGGAGTTATGATTGATTTCGATAGTACCGAGTAAAAATATCTTAAATGTAATCAAGAGACGTAGGTTCAATGCCTACTAGGACAAAGCCAGCCAAGTATCGATCTCCACCTCATGTGTCTAAAACCAGATGCTTGGGGGAGTTCACTCAGGGAGGAACCAAACTAGCTCTAAATGTATAATACATCAGATTTGTTTGGTTACATATACTAATGTAGTTTATCTATGCATATAATAGATGCATTGGAAAATAAATATACTTAAAAAAGTCAACACGACTTAATTTAGAACGGAGAGAATTGTTTTTGTAAACGTCGAACTTCAAACAACAATTTCCCTCCCATTTAAGTACTAGTGCCTCCATGTAGTTATAATTGATTTTTTAATAGTGCCGAGTAAATTATCTTAATTTAATCAAAAGATTAGAGTTTGTTGGGTTCGATGCCTACTAGGCAAAAAGGCTTATCTATCTTCGTCAGGGTATAAACCAAACTGGCCCTAAATGCATAATACATCAAATCTGTTTGGTTACATGTACTAATCGTAATTTATCTGTGTTTGGTTGCATCTAAGGCTTTTATGCAAACTTACACAATGTTTAAATTAGAGCTAATGTAGCATTGGCTAGTACATTAGATTCATTCATATTAGGCAACGCAAATTTACATAAACTGATAGAGCACATAAAAATAAATATTCTTATCTCCCCCACGTTTGCTACAACAAGTCAACATGAGACCTTTATTAGCATATGATGAAAGTGATTAAATTCAACATAATGTAACAAAAAAACACAATGTTATCAAACATAGCTTTGCCTATGGGGGAACTAAACACCAAGATACTACACACGGCTACACTAGCTCTTAGTCGGTGTTGCTTAAGGTCTAATGTAGTCTAAGGCTCTAATACAGATAAGTAATCACACCAGAACTCTCTCCACGTATCAAATACTATATACTTGTGCTTTTTCATCACAGTTATATCATTAGATACATTATTAAATTTATTTTTTAATAAACTTATCTAAATTTTAAGATATAAAAATTGTTAATATTTTCTATAAACTTAGTTAAATTTGAAAAGAAAACATGACTAGGACCACAGTGACACTTACATAGGGAGAGAGTATATTGCATAGTTCTGGAATCCACTAGTTACAACACAAGTGTTCGCAGTAGAAGTTCAAACTCATTTTCCAGAGGAAAAGTGAAATTCATCTATCATTCATGCCATAAAGCAACGCCAGAGCTTTATTGGAAGCTCGGACGTGTTGGCCGCAGTACAAAATTTTCTCCCGGGACTCGTTTAGACGGCGAAATTTCTAGCTGAAAACTACTGTAGCATTTTATTTGTATTTAATAAATATTATCTAATTATAGACTAATTAGGGTTAAAAGATTCGTCTCGTGATATATAACTAATCTGCGTAATTAGTTATTTAATATTTAATATTTTATGTATACGATATAATATTTAATGTGATGGAGAGAGAGTGAAAAACAGTAATTTTGAATGATCTAAACAAGGCAAAGTTGGCACCACCTTTGTGGGATTCTCTGGAACAAAAAATTGGCAAAGTTGGTGTGGGGGCAGCTGGGCCGTAGCTTGGGAAGTGTGTCGGAATTCCATGCGAGAGGGGAGGTGGCCAAACCGCCAAAGGTGAACGAAAAGAGGAGCAAAGCCATGCAGCAAAAGCGTCTTTGGCACGAGAGGATCGATGAGGAGGCACGGATGATGACAGCCGGTGGCCCTCACCTGAGACCAAGTGGAGACACGGCAGGAATACGGACAAGGGAATTTTTGCCGGTCTATATGCTTTGCATTAAAGATGAATAATCGGGTAAAAAGATGTGTTTAGACTGTGTTTAGGTCTGTTTATCCATTAGCACTAAAAATTATAACTAAAATTAATATCGATGGATCGAAATAGATCTGCTAAAATTAGCACTAGAGATCTAAACTCACTAGAGATTCAAACGGACTCCCTACTAAAAATTAGCTAAGCAACCCCTTATCGACCAAATAACTATTAGCTACAAAGCTGCTAAAATAGAGTTTTAATAGCATTTGTTTTGTTGAATGTTTCATACACGTACTACATGGCATATGATCATAATTCCTTATAACAACATCGTCCTGCCATGGTTAATAAACCATTTTACTAATGATGAAGTCATTGCAACTATGTCTTTGAACTTTTAATAATCCCTTTTACTTCTTTATAGTACAAACTATTTGACATGGATGGTCAAATTTGTTAAAGTCATTGCACTTCGTTACCATTGGATTTTGAATTTTTACGTATCCAAACGATTATTATTTGACAATGCAGATAATGAATGCAATATGAATTGACGTAAAATTCTTCTTTTGCAATTAACCAAAGCTCATCAATGCAATAAAACAACATCATCGATTCTGTTGTTACAAAAACGTTTATTGCAGTGAACCTGTTCCTGTTGTGTATTGCAACGCATTTGAATCAGGTGCAGTAGTTTGTAATGTATCGAACATATTCCTATTGCAGTATGATGTATTGTAACGTATCTGAAATAGTTGCAATAACTTGTTCAACTAAAAAGTTGTAGATCACACCGAGGGCTACAATTTTGACATAAAATTTGTCTTCATTCGAGTTCATATGAAAAAAAAAATTATGAATTATCCTTTTATAGAGTTTTCAAATCGCTCTGGATGAGCTTCAAAACCAAGTTTAAGGACTGGGATGACACAGTTGAACAAGTTTAAGGACTAAAACAGACGATTTTTAATTTTAGGGATCGGGATGACATAGCCGAACAAGTTTAAGGACCTAACGATCGATTTATGAGTTTATGAACTGAGATGACACAGTCCGACAAGTTTAGGGACCGATGACGCACTTTACTCTTTGTATGGTATCGAACTTAATTCCGTTGCAATATCTTGTATAGCAACGCTTTTGAAGGTTTGTATTGCAATACATTGAACCGAATTTCATTATAGTGGTGTACTGCATAGAAACTAAGTTCGTTGTAAAACAACTTATCGTATAAACTTAGTCTGTTGCAAAACGACTTATCATATAAACTTAGTCCGTTGGCAAATAACTTATGGCACCAAACTTATTTGGCCGAAATATGACGTCCGTATTGCATCAAGAAATCTCTATTGTAACCATTTATTCCGATGCAAGTGGAGCTATTGCAGCATGTATGGCCGATGCAATAACAACACTCACATCAGAGTACCAGACACAAAAAATAGACGTTGAAGGCATTTGCTCCGCAACATGTTGCATTGGCTCGCACACACATCAGAGTGATTTTTTTAGTTTAGATGCTGCTCTTGTCCATGTTTACGCACTATCACCGCAAGCTACCAAAGGCGAGAGGGGACCGTGCACCGTCCTCGAGCGTTCGCCGCGGGGATTTTACACGGTCCGGTCCGGGCCATGCCGAGAGCCCGAGACGCAATCGCCAATCGCCGGGCCCTGCATCAGCCACCAGACAGATCGTCAGAATCCAGGCCGGGCGAGCTGTGCTGGCTTTGCTCCATCCTTCCTAAAATCCTACTCGACGCCACAGCTCTGGACTGGAGGACCATCACAGCCATAGCCCCGCACTGCCCTGCCCTGCTGCCGTCGTCTTGCAGCAGCCAACGCCCACCACGGGACAAGGCCTGCAGATGAGAGCGGCAAGGCAATGGCAATTGGCAAGCACGGGAAAGGATAAACCGTACCCACAGGGCCAGGACAGGCGTCGACAAGTCCCAATCATACACGCTGCCAGTTCTTCATTCTGGGCTGCCCCTGCACACACCACCGTTCACTGGTCAGTGGATCCATGATCCATTGATCCGTGTGGTGTGGTCGGACACAGGCACACAGCACGTAAGTTTTGTCCTGTTGCAGTGTGCATTGTACTGCAAAGGTTGCAGCAGACTCGCAGTGGAATATCTTCGCCCTAAAGCAACTAAGGCAAAACAGATGCTGCAGCCATGCCAAGAGTACGAGCTGGCATTTTCCAACAAAATGTTTCACTAATCATTTTCATATCCAAAAACCAGTAATGCGAGTGATAATCTAGCTGAGGGGTCACACTGGCATTGTACAGACAGGGGGCCATGTTCGTGATGATGAAAACATGGGCTCGGAGCTTCTGTTCGCCCCGTGGGTTTGTTTTAGAACATGGCCGACGTGACCTCAGCAACTTCAGACATGACCTGATCGTAGTCCGACTTGAGCTTCTCCATGACCTCGCCCTCGAGCTCCCCCTTGGCTGGCTTCGTCAGCACCAGCACACAACAGGTAGGCCTTTTGGTGGTGCCAGCAGTTGCAAGATCCTGACGACAACAGGACAGAAATAGCATCAGTATATAGGCCTACCTCGAGCAGCATTTTTGGATGTTCAGAACTACAGAATGAAATGGCAACATTAGACCGACAATTCTATAACTGTAGTAAATGCAACATTAGACCATTAATTGCTAATCTGTTTAGTTTTGCTCTCTTGTTCTTTTCAGTGATTCTAGTGCAAAAAGTTGATACATCACATGTACTATAGCTTATAAACAAAACAAAAACTTCACTATGAGGTGGACTGGAGAATTATTGATATGCCAATTTCTCTGGTGGTCATTTTGACATACACTCGACATCGAGCTAGGGGTATCAGGTAAATATGTACTCCTCAAGGTCAAGAAAAATAGAAGCTACACCACCCTTAAAACTTTGTCTAAGACATGGATACAAAATTTCCATGTATTCTTCACCGAAACAGTTCCAGCCAGTCCAAAAATTGACATGCACAAAAAAGACTGCTAGAAACAGCATGGATAAATAATTCGATTATATGCCAGAAGAGAGGTCGAACAAAACACCTCTCAAAGTAAAACAGTAATGAGATGCACAATAAAGAATCATTCCAAACCAAGAAAAAAAGTGAGCATCATCAGTGAGAAAATCCAATGCTACTGCATCAGATGAAAGGATGTCCTTTCATGTAGTAGTTGATTTCAACACAAAATCTTCACTCCCGATTGTTACCATGCTTTGTATCAATCAAATGGCAAGTGCGATAATTCATGGAAACCATAATAAGTTCAACGAAATGATTAGATTCTATAATGGTTGATCAGCACTAGTTTAGTAAAATCTTTATGGAGGTAAAAGGACAGGTATCAGCAAAGTGGACAAGGCTGTCTGAGGAATGCACTCTCTTAATTAGCTGCAAACACAACAAAATTAATCAAGGTGTGTGAGTGGACAACTAGGTGGATGCTCTTTCATCCCTACACTTTCACAAAACAAACTTCTACTTGTCATTCAGTTTTGATGCCTAAAAGTAAAGGGGATAAAAAAATCATGGTGGGAAGAAACATGAGAGTTGTCTCCAAGCTAAGTATAGTTTCTGTCAAACACAAACTAAAATAACATGTAGATAATCTTGGTGATATTTTCATCACCCACTCAATTTTAAATAAGTGAAATATCAATCAAACAATAAACCACATATTTCTAATTAGTTCACGGATATACTCCCTCCGTTCCAAATTATAAGACGTTTTGGCTTTTTTAGATACGCAGTTTTTGCTATACACTTAGATATACACTATGTCTAAATACATAGTGAATGTAATGTATCTAGAAAGGTCAAAACATCTTATAATTTGGAACAATAATTTGGAATAGAGGGAGTATATACAACACTAACTTCGCCTATGTTGATTGGAAGACTTTCTTGAGTCGTTTCAACATAGCCGGTCCCAAACCCAGATAAAGAAGGAGGGTGTGTTACGTTCGGCTAGCCAACATTCCAAAACCAGCCACTCTCATGGATATGAAACCCACAAGAGATTCGTTGGGGCGTAACCCTCTTAGCGACGCGCTACATCGGAACCCGGAGTTAGTGTCAAATGGGCAAGGGCCGGGTCGTCATCCCCTTAGCGGCGCGTCGTATCGTGATCCGGGTACGATGATAAATGAGCAAGGGTCGGGTCGTCGCAACCTTTGTGACGCGCTACATCTGCGCCCGGGTGTAGTGAAAAATGAGCAAGGGTCTTCGCACTTCCCTCGACGGGTGCGAAGGTAAGGAAGTTAGCCGAGCCAACTAGGATTCGTCTAGGTAGCTGGAATGTAGGGTCCCTAACGGGTAAGTTAAGAGAGCTAGTCGATACAGCAATTAGGAGGCGTGTAAATACTCTATGCGTTCAGGAGACTAAATGGAAGGGCCAAAAGGCGAAGGAGGTGGAGGATACTGGCTACAAACTTTGGTACACGGGGACAACATCAGGTAGGAATGGTGTAGGCATCTTGATCGATAGGAGCTTTAAGGATGGAGTAGTTGAGGTGCGGAGGTAAGGCGACCGGATTATCCTAATCCGGTTGGTAGTTGGAGATTTAGCTCTGAATGTGATCAGTGCCTATGCCCCACAGGTAGGTCTTTGCAAGAGCACCAAGAGGCAATTTTGGGAAGATCTCGATAGCATGGTTAGTACTGTGCCTATCAACGAGAAACTCTTCATAGGAATGTAGATTTTGAGCGGGTGCATTGGGGTTTCGGGTATGGTAGTAGAAATCAAGAGGGGGGAGGATGTTTTGAACTTCGCGTTGGCCTACGATTTGTTGATAGCGAACACCGTCTTTAAGAAGAGGGAATCTCATCTAGTGACCTTTTGTAGCGGACAACACTTGAGCCAGATCGACTTTATCCTTGCAAGGAGGGGGGATAGACGTGCTTGCTTGAACTGTAAGGTGTTACCTGGGGAGTGTGTTGTCCCCCGACACAAGCTTGTGGTGGCGGATTTTTGCTTTCGGGTACGTGTCCATTGGGACAATCGAGCCAAGATTGCGAGAACAAAATGGTGGAAGCTTAGGAGGGAAGCAGTGCAAACTTTTAAGGAGAGGATGCTAGATGAGGGGCCGTGGGAAGAAGGAGAAGATGCAGAAGACATGTGGCTAAAGATGGCCACATGTGTTCGAAAGGTGGCTTCGGATGTGTTTGGAGTGAGTAGGGGAGGCAAATGGGAAGCGAAAGACACCTGGTGGTGGAATGACGAGGTGCAAAGGGCTATTAGGGAGAAGGAGTGGTTCAAGCGCCTCCATCACGACAAGAGTGCAGCCAACATCGAGGGCTATAAAATAGCGAAGAGGGCTGCAAAACGAGCGGTGAGTGTAGCAAAAGGTCAGGCGTATGATGACCTTTATCAGCGGCTAGGCACGAAGGAAGGGGAGAAGGACATTTATAGGATGGCTAGGATCCGAGAGAGGAAGACGAGGGACATCAACCAAATCAAATGCATCAAGATGGGACGGATCGACTTTTGATGAGGGATGAAGAGATCAAGGACATGTGGAGAGAGTACTTTGATAAGTTGTTTAATGGGGAGAATGAGGGTCCTACCTTGGAGTTGGATGATTCATTTGACGATACCAACAGACGTTTCGTGAGGAGATTTCAGGAGGCAGAGATCGGGGAGGCTTTGAAGAGGATGAAGGGAGGTAAAGCGATGGGCCCTGACGGTATCCCCATTGAGGTGTGGAGATGCCTAGGTGCCAGAGCGATAGTATGGTTAACTAAGCTTTTTAACCTCATTTTCCGTTCAAACAAGATGCCTGAAGAATGGAGAAGTATATTAGTACTGATCTTCAAGAACAAGGGACATGTTCAAAGTTGTACTAATTACCATGGGATTAAGTTGATGAGCCATACGATGAAGCTCTGGGAGAGGGTTATCGAGCATCGCCTAAGAAGAGTGACAAGTGTGACCCAAAACCAATTTGGGTTTATGCTTAGTAGGTCGACCATGGAGGCGATTTTGTTATTACGACAGTTGATGGAGAGATATAGAGAGCAGAAGAAGGACTTGTACATGGTCTTTATTGACCTCGAGAAGGCATATAACAAAATACCGGGAAATGTCATGTGGTGGGCCTTGGAAAAGCACAAAGTCCCAACTAAGTACATCACCCTCATCAAGGATATGTACAGGGATGTGGTGACGTGTGTTCGAACATGTGATGGCGACACCAGTGACTTTCCAATTAAAATAGGACTACATCAAGGGTCAGCATTGAGCCCTTATTTATTTACTCTGGTGATGGATGAGGTCACAAGGGACATACAAGGTGATATCCCTTGGTGTATGCTCTTTGCTGATGATGTGGTGCTAGTGGATAAGACTAGGACAGGGGTTAATAGGAAGTTAGAACTATGGAAGCACACGTTAGAGTCGAAAGGGTTTAGACTTAGTAGAACCAAGACCGAGTACATGAGGTGCGATTTCAACGCGACTAGGAATGAGGAGGGAGTCGTTAGCCTCGATGGGCAAGTAGTGGCCAAGAAGGATACGTTTTGGTATTTAGGATCGATGCTACAAAAGGATGGCGACATTGATGAAGTTGTTAGGCATAGAATTTTAGCCGGTTGGTTGAAATGGCGTCAAGCTTCAGGCGTCCTCTGTGACAGAAGGGTGCCTCAGAAGTTAAAAGGTAAGTTTTATAGGACAGCGATTCGTCCGGCGATGTTATACGGTGCTGAATGTTGGCCTACAAAAAGGCAACATATCCAACAATTGAGTGTAGCAGAGATGCGTATGATACGATGGTGTTGTGGGCACACAAGGAGGGATAGAGTCCGGAACGACGATATTCGGGATAGGGTTGGGGTGGCACCAATTGAGGAAAAATTGATTCAACACCGTTGAGATGGTTTGGCCATATCCAACGGAGGCCTCCTGAGGCGCCGGTGCGTAGTGAGGTTCTAAAGTGGGTCGATAATGTAAAGAGGGGTAGAGGTCGACCTAAACTGACTTGGAACGAGTCGGTTAAGAGAGACCTTAAAGAGTGGAATATCCTTACGGATTTAGCTATGGATAAGAGCGCTTGGAGACTAGCAATTAACGTGCCTGAACCGTAATCTTTATTCTTGTACCATTTATGTGTTCTTTGTTTCCATGCCTCTTTTGGATTTCATCTCTAGCCTACCCCAACTTGCTTGGGACAAAAGGCTATGTTGTTGTTGTTGTTGGAGTATATACAACACTGTGATTGCCACATCCTGGCAGGGTGCATCATAACAACCTTTTTTTTTCATGCTCAAACAAACACAAGGATCTAAAGTTGAATATTGTAGCTTCAGTGTAGCATATGCATACCTCTTTTGAAGGAACATATACATAAGGAATATTGGCTTCTTCACAGAGTATCGGAACATGTGTTATTACATCGATTGGAGAAATGTTGCCAGCAATCACACATAGTCTACAAGGACCAAAGCAAAACACAGGAGTTAGTGAAAATGTCAAAAATCAAGTAGCATAAGAGTAGGGATTTGAGCAAACAATGTGTCAACACACACCAGTAATTTGCTTATAAATGCATTCAACGCAGAGTGGTAAACTGTTCCCTTCAGGAAGAGTTAAGTTGATAAACAAAACACCAGCTTAGAATTGGAAGGTAAAAGGACTATGTTCTTGTAAATCTAGCACTACAGCTACTCAGTGAACTTGCTAACTAGGGAAACAGCTTCCTTGATTAACTATACAGTACAACTGAAGAGATACTAGCAAACTAGTATTTGTAGTAAATGATACAGGATATTTTTTGCACATAAGAGCATAATTTACAAAGTTGACAATACTTTAAGATCAAGCGATCAACAATTATTTCAGAAAACCTGTGTTGGTTAGATTTAACAAGGGAAATCCTAGGTAACTCCCGATTTAGCCCAGGTGAGAATGTGCTGGTTGCTATCAATTTCTCTTGTTCTTTTTCTTTTTTCTGCGCATCAACTACAGAGCATACAAGTATCCTGGTTGTAGACAGACCTAATGGGTTGGCCTAGAACATTGACAACGGGCCTACTACTCTATGTTAAAAGAATGGGTCTACTTGGCACAGAATCAGTCTGGCTGTACTGTCTAATCACTACTAGGGGGTGATCGGCTGAGTACTGGTTACTAATTTTCAAGACCCAACTGGCACTTGGGCTAATTCGAAACTGAGATGCCATATGGACCCAATGGCTGGGTGGGTTCACACGCACTATAACAGATTCCAGCCAAAACTAATGAGAAACTAATACTACTCCCAGACTCCAGAGCCCAGACCAAAGTTGAGTGAGTAGGAGACAGAAGCCTTTCATAGGTTCCTATACCAGCCCAAATCTGTGAGCATAATGTCTCCACAATTCCTACTCAAAAACTGTGTTCTCCTACACTCCACCTAAATTGATTGAACAACAAAATTTAACTAAGTCACAGCAAATACTGATTGCAGGCATCTGTCACCTCTCACTCATGCCAATGCATCCTCCAACTGTTGGATTATCTTCTCTCTGATTCTTTATCTTACAAAGAAAAGACAAAGAAAAGAGCCTTTCTCGCTCAACCAACAAACATGTTAACTAGCATAAGCTGGCCTCGCTAGGAGTGTGCAAGGCCTCAGGAAACTGACAGGTAGGCCTAACTCAAAGAAACATCGTAGTTGAATGCTTGTGGAAAGTCCCATTTGGCATTCAATTCCAGTAGGAAGGTTTTAGAAATTCCAACCTGTTTAATGTTTCCCCGTTGGAAGCTACTAGTGGAAAATGACAATTTATTTCTTGAAGTCAAAGTTGGTTATTGAGCTATGCTGGCTTCCATTTCATACTATGATGATGTATTGATGTACCATCAGACTGCAAATGGATGAACAAGCAATGCAGGAACAGAGTAGCAGGAACAGAGTAGAGCGGTATAAATTACGAACCCCTTGTTTCCCCGCCGAATACTCTTGACGACCTCCTTGACTCCTCGCTTCAAGCATTTGGCCTCAGAGGCTGCAAACAAAATTGAAATAATCATATATAAACACATGGGGATATCATCCTAAACCAACGGCGAATGGGGGGCAGAGCAATCTTCTAGACCTCGGCGGACGAGCTTGAGGGTTCGCTTGCAGAGCTTCTTGCCGGCAAGCGGCTTCGCGATGGGCGCCAGGGCCACCGGCGCCCTCTTGTTCTCAGCCTCCGTGTCGCTACCCATCCCACGAGGCACGACTGCGGTTTCGTCCTCCTCGCTGCCGCCGCCGCCGCCGTCGACCTGTGAGTTCGTGCGCTTTGATTGGAACGGCGGCTAGGGTTTCGGGGGCAGGGTTTATGCGCCGCTGCCTTGAGCTGGTTTGTGGGGGTTCGGGGCTTTGGGCCGTTGACAGAGGGTGTTTCTCGCTTCCTGCCGTGGCACCGTTATTTTTATTTTTATTTTTTTATAAATTACATACAACGCAGACGTCCATAATAGTGTGCATACTCACTCATATAAACATATAGTATATCTAACCCTATCTTTAGCATCTCTAAGAGACTGAGCTGACAGATCTGAAAATACTAAAGTCATCGATGCCTCGTTGTGATGTGGATTAACTTATACCAAAGTTTCTACTGGATCCATCACATTAAAAATTGAATTTTAGCCTAAATTTGTTGACTTTAAGAGTAGAGTTTTAATGTTGCTCACCGCAAGTTCATACCATTTAGTTTGACTTTAATATCAGGTGCATAAACTTTTTATAAGCAACTTCACCGTGGCATGTTGAGAAAAGTTTCCTAAAGAACCCATGCCTTTGATTTTCCTTCAAAAATCCTCCATTTTAACAGGGGCTTGACCTATAACGAAGGACCCTATATTCACCCCTACAGGATAGTTTTGCCCACAAAATTATGCTGTAACATATTTGATAAACAATTCAGATTTACTTTTAAGAAATTCCTTTTTCTAGATAATTTCGAATATTTAATCTCAAGTATGAGCTCATCTTGAGTTCTTGACTGACTATGCTAATGATGAGAGATGCAGCGGACCATAGTCCCTTTGAGGTAGCAACCTGAAGTGTCGCTCTTTAATGAATTCCTTCAATATAGTATGTTTCTCTGTTCTAAATTATTAAAAAATAGTGTATATCTAAGTACATAATAAATACTACTCCGTATGTATCTACGAAATTTATAAAATAAATGTCTTATGACTTGGAATAGACGGGATACATCACATGGGAATACATATGCACTAATAAATCATCTTCTATGTCCATGTCATCATGTTGTAATGCACAGGTAGTAGGAGAGGAGCAGCAATCATTGTTTTCGCCTTCGATTGCAGAGACTAAGGGCCACTTGAAAAATTAATAGAATCTTCTTTTATCAAAACAATGGAGACTAAAGGCTTGTAATCTTGCTGTACTTTCGCGGAATCTGACAGCAAAATTTCCTAAGGCGGCTCTTGGGATCCAGGAAGGCTTCCATTGACCAGAGCTAACAGCGTACGGAGTAACACACTAACCTATCAAACTCATGAAGAATGTCACTGCTGGATAATGTTGTGTAATGCTTTTAAGATGCAAACAGTCATCGCTGCCGGAGCACAGCTAGCGTCACTGCTGGCCTCATCGTAATAGATCATCATGCCAACGAGCAGCGATATGCACTCGATCTGCCACCGCGGCAAACGTTATCACTTCTCTCTTGCCACGAAAGTGAACTTTGGTCAAGTCTGTCTTGGTAGGTAGAACAGGCGATTATACACGTTGATTAGAAAGAAAATCAAGAGTTTGTAGACTATTCACAACTCGACGAGCGCGTGGATGCATTAATTAAAAAGAAAAAAATTATGTACTAAATATAAATATACAGAGAAATAAACTAGGGGCGCTAATTTAGTTACGTGGACTATTCTATTTTTGTAGCTGTGTATAGCTTCGATCGGATGGCTAGCGCTAGTCTTCAAAGGCTCAGGATTATATATACTGGTTCAGACAACATGCCCTACCTGAAGTCTAGAGTGTATGCTCGTGTTCTTGATATAGCCTTTTGAGGGGCCTAATTACAGCGAGTCCTTAAGGAGAGAAAGCGGACACAAAAGAAAGAAAAAAAGTCTTCAACGATGTTGTATTTTTGTGATAGTAGTTTTATAATTTACCTAAAAGCTACATAACGAGCGCGCACGATCAGGAGCTGTGGCACGCGGACATCGTCCACCGTCCGATCATGCACGCACCCATCCGCTCGCAACCCAGCCGCCCATCCGTCACCTAATCCCCAAGCCCTCTCTCCATCGTCATCCCCTCTGCACGACACCGACACCACGGCCTCGAGACCTTCAAACGCGACGACGACCTCCCCGGCGGCCATCCCCACACCCAACTCCAGCGAGCTCCTCAGTGGCCGTCCCCGTCCCACACCCGCGCCCACCACCACCACTACCCGCGCCATGGTCGCGCCACCAGCCCATGCAAGCTCGCTGGCCACGGCCCACGATTCCGCCGGATCCAGCGGCAGCATGCAGCCATGGATCTGCGCCAGGTAGGTCTCCTCCTCCTCTCTCCTCTTCCTCCTCCAACTCCGGCGAGCACCCCCTTGTTCTCCAACTCCAGTGGGGTATAGATTGCCGGCCGGCGGGGGAGGAAGGGAAGGCAGGCGATGGGGATGGTTGGTGGGCAGTTTTGGGAGCCCTGGTGGCGGGGGCGGCGACCAGGCCAGGTCTAGGGCGGGCGCCATGGCCGGGACTTCGTTGGAGTTTGTCGTGTTCGTATCGGGGGAGGGGAAGGGAAAGAGGGCGGCTGTCGTGCGGGCTAGGGGTCGCCGGAGCTTTGACCCTAGCTCGTCGGAGCTCCGGCGACCCCTAACCTGCGTGGTGGGGCGGTGGATGGCTGCGGGGGCGTGAGCGTTGAAGTCGATGCAGACGATCCTGAAATTTTTCCCCAACTCAAATCTGCTATGGTGCAGGTGTGCGGGAGTCGGTGCAGATGATCCTAAAATTTTTCCCCTACTCGAATATGCTATGGTGCAGGTGTGCAGGTATAACAAGTAAAGGACGAGGCCCATACGGATGGCCCGGGAAGGGTAGCCGGCCTAGGAGGGGCAACCGGCCTACACGCACGCCGCTGCCTCCCGTAGATTAGGGTTTAGATCCTTAGAGACTAAGAAATCCCCAACCTATAAATACAAGGGGTATTGTATCCATTGAGATCAGGTAAATAATAGGGGTCAAATCCCTTTTACCCAGCTCTCAGCCTTTGGCTCTCTCTCTCCCTCCCCAAACCCTAGCCACCGGGCCGCCAGGACGTTGCGCCACCGCTGCACCGTCACCTCCACGCGCCGCCAGGACGCGGCCTCGCCGCCGGTCGCCGCCGATCTTCGTCAGCTTCATCGAATATTCTGCCTAATTGGCCTCCCTAGTTATACTTGTTATATCTGGTATCTGGAGCTGGTTCAATCCTTCGAGCGCCATCCATGGATGCCAATGCCGTCATAAACGTCGATGAGATCTGCAACGACATCCGCGCTCTACTCGCAGGTGCAGTTCACGATCTCAAAAGTTTTTTCCTGCAGCACGAGAAGGTTCAGATCGAATGAGATCTGAACACCACCAACATCAACGATGAGATTGCCATGCTAGATGAAGGCCTCGCAGCCAAGGAGAAGGAGATCGCACGCATGCACGATGCCTTCACCACCGACGTTGTGGCCACACCGCCAACGGCCGCCCTCGTCATCAGCAACACCAACATCACACCAGCTGCAGCGACGACGACTACGACCACAATCCCGCCAGCAAGAGTGCCATAGCACGCCGCCATGCTGTCGGACGTACGCGTCCTCATCATCAGCATCAAGGACGTCACATCACCACTACGCCCATGCACCAACACCGAGGAGATACGCCCCAACGATGTCATCATTGTCAACAACCCAACGAGCCACCAAGATTGCAGCGCGAGGACACGCCGCGTGGAAAAGGGAGAGTGATATAACAAGTAAAGGGCGAGGCCCATACGAATGGCCCAGGAAGGGCAGCTAGCCCATTAGGGGCAACCGGTCTGCACGCACGCACGCCACCTTGGCCCGCGCGCCACCGCCAGGTGCCGCCACCGCTGCCTCCTGTAGATTAGGGTTTAGGTCCTTAGAGGCTAAGAAATCCCCGGCCTATAAATACTAGGGGTATTGTTTCCATTGAGATCAAGTAAAGAATAGAGGTCAAATCCGTTTTACCCAATTCTCAGCCTTTGGCTCTCTCTCTCCCTCCCCAAACCCTAGCCGCCGGGACGCCGCACCGCCGTTGCGCCGTCATCTTCACAGGCCGCCAGGCCGCGGCCTCGCCACCGGTCACCGCCGATCTTCGTCAGCTTCACCGAATATTCTGCCTAATTGGGCCCCCTAACACTATGTCAAAAATGAATTTACATAGCGTTGCCAAAATAGACACCGTAGCGGACATTCTTGTTGCCTACTGCGGTAAATCACCATGGTTTTACCGCAGTGGGCACTTTTAATTTATCACGGCGGCCACTTTTGCCCGCTGCGGTAAATCGATTTACCGCAGTGGGCAACTTATATGGCCCTCTACGAAAAAGGCCTCGGCCCATTTAGCCCAGGTGCGGCCCAGTCTGTTGGCCAGCTATAAATTACGGAGTTAGGGTTTCAGCCCATCACTCTCCTAACCCTCTCTCTCTCATATTCTCTCCGCCCAAGCCGCACCTCCCTCACCCGATTCCCTACTCCTCTTCCTCTGCTCGTCATCTCCCACACCCGATTTCCCACTCCACCACGGCGACGGAGGCCGCTACAGACGGAGCCTCCTCCTCCCAACACTCACCGGCGCACCTCCTCCTCCTCCCGCTTCTGCTTTCTCGCACCGGCGCTCGGCGAGGCGCAGCCGCGCTCAGCGAGGCTCGATGAGGCCCACTATCCTCCAGTGCGTCGAGAAGGGAGGAGGCATCGGGATTCATGAGGACGTGTTGGCTCGGCAGCCTCCCTCCACCACGGCGTGCGTGCGGTGTGGGGCGCGAGGCAGAGCGGCTCCCCGTGGCATCGTGAAGACAGCGGTGGCCCCCGTCCTCCCTTGAAGATGGCGGCGCCCTCCTGTCCCATGCCCGGATCTAAGAGGAGGAGGATTTGGCGTCGGCGCAAGGTGGGGCGCCGGAGGAGGAGCCCGACGGCATGGAGAGGGCGGATCCGGTGAGCGGTGGTGCTCCGGTGGGTGCTACAGGATGGCACCCTCCCCCGAGCTCCTTCCTTCCTACCCCGATGGCTGTCGACGAGCTCAACTGTTCAGGTATGGTCATCCTCTCTCCTCTCTTCCTCTCTCTCTTCCATTCTCGAGGTCGGTTCCCATCCTCTCTCTCTTCCATTCACAGGGCGGCCCGTGGACGCCGGATCCAGTGGGGGCAGCGGGCTGGCATGGCGAATGGACGATGGCGGCGGCCGGATCCATAACGACGACGATGATGGTGGCGCTGCAACCCTAGATGGGCTTGTCGGGCCCGAATGGGCTCAGCGGGCCTATCTAAGGTTTTTGTTCTTTTTTTATTTTTTCTAAATTTTTTACCGCAGCGGGCATCCTAATGTGCCTGCTACGGTACTTGGGGTTTACGGCAGCGGGCAAGCGCCCGCAGCGGTGGCACCGCCATTTACTGTGGCGTGGCACCATTGGCAAGCGGCCTTGCCCGCTGTGCAAATTTGATTTGGCCCGCTGCGGAAAAGCACTACTGTAGTAGTGTGAGTTATACTTGTTATAGCAGGCGAGGAGCCCAAACCCTGCGCGTGCAGGTGTTAGTTTGATCCTTTAATTTATTGTTGTTTCCTTCCTGAGGTTTTATTTAAAGATGTTTTTATTGTAATACGCTTCTTCTCTATTAGTATATGGGCCTGTCTAGTGGAAACACGTGTGTTTTTTGGGGTTATAGCACGCGCGTGTTTTTAGGGAAGAAAACACTCGAATTTCAAGAAGGCACAAATCTGTGTGTTTTATAGCATCGTAGCACACAAATTTTGCCAACCTGCAGTAAGAAAAATTCGTGTGCTGTTCCTATAAGTAGCACATAAAAACCAACAAAGTGGAAACCGTATGTTTTCCAGGAAACTAGCACACGAATTTGTAATTGTACAAATTGTACTTGTCCTAGTTGTATTTATACTTGTATAAGTTATATTCTGTTCTAGTCTGTTACAACCAATTTTTAAAACAAGGCCCAGGCCCGTGTGTCCTAATTCCTTCTTTTGCAAACAAGGCCCAGTTTCTGTCTACAAGGCTCATTTGTCCTAATTTGCTCTTGTACCATTGTTGCAGCCTAGGAACCTGACAAGAATGAAAGGACCATGTCATGTGTCAACAACTAAAAAACCCTAAAAAGCTCAACAAACATACTAGTGGCCTTATATATGACCAACTTGGCAAAGAAGAAAGCCTAAACAGATCGATCAGATCTGTTCTGAGGACGAGTTTTGCTCTCCTCATGCAGAGAAGGGGAAAAGGGGACAAAGCCCCAATCAGAAGAGGGGGAAACGAAGGAATCACCAGAAACAATCAGGATCAACTAACCTCAGGATAATTAGAGGTCAGCAAACAACATTTCTATCAAGTCCTTCTCCTTGTTCCCTTCTCTTTATGGCCAGCAAAAACCAATTCTTGATCCATCAGCTCTTGAATTCTTGATCTAAAACAAGCTGTATAGAGTTATTGCAAGTGATCATACCAACATATGCCTATTGCAGTGCTAAGTAAAATTTGCATATCCTGAGATCTACAATTGCATTCCTAATTTGATGCAAATTATATTATAACCCAATGCAATTTTGCTAGTCTAAATAATTTTATTTATCTAGGTATCAGATCAGGAACAAGGAGAAAAAGCAAGAAATCACAAGTTCCAGGGAGCAACAACTGACCTCAGCAGAATCAAAGGTGACCAAACACCATTTGCATCCAATTCTTCTCCTAGATCCACAAACTAATTGACCTGACTCAATCCTTGATGACTGAATCCCTGAATTGTTCATTTCTTCATCTCAAACACTGTGTACAGAATTGCAATTGTGTATTTGATAGTTGAATTAAATATAGCATGTTGCTGGGTTGAAACATTGCCTACTAGTTCTTGTTTCTGCTAATGTACAATATTCATGGCACTAAGTGTATAGGTTTCAGATTAGAAACTACTACATGTCTGGTTTACACTAATAGTTTTTGATGAATTTTCACAAAGTTAAAAAGTTCATTGTCAACAGTGTATATTGACAAATAACAGACTGAGAAATGATAGATTGCTAAAATAATTAAGACAAAAACATTAATATCTAATGAATTTCTTATGTTATCAGGAAACCAATTCTCAATATGGATGGGCACTCAGCACCATATTATGATTTCAGCATAGCAGAAGGGATGCAAAAGTGGCAACAAGACATGCTAAACATGTTACACACTAATGAAACCCAGTTTGGTAACCCAATGATGGTATTCAATCAGGCACAAATGGGTTTAAGTCAAGCAAATGCAGGAAGTAGCAACAACAGTTATCCTGCATCAGTTGGTAACCATATGATGGTATTCAATCAGGCACAGATGAGTTCAAGTGAAGCAAATACAGGTAGTAGCAACATCAGTTATCCTACATCAATCAGTAACCCTATGATGGCATTCAATCAGGCACAGAGGGGTTTAAGTCAACCAAATGCAAGCAGTAGCAACAACAGTTATCCTGAATTAATTGGTAACACTATGATGCCATTTATGCAGCCGCAAATGCCATTTATGCAGCCACAAATGCCATTCAAGATGGTAAGCAAATCCAAACATGAATTCTCATTTCAATCTTTATCCTTGTGAAGCCTATATGCATTGAATAAAATGATAGAGGTCTAAGCTATTTTAAAATTCATTGCAGGGAGGATACACTAACCTGATTTATGAACAAATCATCAGCTGACAAGAAGATAATGATGCGACACAGAGAATTCCAGCACAGGTACCCATTTACATCCTCAACTCTTGCAAACCACAAAAGCAAAAAACTGTGATTAGAGCTTAGTACAAGTCTAATTCAAAAATATGATTACAGACAATGCAGGTACAACAAGACATAACAGGACCCTTGACACAGATGTTACTTTCAAATGACACAAACACTCTTGATGAAACATTTGAAGCACACAATGATTTCACAGACTCTACACTAGCATACACTAGTAGAGATATGACCTACCATGATGAACTGTTTTTATCACGGTAGGTGCGAAATTCATCACTATTTTAGTTTCATGATGAATCTGTGACCAAAACGCCACCGTCGCGGAACTCGCGTCACTCTTATATAGTTATGATGATTCTAAAAAAGCATCGTAGAAGAGTATTTCCTATGACCAAATGGTGACCGTCGTAGTATTATTTCTATATGCCTACAAGATGGCTATGTATGCGTACATGACAGCCCTGACGGCCATTGAGCGCCTTGGCGGCTGTTAGGTTGACATGGCGTGCTCTAGTTCTTCCACATTTTAGGTTCTCATAGGATCACGTGTTATGTCCTGTTCAGCCACATGTCACTTTCTTATTGGCATAGGTTTCGTGTGGCTATTTGCCCATATGTCTGCGCCTCACTGGACCATCTGTCTATTTTTTATTTGTCCACGTGGCCGTTTGACATTCGACCAGTTGTCACTTTTGTGTCGGTCCACGTTCAGCTTACTGATTGAAACACATGGCGAGACAATTTCCCTCCACGCGTCAGGTATTCAGGAGCCCATGCGTCGAGGCCTGGTCATTATACATGTAGACCACCAGTTCGGCCACATGTCGAGCTTTTATTTAACCATGTTCGCTGCCCCGGTTCGTCCACAGAGGAAATTCAGTTTGTCACCAAAGTAATTCCAAAACATCATATAAACCATTTTGAAAAGATCACATAAACCAATTAACATCACACATGAACGTCACATAAACCAATTAACATCACATGTTAGCAGCAAGCCATTACCAGTGTTTCAACAGACATGTCCAGACATTAAACTAAAACACATCGGCACACAAGTGCACACATCAAACCACAAATGTTTACGGCATCAAGGCCACTAAACCAGAAGACCTATAGTTAATTACCAGAAGATTTGGATGCCAACAATTCATCACAAAACTTCTTCTGCTCTTCATGTCGTCTCCTGTATTCCTCAAACTCCATCTTAGTCTTCTCTGCTTTCCTCTTCAGTTCATCCAGTCGCTCAACAAGGCCAACACAACTTACCTGTTCCTCAAAAATCTATTGTCGAAGGACCCTCTTCGCTATTGTCTCTGTCATGGTGGACCCTGCTCGGATACCAGCATTCTTCAAAAAAGGGATGTTACGGATGTGTGCCTGTGACTCATTCTTGCCTTGGGAGTCACAGATGACCTTGCAAACAACATCAGCACTAGCCCTTCACCAACACGGGCTGCTAGCTGTTGACGGTAGACAACTCCAATTTTTAACCTTCAGCGAGACATGAAAAAGGACCTAAACATAATTACCATCTAGATATAGGGGTTATACTGATAAAATTCTATGAGTTTTGGTGAATCTATGTTTTACAGGGGTTAAAGTGGAAAAGTACCAGAATCACCAAATAGAAGTATATCAAATGATAAAATAAAGTGAACTATTGCATAGAGCTCGTCGAGACACATCGAATGGAGTTTTGTTTCACTGAAATCAGAATCCCGATGAGAAAGTTACGCCTTCCAGAAGATTGCAAATAGGCTCGAGGAGTAATCCAGAGTAAAACGGACACCTAGGACACATACGAACTCCATTTGGGGTGATCCAAGCGGGCGCCTGTCCAACCTTCTTAGGCGCCCGCCCGCTGACCTGGACCAATCAGGTCTAGGCTCACGGATCCTACTCCCACCGCCTTCGAGGTCCAATCTAAGTCATTGATTAAGGTCGGTTTGATCCGAGGGCTATGGTGCATCCTAGGGGGCTATATAAGCAAGGCCCCTGGCCCCGGGAGAAACCCTGATTCATTATTCATATCTCATTGTGGAGATGTAGAGGCGTCCCTTGAAAGGATGATCTCTCATCTCTAGAGAATTAGGGCTAGACTTTCCAATGTAGTAGATTAGCTCTAGATGAGAGTTAGGGAGAGTGGAGTTACGCTTCGGTTCTAGAAAAGTCTTCAGGGATTTGGTATGTCTTTGTATCTACTCTTTTCAAGACTTGTGCTTATCATATATATATTCATCTTCTCTATTTACTTTATGCCTTTTATATGTATGATTAGTATATTTGTTACATCTTGGCATGGGATCTTTGCTCGTATTGAGTGCTCTAGTCATAGGCTATGATTAGAGTAGTAATCGATAGATTAGACATGGTGTTTAGTCTATAGGTTACCTGAGGTTGTGCCCAATCCTACGGTTAGTTGTGGTAGCCCTAGAGGTGACAGCTCTGTAAAGCCTTTGTATTCCACCACATTTGGATTGGTGTTTCGTAGAGCTTTTGGCAGCCTTCCCCCGACTACTTTCTTCCTAGTCTTCTTCGAGAGTTGGAAAGGTACTATTGCTCCAAAGTGTCATGTGTGTGATTGCTATATCTACCCATACCTTAGTTTCATAGAACCAAAGTAATAGAGCAGTGCATAGGAACCTTGATCTCTCCCGTTGTCCTCTCGCTATAGCTATCTACTCATTTATCATATAATTCTCCTATGTGTGTTATCATTCTATTCATATATCATTTACCCCCTGCTTTAGTCTAGTTGGTTTACTAAGTTAGTAGATACATGATGGTGAATTATCAGATTCTTTAACCCATGCTTTCCTGTGGTAAAATATAAATAACGATACCTGGATACTCCCGGTAAAATGCTACAATGGTATTTTCTGTGTACTTGAGGAATCTTTCATTTTCTATTTGCACTTAATAAATACCAACAAGCATTTTTGGCATCGTTACCGAGGAAGCATTTGGTGTAAAGATTTTTATAATGATCTTGATGTCTGCTAATTTAGTATATCACTAGCTTTAGTAGGATTACCCCTTATTCTATTGAGTTGTGGAATAGACAGGACAAAAGAAGTTTTGACCTTCTGACAAGATTCCACAGGAAAGAAAAGCAGATATTGATGAGCCCAGGGTGCTGTAACATTCAACATTCATGAGCATTGGAACCCTGCCATCTCACAGGTTTGTGTATACATATATATTTCTAACCATGTTTAGATTGGAGAAATGGTCGTCGTCACAGGAATTATAATCACATCTCAAGTGACGAACATTGAAGCTGCACTACTCACATCCATCATGTGAGTCATGGTAAGTATGATCAAGAAGGTGAGATAGTCTTGCTCATGGACTCTAAATTTATGAGTATTTATCTTTTAAATTCTTGCATCCCGTTGCATATTTGCTTCAATATAACATGTGGTCCATTTAGTTTAGATTTCATCATCAGTCCACTGCATGTTTACTTTAAACCATCCATGCATTCTCTTCACTTTGTTTAGTTAATGTTCCATCAAATCCATAGCATGTTTAGTTAGTTGTATTCATTTCACCTGCATCTAAAACCTAAAAAAAATTCTCACCATGATCATGCTCTTTTATCTCCATTTGTGTAAATCTCTATAATGCTTTCATGTTACCTTTGTTTTCTAAAGCATGCTTTGGTTTGGAATTACTCAAAATACTTCCATTGGCTTTTAAATTAAGCGTGGTGTTTAGGTTAAATAGTCTTCCTTAATTAAATTAGACATGGAGTCTAGTTTGGTTATTAAACTAAAATTGTGCTTCAGTAGATATTGGTTATTTTGTTGGACTAACCCCTACAGAAAAGTCTCAAATCCAATTTGGGTAAGTCAAGAGATGAATTCAAATTAGAGATGAAGCAAGGCATATGATTAACTTCAACAACTTCGCACAAAAGACATAGCTCATTCATTATGTCTTTTGTTGCGAGTTACCTTTGCCTTGAACCATGCAAGAATGTGGGGAACAAATAAAAATATGTTATGAAGATATGATAAACAACTCTATGCTAAAAATAATTCAACAACCTTCTCTTCGTTAGCATACATGAAAATTGCATAAGTTGTGGACAACCCATATTTCAATCTTTTTTGCAATCCTTCGGGTATGTGTCCACTAACATTTTGTAGGAAAAATATAAGCTATGTCTGTTCATGGCTTGGCATGAACCTGCTAAGACACCACTTTAGTAATGGAATAGAAAGAAGATGAGTGCCTTATAGAAGATCTACATCAAGAGCACTCACCTAAAGAAAGTGGATGGACAATGTGACTAGCCATGAAGAAAGTAAAGACATCATAGCATTGAGTCGTGCCAAAACTCAAGCTAGGATGCCAATGAGAAGCACGGTGCAACTCACTTGATATTAGCCAATCAGAGACCTGCTCTCATTGTCCTTGAAGAAACCATCTAGCACGTCGACAACATACATCGATCAATGATGGATTGTCGACTCAAAGCTAGAGGACTATGAACAACCACGATTGCAAGATGATGTTCTTGTGTCATTGGAGATGAAGCTTTCATTCAATTCTCGATGAAGTTCCCCCTTGACCATCAAGATGGATAGTGTATCGCTAATAGAACTCTTCACCATGCCGCTAGAAATACATCAAGGAGGAACTCAAGTCTACATTTCCAATGAACATTAGCTCGTCAACCAAGGATCAAGAAAAACAGGAAAGGTTGATGAAAGAAGAGCATGCAACTTTCTGCATGCTGATCTCTTGGATCAGATAATTCAAAGAAGAGCAGAATGCAAGGAGAGGTCTTTGCTTAAGGGACCTAAACTCAAGAGCCCTCTCCAATAGTGTCAAGTGGCAGAAAAGTTCAAGCTTGGGGGAGGAAGGTTGATGATTTCTCTAAAGATGATCCAACAATGCCCTTCCTCCTCTGACGCCCTCGTCACTCCAGCACACTAGTTAGCAATCCCTCTACTCACTTTTACTTTCTCTCTACAAGTTAAATGATTCTTACTCCACAAATACAAATCCAAGACAAAATAAAATCAATCATTGAGAGAAGAAGTTATGTTAAGTAAATATTCTATGCTAATTAAAATGTTTAAACCAACTTTTCTATAGCATAGGATATGACCTTTAGCTCTATAACAATGCTATCCTTGTTATTATTTGTATATTCCTTTAGGTATGTGTTGTCCATTAATCCTTTGTAGAAAAAGCAAAGAGTGAAGCAAAAGGTCTATGTAATTCAAAAGAAAAAAATAAGGAAGGAGAAAGGAGTACAAATCTAGAAAACAAGATGCTCATGGACAAGTGTTAAGGAGAGAGGGTCTCCACTTTAGGGATCTGACAAAGCACCTATGGAGTGCACATAATAAGAAGTCATGTTCGGAGAACTTAAATCATCGAACCCTCATCAGGGAGGTAAACTTAGTAGTTATCCATAATTCTCCTTTAGCATTGCATATGTTTTTCCATTAGCATATTTACTTTTCCACATTGCATAGTTAATTCTTGTTGCATTTTTACTTTGTTACATTTGCATTAGAAAATAAAATAAAAATGTTATCCTAAAAAATGCTAAGCCCCATGTGAATAATTCTGTGGTGTGTAGCAACCCGCAGAGATATTCACTGTGGTGGCATAAAAATAAATATGCATTCTTCTTGTTGCATTTCTCTGGCATCATATAAAATATAAAAATAGCAAAAATATTAGAAGATAGATCTAACAAAGGATGAGGTTCTAGATACTCAAGGCTTATGTGGTTGACCACTAACGCTTAATTAGTTTTACAGGTTTTGTTGTCTATTTCAGTTCCACAAGATTTTAAGGATCAAGAAGAGCTAACAAGCAAGTGGATGTTCTATCCACTGTTGGAGTGCTGTCCTAACAGTCTCCATCACGGACACTCCACAAGAGGAAGTACAACCCTACTCCAAGGTTGCTACACTTAAAGAGTGAACGACTACATCAACAACCAGCTTGGGGGAGAGCATCCCCCGTGTATCCAGCTAAGTATTTCTTTTCCTCTATAATTACTAGTTTTGAGTTTGCTTTGTTCAAAAATAATAAAAAGATACACAACCCTAAAACCAAATAAAGATTTCTTTTTGTATCTATCTTTTTATATATGTGATCTCTAATTTTGAAATAAAAAGTTATAGTGTGCAAAGTGCTGCCTGTTAATAAAATAAATTGTGAAGATAATCTCTTTGTATGAAAATGATGAATAGTTGTTTTGCCGTAATTCCTTTTAAGTACTCTAGTTTTCAGCCTCGAACTCTTCCGAGTTTTAGATAAAATTGTTTTGGCTTAAGATTTGCTCTGAACTTGAAACTTGTGGGTTACGAATGCTTGATCTAAGTCTACGTAATTGACGGATATGATATGAGAAGGTCTGAGCTGCTGTTTATCTTGTTCCTAGTGACACTAGAGTTCTCGAGATTTATCTTTTGAAAACATAAAAATGCTACATGATGAGTTCCTGTATGAAGAGAGCTTAAATTCCTACCACAGCCATATATGCATGCTTGCTAGAATCGAAAAACTTTCATATTTATCTACTGCTTGTGTGCATTGAGTTTGGTCCAGCTGTGTCGACCCTTAGGAATTTTTCATGCGGTTAAAATTAAGATCACACACACTATGCACCCCTTGCTAATTTTACCCTGGAAGTACTCACCACCATATTTACCCATTTAGATCCACTCAAAAATGTTCTACTCCTACACTGGGAGTGAACACCAAAAATATTCTCCATAGGTTTTTCTTGTCTGCTATCCCTAGTTCCAAAACAAATGCTCTAAATTTTTATCATTTTCTTTATCCTATCAAAAGTTCCAATTGTATGAAAGAGTGGGCTATTTGAAAAAAAAGAAGAAGGAGAAGTAAAAAAAAGTGTGTGATAAAAAAAAGTGAAAGAAAAAGTTTCATGAGAAAAAAATATTATATAGCAAAGCCGTAGTTTTTCAGTTCTTCAAAGTTCTAATTTGAGAGAAGTTACCTTTTGTAAAGGAGCATTATAGAATTAGGCTTTCACCCCTTCTACCTTCCATCAAAATTCTCTACCATACTATTGTTCACTTATTTGCAACCACACATGCACATCTTGATTTGATTGTATGACGAGTTCCTCTGGATCCATGGTTGGATTAGGCAACATATGTATTACAAGTATGTATGAGCTATTTCTTTCCCACCTATGAACTCCACATAATTTTATTAGTTACAGGGTGAGAGAGATGAGGCACAATGTTACTCTGCCTTATTCCAAAAATACCACGTATTCTGAGAGAAGAAGGCAAAATACCATTGTTGCCTTGGTGAGGATTCAATAAATACCACATATGAGAGACCTGAGAGAGTCATACAGAGGAATCTCTGAGTTTTATTTTAAAAACTTAATTACTAAAACTCCAGAATGAAGGTTGATTGAAGAACTCGAGACATAATGCTTGACTTGATCGTTCTGTCTTTCAATTGCTCAAAACCCAAGTGAAGGCTATAAGCCCCATGGTTGAAGGTAATATGGGTAAGTTTGAAAGTCAGGATGGTTGATGCTAATCCAGAGGAGAGTTCTTGTTTGAATGCATGTGTACTTTTGAGGCGTGAAAGAATTGTAGCAACTCCTGATCCATCACTAAGTTTATCTTTGCTCAGGGACGAGCAAAGGGTAAGCTTGGGGGAGTTTGTTGTCGACAAAATATCAGCCACAGTCCAACATGGGTATGCCCATACTGGTAGATGATCGGTAGAAGTGCGTGTGATCAGGAACCGGATGGTTACAGAGACACAAGACACAAGATTTATATAGGTTCAGGCTGCCAGCGTGGCATAAAATCCTATGTCCTGTGTTCTATTATTTGTATTGATTTGAGATGAGATGTCCTCTGGGGGACCCCTGCCCCTCCTTATATACTCTAAAGGGACAGGTTTTCAAGTCAAGTATCCTATTTGGTACTATTACAATATCATGCGGTGCACACTGTGTGCCGCATGTTTTGTCTTGTGGATTTTGCCACCATCTCCGAATAGGCCCAAAGGTGGACCGTGAGGGTATAGGGGTTTATACCCCTATAGGTAGTCCCCGAGCATCATGTATCTTGAGGAAACGCCGTCTTGACGCTCATTGATTAGGTGACGAAGAGGTTGAAAATACGCCACCGGTTATGTCGCCGTCAAGGAAGTCGTTGATGCAAGTTTAGCATGGCGCTGTAGATCGTATCTCCTTTTGCTAACTTTGGCGGCATGTTGTCGTGCATGGTGCCTGATGACGCATCAGTGTGCCTAGTAGGTCAACGACACTGAATCGATTTGGAGATGTGCCGAGTTGACGACATGGATTCGATGCTAGAGAGCTCAGCGTTGTGCTTGGAGGTGGTCGGGTGTAACAAGCCTGCCTAGGCCACCAAACTGGAGTGCAGCACTTGCGTACCCGATGTTGTGTCCTTCCAGAATTTTTGTTGCTGTCGTACATGGAGTCCTCTGCCGGCAGGTCTCTTAGGACGAGGTGTCGCTGAGTCGCCGACGTAGTAGAAGGATCTCATAGTCAAGGAGTTCCCAGCTTAGCTGAAGTTTGTGAAAGTTATAAATAATATACAATAATGACCTGGTCCACAACTTTATTGCAGACCAGTCCCCAGCTTGGCAAAGGGAGTTATTAAGAATAAAACGGTAGCTGCGCTATCAATTTGGTCAACAGCTAAGCTATCGACCAGTCCCCAACTTAGCTGAGTGGAAAATGTGTCATAGCTTAAACTAGATCACAAGCTCCAGCTTGCCATAGAGCGAAATAGGAGAGGTCGACCACAACTTTGTTGTGTCTAATTCCGCAGTTTTGCTGCAAATTAGGGAACATGGCAATATCGTAAGGGTGAAGAGAGGGAAAAATAGCTCTACTATTTATTCAGAGTGTAGCTTTGCATACCAACCAAGACCTAGGGGCCATGTGTCGAAGTCGCGAGTGCGAGCCAAATCTATTTTTATAGTTTAACTATAAGGGAAGTAATAGCTTTGTTATACTTACCCAGTCCCTAGTTTTACTAAAGGCTAAATGGATGGCGTGAACGATGTATCTTGGATACATCCTTGCGCAGGGCGCAAAGATCATAGCTGAGCTATGAAACAAAACTCCAGCTTAGCTGTGAGTGTATATGTTGACCACTGCTTTGCCGTGTCCTGGTGGGAGCTCAGCAACGGCCCAGGAAGAATGATAGTTTCCGTAAAAAAAAACATTGAAGAAGGGAAAATAGCTTAGCTATAGCTTGAATCGTAGCTTTACTTATTGATCAAACCCCTGTTACCATCTATCAATTTAGTAGATATCAGATAACACCGGTAATTATAACTTGGTTATAAGGGATGAAACAACTTTGTTATTTTTACCCAGTCCCAGCTGAGCTTGAAGACTTATACCAGTGACGTAGCGAAAAATGTCGGTTGAGCATAGCTCTGCTGTGCCTGGATTGGTGGTCGGTAGCCAACCAGAAAAATGCATTCCCATATGCCACGCGTCCGTGTCAAATAGGAAGCACAAGGTGCAAAACAAATGGTAGTAAACGAATGGCAAAATGAAAGGCAAAACGAATGGCAATAAAAACTATTTCTTTGTTACAAAGTTGCACATGATGCAAGGGACAACTTTGCTATGGCCCAGTCCCTAGCTTCGCTATGAGACCGAAGAAGATGATTGCTGAGCAGTCCACAACTCTGCTGGTGATGCCCATGCGAAGGAAACGAGTGCCGGAGCAGTCCCCAGCCCACAGAGTCGCGCTCAAATATGTGACTGAGAGTTGTGATCGGATGAATTCATAGTCGTTTCCAGGCGAGTTGCGGCTGCTATGCACAGCACGTGTACATGTGACCTTTGCTTGCTCGTCTCACGGCCGTCATGTAGCTCGTAATACGGTGATGTAGATGAATGCAGCCCGGCCAGAGCTTGCTTGTGGCTTGCTTGTCATCGGGACCGGCCGGTAGGTTTGTTCGACCATTAGGCGATTGCACGACGTGGTCCGCTTGAAGGTCCGACGTGGTTCATGTGATGAGTCGACGTGGCCGAGCATATGGGCGTAGTTGGGACGGTCTGCCGACGGCTCGACATCGGCATGAGCATGACATGTACTCAGCCTTGGCGTTCCCTTGTTTGTGCACCGTGTCCTCAAGCTCCAGCGCCTGGCATGTGCCTTGGATGGATGATCTTCACCTGCCTCTGCATGCTTTAGCCTCTTGGCGTATGGACAAATAGTCTTTGTCTTCTTATTGTACGTGGATGCATGTGTGTACGTAAGTCGTGTGGACTCCTTCCTTATTGGCTTGGAGGAGTTGACTCCGTTCGTGACCACGTTTCGTAGTTTGACTCTGCTGCAACAACGTTGAGCTGATGATGAGAGGAAGATGGACGATGTACTGACGACGAGGGACACCAGTTGACAATGTAAGCCGTGGTGTGCCGACGAGATGTCGATGGTTCGGGTTAGGATGCCGCAAGTCGATCGAGTCCTTAGCTTTGCTAGGACAGTGGATCTTGTATTTGAGATGTGGAGAAGCAACGACCAATCTGTTCGTGTCGTGCATATGCACAAATATTCACACGTACAAAACTTGGTCCTTGTATGTTCTTGACGTCATGGTAACGTATATGCAGGCATGCATTTTCTTGCTTGCTTTGCCGATTCTTTAACGCATCTGTTCGAAGATCTATAGCAACGTAGCACACATGCATGCATGATCTCGAAGAACCTTGTTGACGTAGAATTCGAGGCCGTATACGCCTGCGAGCGGGTTTTCGGTCCTCGAGTGGTCGGTGGAGAAGTAGCAGATCGATCCATGGTCTAGGTGAAGATCGATGGTACAGAGCCTAGTGGCGCAGCTTGGACGCCTAGTGCACACCGCCGTGGCAGGACGCCGAGTCGTGGGAGCGTAGAATTCTTCCCGACCACCTCGTGCAGCCGATGAAGTCCCGCGTGCAGCCACTGTAGCCTCGTGCGTCTTCCCCTTCCTTGGTGATGGCACGTTGTTTGGACTTCTGAGTCCAAATGATGATTCGAGGTCGTGGTGCTCCACACCGTCGCCGCCAAGGCCCACATATATATGGATCGAAGAGCACCAGCACCGCGAAGCGAGTAGATGAACTTAGATCGGCCATCATGCCTGTGGCTCGCTTGACGTCGGAACCGGTTGGCTTGGAGCCGAGAGGGTCGCCTGGTCATGGTGTACACCTCACAAAGGTGTAGTCGTCCACACTCAAGCTGTGGCGAGAGGATGAGGCTATGCAGTGCGTGACACCGAGCCGAGACGACGATGACGAATCCGAACAGCACAAAGTCGAAGAGGCCGTATGGTGTGTGGCACCGTGCCGAGACGACGCGAGGTTAGTGACACCGAGCTGTAGCGAAAATCTGGAGGTTGGAGCGGCGCGAACGCCGAGAACGAGCATCGAGCTGTATGTCCAGCAGGTCGGCGGCGCTTGTTTGACATGGTCCGGTTTGTGGAGGTGACTTAGACGGACGATTTGTTTGACAGGTCGGCGAGTCGGCGAAGCCGGAAAAAACGCTCGTGGAGAGGTCCCGTGCATGCTGCTGCCTGCTGGCCATGCGTTGCCAGGGATGTCTGTTGATGCCCGTACGTCCTCCTTTTTTGCCTGGTGATCGCACCGCCGAGGATAACGTCATGGCCTTGACACAGAGTCAAAGTTGAGCCTCGTCGTGTCTTCTTGATTGCTTGTTGAAGTCAGCGGCCATGAACCAGTAGATCGGATCATGTCGTAGACAATTAGCCCGGCATCTTGATGAGATCGGATCTGATCGGCAAGGACTGAATTGCTTCCTCATATGCCGCCGCCGAGGCTGATCACCATGCCGAAGCCGAGTCGCTGCCACCATTGAAAATCACCATACCGTGCAATTGCAATTGATGATGTATGGTCTTGTAGATTGGATCGTAGGCCTCCCTGGTTCATCTCTAGTGCTAGAAACCACCGAGAGTGACGGGAAAGCTGACGTCCGAGAAGGTAGTGCTGTTGCTCGGCAGACCACATATGCATGAATAACAACAATTCGTAAGCTGTATGGAACATGCATCTATATTTTTGAAGAAACAAAGAGGCTGCGAGAAATAGAAAAAAGGAAAGCTCGCTGGTTTTCCGATCCAAGGATCAGATTGCATCTGTATGCAGTCGCTCGACATGTTGCTGGATGCTGTTCTGTTGTAATCAGCAGCTCGACGTGGCTTGCTCGCCGGCTCAACGGCTTGGTGGCAGCCTGACGACGTAGCTCGTGCGATGACTGGTCGACATGCATGCCGTAGCGCGATGCATACTCGGCGTCGACGTGTTGCCTGTGTGCGCCGAGTCCTCCGAGTTCTAGTAGCGCATCCAGCAAACGAAATTCGCGACGACCACCGTGTGCAGCCGACGTCCGACGAGATTGGCGCCGCCGGTGTGTTGGGCAAGATGTCGTCGAACGGAGATCGACTTGCATGGCTTGTAGTAGATGTGTTCATGCTCTGGATTACTGTATGTACATATGAAGTATGCTTGTCGTAGATGTACATACAAAGTATGCTCGTATGTCTTTGACGCATGCGCACATATACATGTATAAGGATTGGCTAGAGTCCTACATCACCCTCACGTCATGATGTAGATGGATAGCCGACCTTTACTTCTGATCGAATCCATCTGGAAGGTCGGAGTCGAATCCTGCAGGACGGACGTGCTCCACAACATGCGGCGATCGAGCGGGCCCTTTTGCTTGGTGCTTATAATCGTGTCCGGTCTTCTTGTGGTCGTTGAAGTCGGCGTTCAGGAAGTAGCAGATTGAATCGTGTCGTAGCGAAGCAGCGCAGCATCGTGGTGGAACCTGTCGACGTCTCTTAGCTCGGATCGACGGAAGAAAGATTCGCCATCTGGCTTACCAAAAAAATAGTGCCCGGGATCGTACTCATGTGCAGATACCGGGACGTAAATCATGGAATATTTAATAAATATGGAGAATTGACAATATTAGATTGGAAACTTAATACGGCCGGGGCATTGACTTCGCAGATGTCCTCGAGGTGTCGTCGATCTCCGATTGGCTTGCGTGCCTTGTAGTAGATGGGCTTACTGCCCGTCGTCATGGAGATTCATGCAGGCATGTAAGTATTTGCTTTTGTCACATGACGTGCTGGCCAGCAAACCTGCCGCCATCGGGAGTGTCCGCAGTTGTCGTTGATGATGAAAGACGTACGCCGCAAGAAGCCAAGTTGCCACGAGCGACCTCGACCTCAGTCTCGAGATCCCATCTGATTGCTTGCATGTACGATCCTTGCTAGCTTGTAGCACGCGTCAATCGTGGCGGCGGACTGACGCTCTATGTCAGATGCCACTTGGGACGGAGTTGGAGTTGGACCAGCGGAATCGATCTCCGCATGGTGCTGGTCGATGCCGCCGCCGAGAAAGTGATTCACGATCAGGACGAACTTCACGGGGCCGGTGGAGGCCGCCGCCGCCAGGAGCCGATCAAGTTGCCACGGATGACATCGATAAAGGAAGTTCCATACAGATCGGAAACAAAAGTCGACAGACCGATACGTGATTAGTTTTGGAAAACCGGATGAATCTGATGCCAAGATGTGGAACGACTCATCCGATCTTTGAACAATTGCCATCTAGCTCACCATAGATCAAGCACACCTCCTACCTGGCGCGTCACTGTCGACGAAATATCGGCGGCAGTCTAACATGGGTATGCCCAAACTGGTAGATGATCAGTAGAGGTATGCGTGATCAGGAACCGGATGTTCACAGAGACACAAGACACAGGGTTTATACAGGTTCAGGCTGCCAGCGTGGCATAAAATCCTACATCCTGTGCTCTGTTATTTGTATTGATTTGAGATGAGATGTCGTCTGGGGGACCCCTGCCCCTCCTTATATACTGTGAAGGGACGGATTTACAAGTCAAGTATCCTATTTGGTACTATTACAATATCATGCGGTGCACATTGTGTGCCGCATGTTTTCGTCTTGTGGATTAGGCCACCATCTCCGAATAGGCCCAAAGGTGGGCCATGAGGGTATAGGGGTTTATACCCCCATATTTATTGACGGTAGATAACTCTAATTTTTAACCTTCAATGAGACATGACAAAGGACCTAAACATAATTACCATCTAGATATAGGGGTTACAATGACAGAATTCCATGAGCTTTGATGAATCTATGTTTTGCAGGGGTTAAAGCAAAAAATACCAAAATCACCAAATAGAAGTATATCAAATGATAAAATAAAGTGAACCATTGCGTAGAGCTCATCGAGACACATCGAATGGAGTTTTGTTTCACTGAAATCGGAATCCTGACGAGAAAGTTACGCCTTCTAGAAGATTGCAAATAGGCTCGAGGAGCAGTCCGGAGTAAAACGGACACCCAGGACACATACGAACTCCGTTTGGGGTGATCCAAGATGATTCGGAAAGCTAACGACGATATCTACGAGCCCACCAAAGATGAGGCTGATATGCCACAGTGGCAGGGTGCCCGCCTAACCTTCTTATGCGCTCGCCCACTAACCTAGACCAATCAGGTCCAAGCTCGCGGATCCTGCTCCCACCGCCTTCGAGGTCCAATCTCTAGAGAATTAGGGCTAGACTTTCCAATATAGTAGATTAACTCTAGATGAGAGTTAGGGAGAGCAGAGTTGCGCTCCAGTTCTAGAGAAGTCTTCAGGGATTGGGTATGTCTTTGTATCTACTCTTTGCAAGACTTGTGCTTATCATATATATATTCATCTTCTCTATTTACTTTATGCCTTTCATGTGTATGATTAGTATAGTTGTTATATCTTGGCATGTGATCTTTGCTTGTATTGAGTGCTCTAGTCATAGGCCATGATTAGAGTAGTAATTGATAGATTAGACATGGTGTTTAGTCTATAGGTTACCTGAGGTTGCGCTCAATCCTACGGTTAGTGGTGGTGGCCCCAGAGGTGACAGCTCTGTAAGGCCTTTGTATTCCACCACGTTCGGGTTGGTGTTTCATAGAGCTTTTGGCAGCCTTCCCCCGACTACTTTCTTCCCAGTCTTCTTCGAGAGTCGGAAAGGTACTATTGCTCCAAAGTGTTATGTGTGTGATTGCTATATCTACCCATACCTTAGTTTCATAGAACCAAAGTAATAGAGCAGTGCATAGGAACCTTGATCTCTCCCGTTGTCCTCTCGCTATAGCTATCTACTCATTTATTATATAATTCTCCTATGTGTGTTATCATTCTATTCATATATCATTTACCCCCTACTTTAGTCTAGTTGGTTTACTAAGTTAGTAGATACATGATGGTGAATTAGCAGATTCTTTAACCTATGCTTCCCTGTGGTAAAATATAAATAACGATACCTGGATACTCCCGGTAAAATGCTACAATGGTATTTTCTGTGCGCTTGTGAAATCTTTCATTTTCTATTTACACTTAATAAATACCAACACTAGCAGGCTTTCCATAGCTACCTGTGAATATTTATACATTGAACATTAGGTTATAGATAGTGCTAGAGGACTTCAATTGAAAACACCGGACATTGATTCATAACTAATGCATAGGTCTTCCTTAGCATTCTGCTGATAGGGAATACATAAGCATAATGCATTTGTAGAGATCAGCCTAGATCCAACAGAGATTACATAATCACAATGTAGAGGTACCATATAGATTGGGATAGACTTGCAAATTTCAAGGAAAGCAAATCAAGGTGCTTACAACAACTTCTCTTGCAGCATCGCTAAGGCCCTTCCTCTTACTGGTATGGAACCGCTTAAAGACTTCCACAACATTAACATCTCCATCAGGTCCACCAAGTTGTTCATCGAGTCCTTGATCATCAGACTGTTCATCTACTCCCTGGTGTCGTCGCGCGGCCTTCCTCTTGTTCTTCATCTGTTCACTTTGCATGTGAGTTTCTGTTTATATTTACACAAAGTACCAATAACAATAGAACAACCATCTCTTACTAGTTCGTGGAGACCGGCAATATAGGATTGATACCCTGTAGTCTAGTGGTACTTCACTTTTGCATGGTTTTTCTTGTTCTTTACAGATACTTCCTATAACGACATCTGTGTTAGACCGCAACACATGTAGACAATAGGAAGACTAGACAGGAAATCGCTGAGTTCACACACCTTGCTCTTAACACTGGACCAAGCTCAGACAAGGCCTTTCCACTGCTTATCATTCATGGACTAGATAGGAGAGCTTGTCACGATCTCATCAGCAGGGACATTATTAAAGTACAATTTCTTCAACCTGTAGCATTCCTGCCTCACAGCACACCAAAACACACTCCAGCAACCTTCTCTTGTTTGTAAGTGGTGTCGGTCGAAGGCCAGATTTGTCTGCATCAGTGTGAATGCAGATTAAATCAGTAACTGAGTTGCTCATGGCATGGTGCAATGTAAAGAAGGGATACCGACACATACAGATAGCATATTCAGAAACTTATCAAAATGGACCATGCCGCCAGGTGCCCTGTAATGCTTGAAATGCGTCAAAATTGGTATGCAAGACCCAACTACTATACTGGCCTCTAAGGCAAACTTGGCGGCTTGCAGTGGATCCTATGGCCGTCTTTTCGCCTCAGCTATAGAGATGCGCATCCTCATTCCTCCATATTTTTCAATCTTTTCAATGTAATTCCCGTAGTTCTCCCCCTCTTGTTCCTCATTCCCTACGGTTCTTCTAGACCGTTTTCATATATTCATATATTCATATATTCAAATAACTAGTGCACAATTGGTTTATAGATATTATAAGTTAATACCAACCGTGCACATTTTCATTATTGTTCTATGGGTTGGGGTTGACCAGAGCTTGCTCAGAAGGACCCTCTCCGGCATGGGTATCATCATCTAGCATAAATTTGATTTCATATTGTTACAAAAGTAATATAAATATCAAAAATATATGGCAAATTGATTGAGAGACATTTGTAACTTAATACCAACCTCCAACTTCTCCTCCATGGTCGTTTGCTGCTGCTGACTTAGAACTGTGTCCACCTCCACCGGATACATCCAATAATTTTTGTTTACTGGACTAAGTAAGAACACCAGTCAACTTTGGTGTTGTTGGTTTCATACAACTTTGCCCTCTTTTCCTTCCTGGACCCTAACACTGAAATTGGTGAAACAAACAAAAGCAGCAAGCATGTACAAATTAAATTGCTATCCAAAGAGTGGAGCATTGTATTGCACCCACCCACCCCACATAACAAAATACAAGATTTAACAATCAACTTAACTGCAAAAGGCTCTGGCTTAGCTTCTAATTCTAAATCTATTTCATCTGATTCATAACCTCCATCAACTAATTCCCTTGGATCAGGGATGTATTCCAAATCTTCATCATGTCTACTCTTTGTGCTTGATATCTCTTCATTTGGAGGAGTCAGAGGTTTTGGGCCCACATTTATTCCTAATAATTCTAGCATCTTTAAAAGATTCTTTATGATGTTTTCATTCCATGCTCGTTCATAATGATTTAGCTCCTCTTCATCTAGATTACAAAGGCACTTATATTAAATGAAAGACTAACAATTATATCAAATGCCAACACAACAGAGCAGGGTGTACAAATAAGCGCCAAACTACAGCTTATGCCGAGATCATTGATCTAATAAAAAAGCAAGTGCAGCTACAATAATCTCAGATTCAACAACCTCAGTGTAGTACACATCATAAAAAGGGATCTCAGTACCTGTTCCTCTTTGACTAGCTAGTGTTCGCTGCTACCCCCGAGGTCTCATCATCATCGCGGAGCTGGTGCGGCAGGCATTGACGATGGGGTACCGGATCCGGATCCGGATCCGGATCCGGATCCGGCTAGGGTTCGGTTGGATGGCGATGGGTGCCGAGGCCGGGGATCCGGATCTAGAGTCAAGCTACTACGTCGATGGCACCTGGCGCTCGGAGAGAGGTGGGCATTGCAGCGGGCGGCACTGTTTGAAAGTTTGAAAGTGGAGAGGGAGGAAGGAGCGGGAAGAGAGACTGGTGCGGCTGAGAGAATGGGAGATGGGGGCGGAGAAAGCCCGTCCTTGCACTTTTATGTGGCCAACACAATACCATAAGTGCCCTTATCTTAGGTGAACATATTTTCAGCGTGGAAGGGCAAAACAGACACATCAACATGTTGGCAGGCGCGTAGCAAACATTTCACCCAAATTCAAACCTTCGGGCCGGGAGACTGCCCCGTATGCTCTCAAGCAGAGACCGCCACATATTCCGTGTTTTTTAATAGGAAAATGTTTACTACCACAAGACAAAAGTCCCCATCTCCGTAAATACAACGCCTAGACAGCACGTTGGTGGCTGGCGACGTCGCCTACTACTCTGACTGGTATTCTCGATCTCTTTTACGTATATACTAATATCTACTATAGTCTGTCTCAAATTATAGTTTGTTTGAATTTTTTATCTCAAAGTTTGACCACTTGTCTTATTCAAAAATTGCTCAAATATCATTTCTTTTATTGCGGCTTTCTTTATTAACAAAATATCTTTGAGAATAAGCTAAATTTGACTACATTTTGCTCTATGTTTTTTATTAAGACGAATGGTCAACTAGAGGTCAAAAAAGTCAAATGAACTACAATTTAAAATAGAGGGTACTATAACTCTTATAAAGGTAACCCCACTAGATGATTTGTCTCTTCAAGCAAGGTGTCCACATCATTCCCCACTGAGCATCTCCAAGAGACATGTCATCCTCGTTTTGTATGCTATATAAATTTAGATTTTTAGAGCAAAAAATAAACTCCAGCAACTATGTGTTTTATTTTGTAAAATAGCAAGTTGGCTATTCCTAGATCTTCGCATGACAAATATAGCTTGCACGTACCGCTAGCCATCTATCATTGGCATAGTACAAAAGCCTACTGAACTTTAAAATTTTTTTACATGATTTTTCTATTTTAGAGGTTGACCAAATCATAGGTTTAGCAATCCACTTTTACCAACTCTATTCCAGTTGCTCTATGTGATCCACTAAATGCTCTATCTCTTCATGCCATGTGTTCATATCATTCCCCACTAAGTCCATGTCATCCCATATTAATTACAAAAAATGTTTATGTCATCTCTATTATGTGATATATTACAAATATTAATCCTTTAACATACAAGTCATCGACACACGTTATTTGTCTCAGCACCTATTCATCTATAACGTAATCAAATATTCTATTGTTTTTTTTTATATTACCTTATCGATTTTTTATCAGATATGATACAATATAATATCATTCAATTTAAATTCATAGAGATGCTTACATAATATATAATAACATATAGTTTTTTCTACCTTTATTCATGGTTTATTCAAGTTCATATAGATGTTTACATAATATATAGCAACATATAGTTTTGTCTACCTTTATTTATGGTTTCTATCACACTTCATATTTGTCTACTATATATAATATGTATGTATACACACTCGGCTGTAACTTTTCCATATATCCCTGCTTGAATTATGATTTGGATCAACTGCATCCGTCGAATGATGGACGCACAGCTGTTGAATTTTTCCCGCGACCCATAGATCGACCAAGCCATTAATAAAAAAAAGCCGAACACTATAGTGAAGGGATAAGGTACGGCCGTACCAATCTGTCAACAGATAAATAGCAATATTCATGAACAAACTAATTGGATGATTTTAGGAGAGCTAACTAGTCGCAGTCCAACTCCAAACAGAGCCAAAGACAATATTCGAAGAAACAATAAAATATACCAGGCCAAAGAAGTCGGTATGGCATATATGTCTATCTAATAAATTTCCTAGTAGTGTCTGTCTATGTAAAACTTGTACATGTCCCTGCCTGCTTACTTGTAATAATTTCTAAATATATATTTGTAGTGAAGCAGCGTGTGCGAAGGACATCACTCTGAATAGCTGAAGGAGTTGAAGTCTGGGGCTCAGAAAATGCTGAAATGAGCGACGTGATCTTCTGTTTGTTAAGAAAGGGGGTGTGCCCTGTCAGTGCTGGGCCTTGACATATCCAAGAAGTTTGTTTCGTATGCACGACTGTCGTTTAATCTCGTGAAGTTGTTAAGTCAAAATGTTGTAGTGTCCGATATGTTTAAGTAATGGTGCAATTTCCTATGTGTTTAAGTCATGTTGTGATGCTACATAGAAAATTAAAGTGGTATGTGTCTATTCATTATACTGAATTATGAGAATCACACTCGATCAGTTCTTCTGAGAGAAGTGTACCGCATAAAGATTGCATCCACTCAATATCAATGATTCGCATGCAAGCATCCATGGTTCTTCTATTTGTGTTTTATTTATTGTACACGTAAGGAAGTCTGACGCCGTGCGGGTGCTCAGGTCAAAAAGTCCGACCATTGTAGTATCAGACACGTATCATGTTATACAGGGTTACAAAAAAATGGATAAAAGGGAAACAAATAAAATTAAGCACACGTTGCACATAGTTTTGTCGCTGAATCCCTATTGGAAACAAATATACATGAACTAAAACAACAAGAAACTATATATAATAACTTATTTTGCAAACAAGACAAATATGGCACATTTGTGGAGGGTTAGCACTATTACTCCGTATAAATTAGGTCAAATGTGAAATAATGGTACTTTTGCTTTTATAATACCTATGCACGTGATCTTCTGTTGACCTTTATAGTACCCTATTGGTTCTTATTATCAGTTTGCTATAAACCGTATGCTGCTAGGACTCCATCTCAACAAGTCTTGCTTCGCTCTATAGCATTACGGGTGATACATAGCTCTTGAGTTTTACTGTGAACGCAAGAAAGTCCAACCGCTCCATATTTGATCTCGTAGGACAAAGTGTGAATGCTTCTATTTTGAAAGCCCTAGCAATCAGTCTGCCGAGTGCTCGCTGATGGTTATGATTTTGGTCACTCTATAGTAGGGGCATGACAGAGTTTAATTTAATATAAAGTTCAACCATAGATCACGTGCAAGGGTCTTTTTACAGCAAGTTTTATTAATGGAAATGCTGTTGGACACAAGAAAGTCCGACCCCTTTATATTTCAACACGTATGACAGAGTATGTAGAGTATCGACAACTACGACATAAAATGCAAGGGAACACACGATCATCGATACATCAAGTTCATACAAACAAAACTAATAATTACAAAAGTCATTACAATAAAGAAGCATGGCCCCACCTTTCTTACAACCGACTTTCCTCATATGATGGCATGTAGGTTTAAAGTGATCGACTCCTCTGCCAAATCTTCAACTTATGGCTGTAGTGAATCAAATGACAAGGGAACATATGGAAGATAGGCTCATCGGAAGTATTCTTCTTCTTCTTCCAGTATAAACCAACGTCTCCGATACTGAAACCTTCTGGTAGGGATGACATGAACTTTTCTACTGTCCATGTCATATGTGATGATTCATCGTCCTTTATACCCAGCTAATAAAGCCAAATTCCATTCAGGGTGAACTACAATCAACTTGTGGGTCATAACCCGTCGGATATTAATGCTTCTAAAAATGTTGTTAAGGATGACTGTATGCTGCAATGTCCAATTATTAGTATCATAGTCTTCAAGGATCCACATTGAAAACTTGCGTTGATTGTGTGGACCATCAATGAGACATACACACAAGTGACCCTGATATTGATGCAGGGTATTCTCTTCATTACCGGTAGGTGCAGAAATTTCCATCCATGTGTTGCCCTCCATATCCATAGCAATTATCACAGATGTTGCCTCATCCCTAACGTACGCCATAATGTGTAGAGAACTGTTAATAAATACACTTCGTGTTTCACCAAGCTATATATCAGTACCCTCCTGCCATCCACAATATTCTGTACTAAGCCATGTATTAGTTTTAGACGAGTAGATCTGCAAATTTTTAATTGTACCATCTTCATCTTCCATATATTCAATGACATGGAAGTGTGAGGAGACTGTCGGATCAAAACACAATTGAGTCACCCCAGCTAATGGATCAAAACCCTCCAAAGATAGGGCATGATAATGAGGGCTAATCAAAAGTTCCTTATAATTCCGTGTGATTGGATTACAGACGGTCCAGCAATATCCAGACGACAGGCATAGGATGAGGCCATTGCAACAATCTGAGACATCTACATCACCACGTGTGGGCAAGAAGTTGAAGCAGGCAGAGGATCTAGAGAACGAGATCATCTGGGAGGCTGGCAGATGAGTCCATCCCCCTGTTGGGGGCCTGCTCCATTTTATCAGTGTGCAATAGGCCTCAGCTACCTAAGTAATGATATCACAGAATGAAGAAGAAAATAATCCAATAAAGATCCATTAGTAAAGTACACTTATACTAAATTGCATGTTTAACAACCATTAACAATTTCCATGTTACAAGGTTATCCAAATTTAGAGTAGCAGCACAAAGACATACAACTCAGACTAGAATAGAAGCTAAATCAAGTCTCACCGTTACACGTGTAGCTTAAAGAATAGTGGCACTGATTTGCTACCTCCTAACAAATCCAATGACCATGTGCTACAGCGACTACCAGAACCATTCCCCGTCCCGCATCTATCTAAAATTAAGGGATATGGCGGTATGCATGAAAGGTGTTCATTCTAAGCGAAATCCCCAAGTCCTGAAGTAGATCCATGATGAGGCAAAATTGAATGAAGAAACAAATAGCAAAAAGGGGAGAAAGGAGACCTGCGGATCGGATCCGACGCCTCTGCTGCTACCGTGGCACACAAGCGATGCGGACACTAATGCCGCCACGCCCCACCGGGAAAGCCCCGCCGCCTGCCCCCAAATGGACACCGAAGCCAGCACAGCACACTGGGGATCCTCCACCGCTACCTCTTGCTCCACCGCCTCCAATATATCCACATGACTTGTCCCTTAGGAGCGGGGACAAGCCAATTATCACAAGGCCCATATAAGTACTATCCCATGGAACACAAAAGAGGTATGGCCGGACTTCCCCATGACACACAAAAGAGAAAGGGTCGGACTGTCCCATCTCTTGATCTTGCAAGTCTTAAGTCTTGGCTCCTGGCAGTTCATGTCTGCGAATGCCAGAACATCCGACCGCTACATAATTGATCACATAGGACAAAGCGTATTGTGTATGTTAGTTTTGGTTGTATTATTATTATGGTCAACAAGTCTCGCCACACTCTATAGCTTCACGGGTGATACATAGCTCTTGAGTTTTACTGCGAATGCAAGAAAGCCCGACCGCTCCACATTTGATCTTGTAGGACAAAGTGTGAATGCTTCTATTTTGAAAGCCCTAGCAATCAGTCTGTCGAGTGCTCACTGATGGTTATGATTTTGGTCAGTCTATAGTAGTGGCATGATAGAGTTTAATTTAATATAAAGTTCAATCATAGATCACGTGCAAGAGTGTTATTACAGCAAGTTTTATTAATGGAAATATTGTTGGACACAAGAAAGTCTGACCTCTTTGTGTTTGAACCTGTATGACAGAGTATGATAGTATCAACAACTATGCTCTCCACCCAAAATAGAGAAGTCTAACAAGACTAGCCAGGAGTTTTAGTTACTACAACCAAGTTCAAACAAAGGACATCAAACCAGCTTATTACATGCTCCCAGAAAAGAGTGGTGCACGCAAAAAACCCCGGTTTCTCATATCACTTCCAACTTGTTATGGTTCACATTCTCAACACATTTTCTTTTTTCTTCATCCTTGGTTGTGGTCGTCTTCCAGAAGCTCCTGAGCAAGATGTAACATCACGTATATGTCCACTATATGTGTTCCACATGAGGTGGATGACTGTCCCTTACCAGCGGGGATGGCCCAATTATCAGTCGGCCCATTTAAGGACTTCCCAAGCACTGGACTTTCCTATGGTACATGAAAGAGAAATGGCTGGACTATCCTATGTCCCAAGTGTTGGCTCCTGGCAGTTCATATCTGCTAATGTAGAAAGTCTAACCGCTACATAATTGACCTCGTAGGACAAATAATAATGGGTTTGTTAGTTTTGATTGTCGTATCACTCAGTATGCACCGATATAAATCATTCGCCTACCTGCTGGCTCCCACATGCAACAAGGAGCAAATCTCGCCACATCGTTATGCAAAACGGATCAAGGAACCACGGGGTTGAAATGCTGTTGCACACATATATCCGAAGAAAAGTAGCTTTAATAGCCATTAACATTTTCCATGGTACGAGCTCGTTAAAATTTAGAATAGCAGCACATAGATATATATAAAAAAACTAGGATAACAGTTAATGGAGCTATAACCATTACAATTTCGAGTAAATCAAGTCTAACCATAACACTTACAATACCATTACAAATTCAGCTAGATTAAGTCTAACAATCACACTAACAGTCAGTACACGAGCTCATCTTCTTGCATATGTCATAGACATAGATAACCACGAGGACTATTCCAACAATTTTGAAGGAGAAAGAGGGCATAGCAGGTATTGGGTTTTGATGACAGATATCATCATCAACAGCCAAGGGTGGATTTGAGTTGTTTGCTCTTGAGTTGAAGGCAGCAACTGCATCTTCATAGGAGTTGTAATTTTTATATGAAGCACCAGAGAACCCATGAACTTGGTCCTAGCAGTTAGCCTTGCTGTGGAAAACCCCTCGCCTATGGCCGCGGAACACAGCAAGCAGGGTTTCATCTCGAATCTATAGCATGCGTAGCAACAAGTGCAGCTCAAAGATTAGTGGCACTGATTTGCTACCTCCTAACAAATCCAATAGCCATGTGCTACAGGGACTACCAAAACCATTCCTCGTCCCGCATCTATCTAAAATTAAGGAATATGGAGGTATGCATCAAAGGTGATATATCTAAGAGAAATCCCAAAGTCCTATAGTAGATCCATGTTGAGGCAAAACATAAATGAAGAAACAAACAGTAAAAAGTGGATAAAGGAGACCTGTGAATCGGATCTGACGCCTCCGCCGCAGCACACAAGTGACGTGGATCGGATCTGACGCCTCCGCCGTGGCACACAAGCGACGCAGATGCCAATGCCGCCGTGCTCCACCGGACAAGCCCCGCCGCCTGCCTCCAAATGGATGCTGGAGCCACCATAGCACACCGGAGATCCTCCGCTGCCGCCGCTGACTCCGCCGCAAGTCCAACGGGCAGATATTTTTCCACTTTCAAGGGATATAATATATCCCATATATATAGATATAAGATATAAGAGAACAACAAATGTACTTACATTATATAAAGGCTCCAAGGGGATGAGAATACACACAACCGCTTAGTGTAGTGGCAAAGACCTTCGCGTCTTTATGCCAGATCCCGGGTAGCCCAATGTTTTTGGCTAATTCAACGTCGGTCGGAGAATGGTGGTCCCACATGTCTATGAGATAAGGGTGGTCCCACGTGAACAGAGAAGGATCCCAAGTTGCGGGTCCCAGGTAACTAATGCTTTGGTCCCACACGTGGGTGGTGAAGGGTGTCACATGGGCCCACAGGTCAGTCGAAGAAGGATGGCCCCATGTGAACAGGGATGGTGCCCTGGTCCCACATGTCAGCCAACAAAGGTTGACCCACATGAACAGAGATGGGTCCCCTGTGGTGGGTCCCATGCTGATCCCACACGTCGGATGGAGAACGGTCCCAGGCAAGTCCCACATGTCAATTGTAGAAGGATGATCCCACATGAACGGAGATGGGTCCCCCGTGGCGGGTCCCATCTAACTGACATGCTGATCCCAACGTCGTATGGAAAACGGTCCCAGACGGGTCCACATGTCAGTCGTCGAAGGATGGTTGGCTGGGTCCTATGTGGCAGGACCCATCTAACTGACACGCTGATCCCACACGTCGGATGGAAAACGGTCCTAGATGGATCCCACATGTCAGTCATCGAAGGATGGTGGGTTGGGTCCCATGTGGCAGGTCCCTTCTAACTACATGCTGATCCCACATGTCAGATGGAGAATGGTCCTAGATGGGTCCCACATGTTAGTCATCGAAGGGTGGTGGCCTCAAGGTTCCCCTGGCAGGCAGGTCCCTCTTGTCGATCAGTAAAGTGTAGTAGAATGATGCCCATTTGAAACGGATGAGTAACGACGGGTCCCATAATGTCGGACGGAGAAGTGTCCGGCTGAGTGATGGGCAGGTCTGACGACTAACGGTGGATGGGGTGTACTAGTAATGCATGGTAATAGTGGATGGAAGTACGAGTGAAGGCGGCTCTCACGCAGGCAAACGACGTCGGCTCCCCTAGCCAAATGGAGCGGCGCGGGTTTCAGTGAGGAAGTGTGTTGGTCACAACCCGAGGATATACATGAAACCATCACAATCCAGTGATGAATAGTGCCATGAATGCCTCTGTGATGATTTTGTCAGGGTTTCCATGATGATTCCCATGACCTTTTCAAAATACGTCATGGAAAACAAAATCGTCACGCAGTTCAATGACCATCAGAAGGAAACAATGCCCCCGTTGACAGCATGTACACACCATAGCTGAAAGAGAAGTTTGAAAGCAAGGATGATGCTTAGTATTTCTTCTGCTTGTATGCATACTTTGCTGGTTTCAAGGTTGCAATCAAACACAGCCTAAGGACAAGCAGCAAGAAAAGAAACAATGAGTATATCAAATATGAAATGAGGTGCACAAGAGAAGGAAAACCAAAGGGTCCTAAATCCATTAAGCAAGAAGAGGCTGATTAGAGAAGGAAATTAGAAAGAAGCCTGTACAAAAAATGAAATACCAGTGTGTTGAAGAAAATAGGCTGTCCTTGTATCATGTTGGTCAAAGAAGAATATCAAGGAGGAAAGTGGGTGGTTGTAAATCTTGATCTTGACCACAACCACAAATTGAGGCCAGGTGACAGAGATATACTCTTCTCAAGTCGTAAGTACATGACTAATATGGAGAAGGGACTAACAAGGACACTCAATGCAAACAACATCCCCACCAGAAAGATGCTCAGTATCCTATCATACCTAAGAGGAGGTGTTGCAGTACTGCCGATGAAGAAGAAGGACATTGGCAATTACATGACTAAAATCAACTTAGATTGAAGAAATCAGATATGGCCCAGGTTATGGACTATTTCAGAAGAAGGCAGAAAGAGGATGCAACTTTCTTCTACAAGTTCTAGTTTGATGATGACAAAAGGATTACCAACCTATTCTGGGCAGATGCTTGCTCCATCAAGTACTATTAGGAGTTTGGTGATTGTGTGAGCTTCGACACCACCTTCATGACAAACTTGTACAACTTGCCATTTGCTCCATTTGTTGGAATCACAGGCCACATGTAGAGCTGTCTGTTTGGCTGTGTATTCCTGCATGATCAAACAATAGAGACATTTCAATGGGTATTTGAGACTTTCCTAGAGGCAATGGGTGGAAAGCACCCACAGACAATAATAACTGATCAGGACAAAGCTATGAGGGCTGCTATTGAGCTGATTGTTCTGGGCACAAGGCATAGAAACTACCTCTTTCATATCAAAACCAAGTGTTACAATAAGAACATCAAAGTGTTTGTAGCCAAGGCAAACAAGGGGCTATTTGAGGATTTTGAGGACATCATCAACAAGAGCCTGACAATTGAAGACTTTGAAAGAGACTGGGTTCATCTAATCAGAGACAAGAAGCTTGAGAGAAACAACTACATGTCAAAGATGTGGGAGATGAGGCATAGGTTCATACCTGTGTACTACAAGAATGACTTCTTCCCATTCATCCAAACTACTTCCAGAAGTGACTCCCTCAACTCAAGGATCAAAGACAACATCGGTCCTACATGCACAATTAACAAGTTCATAACTGAGTATGAATGATTGCTCAAGATAATCAACAGAAATGCGTGACAAGAAGACTGCTACAACAATGACAAAACACCAAAAGAATTCATTTTTGGATACACAATAGAGATGTAGGCAGCAAAGCTATACAATAGAGCAATTTTCAAGAAGTTCTAGATTTAGCTCAAGGCAACAGCTAGGCTCAGCTACCAGAAAAATAGAACAAGGAACAAGATTTGAGGTGTGGCAAAAGAGCATTTAGATTCAGAAAGTGCATAGATTCAGAAGGTACATAGTAACAACAGACCTCACAGAAGGTAATGAAGAGTTTACCTGCATTTGCACAAAGTTTAGCAAGGATGGCATCCTTTGCTCCCACATCCTGAAGATAATCATTGAGAAGGACATTAGCAGAATTCTAGACAAGTACATTATACAGAGATGGAGAAAGAAGAGTGCAAACATAATTGTAAGAAATGATCAACAAGAAAGCCTTGCAACTAGCTCATTGCTTAGGTACAATCTACAGTCTAGAAAATCAGTAGTCATCAATGATAAAGGATCTAAAAGTAAAAATGCTATGGAGTATGTACTGCTCCATTTTGACAAGGTGGACAAGTTCGACAAACTTATAAAAGCATAAAGATTTGAAGAGACAAACCTGACCAAAGCCGTCGGACAAACTTCGCACAAGAGATCAAGACAGAACAAACACAAGCAGCTCCAGGGGGGTAGCTACAGGGGGCATCACAAGACAAACTTTCTTGAACTTTCTAGCCCAAGAAAAATTTTGCCAGAGTTTCTCCTCTTCTGAAAATGACAACTCCAAGGGGCATCGCTATTTATAGGCGAGCCCAGTCAAAAACTAATGGCTATCAGGTAAATAGTCAAAACTAGCCGTTGGATTCAAAAGTTCAAAAAATCAACAGGCCAACTCCAAAGTTCGGACGGTGTTTGTCAGGCAAAGCTTGCACAAACTTCGTAGGATTCAGACCTTTGGAGTAGGCCTTCGCTCGCGAGGGGCTGCTGTTGGGGATCAACTTTGTCATGAAAACTTCCATCTCAAACTTTGGAGTTGAACATAAACTTTTACCACGAAAAGTGTGATATTACTCAACATTCGATGAAGATGACATGTGCACTTTGATATAATTATTTTGGACTTCGCGTACATGTTTTTATATTTTTTAGGATGCCAGGCAAAGATGACTTCGATAAACTCTAAAAGCCCAGCGAAGATGACATGGCGGCTTTGCATGAGGAGTCACCAGAGATATCTGCCAAATGAAGAGAACCAAGATCAAGTTCAAAATTATATAAAGGGTCATAGGACAAAGGCGAAGTGTGTTTCACCACTTTGTCAGCTTACTTTCTAGCTGAATGTATAGATGCTTTGAATCCAAATTGTAAGGTCTCTTGTTATAGCGAAGCTAGGGGGTCTATAAATACCCCCTGGGATGTAAGTTTTTGAATAGAATGATATACATTTACGATCAACATATTATTTTCACCTCATTTGTGTTCGTGTGATCCTATCACCCAACAACAGGTAACCCCCAGCATAGGCGGAGTTACAAACTGGTTTAAAAAATTACAAAAGTATTATCGCTAACAGAATAGTCTTATCGCATACAGAAACACAAACTTATTACAACTACCATTAGTTCAGAAACAAAAGGACAAATTCATAATAGAATAGTCTTATTATTCACCAAAACGCAAACCTTCACACAACTAAAAAATCCTAAGGTTGAATCTAAGTATGGCGATAGAAATCCATGTTCTTGGGAAAATAAACTATCCTCATAACATGGCGAAAGGAGAAAATGTTATTGTTAACTCGAGCTTGACGACCAGTCAACTTGGCAACATCAGCATCATTATCTAGCAACAAGTAAATAGCATCACTTAAACAATCATAAGCAAACTTGCACTTGAGTAGAAATGGAGCTTGGAAGAAATCAGTAACAACCCTTGAAACAAGAAACACCTTATCATCACAATTGATATCCTTCACAGCAACAACATAGGACTAGTCACCAGGAAGTAACTTGAAGTGCCTAAAAATGAACTTAGAAACAGTTACACATTCAATAATAGGGGAGCCAATCCGATTCTAAAAAAAATAACATAAATATTATAACACAAAAACAAATTTGTACAATGAAATATCGTCGATAAAGACAATGTACTTACATGAGCATGAACTTCTAAACCTATGTAGGTAATAGATGAACCTTCCCTCAGGTCAACTCGCAGAACTCTTCTAAAGACAATGTGAACTAATCCAACATTCATAACATAGCCATGAATGTCATCACAAAACTCTTCATTGTTAGTAAGACAGTAGACAGTACTATCAGCAACATCATAGCACATTTTGAAATTTCTGAAATAGTCAATACCCTTAGCTTTCCTCAAAGCAAGAGCACAGCTCATTACATGTTTGTTAACAGCCTTCCAACCACCAAGACTATTACCGGCAATCAAATGAGACTAGGAGCCATATTGAAGCCCGAGATAATCAATGAAAAACTTTCAGACAGGCCTATCATGATAGACATATTTACTTGGATTTGAAACAACAGCAACAGGTGAAGACTTAGAAAAAAAGAAAGGATTTCAAGATTAAAGAAAAATAGCAATATAATACATCGTAATACATAGACAACAATAATAGAGTTACCTCGCCATCAGAACTTGATTCATAGCTATCAGTTACATACGATCTGTCTGAATCAAAATTCCAAATTCACCTGAAGAACTCTCATTGGCAGACATTTCAGGATCAGAACCCACATTGTCAGACATGGTTACAAACAAGAGATCAACCAATCTACAAAAAAGATCATACTCCAATGAGAAATAAGTAGTAAGAATGAATGAAAGAAGTTAGAACTATCAAAAGAGGGACAAATAAGAGAGGGAGACATACCAGTGAAGGCAAATGACAAAAGGCACAAAGAGAAGAGAAGGAAGGGTGCTAGTTATATAGCCCAAAGCTCCTTGGGACAAACCTGAATCAAATGCATATGAAAAAAGAATCAATGGTGGGGAATGAATGGTGGGCAATAAGTGGACGTGGCACAGCCTATAACGTGGGCAGTTACAGTCAATAGTGGACATGCAAACAATCACAAATTAAGCGACGATATTGACTTTATAGGAAATACAACCAGTCATTTTAAAAAAGATGACATTAATCAAGGAGTTTGAAATATAAACACTAGTGGACATGCAAAAAGTTAGAAACTGATCCAATAATGGCTTTAAAACAATTATCATGCAAGACAATTATTCAGGGAAGGACTAAAATATCATGTACTAGTAAATTTCTAAAATGTGTCATTGCAAGAAGATTGACATTTCTATACACAATTAACAAGCATAGATACAGTCAGTAAGTAACCAAGATCAAAAACAAAGCAAAAAAACTCTAAGGGAGAGATACCTTGACAAACTTCAACGGAGTTCAAGCAACGAAATGAACAGAATCAGATCCAAGGCCTACAACATATTCTTCAAACTTATGTGTGCTTCTCCTACAAAAAATGAAACTTACATCATAAATATATTCATATAAGGCACTCAGAAAAACAAAATAGGATGAAATAAGAAGCAATTTAGGCAAAAAACACTTCAAAACAAAAAACAACTAACTTACAAAATTGGCCTCAACTTAAAACAATCAGATGGATTAGTTTAAAAATATAAAATCATTGGTGCCTACCAACTAATTCATCTAAAAACAAGTCCTCATAACCTTACCCTTTGCCGAGGAAGAGGAGGGAGGACTCGAGAAGATGCGAGAGAGAACGAAAATGAAATGGGCAGCGGAAATGAGCACGTCTACTCAAAGACAAACCAGCATGAGTCCTGAAATACGAACAGTGCACACCAAAGGTGGTACCCACACATTAGTGGAACAAAGAAAACAAAGCAGCACGGGACAGAGATAGACGACGGATGGAGATCAAACAAACAAAAAATCCGTTTGCTGCCAGAGACAAAAACACACGCGTGTCCAACTGTCAAGGCACCTCATTATATATAAATTGCATCATTGGTCATTTGAAAATTAAATTATACTGCTACCAACTAGAAAGAAAAATTTAAATATCTAAAACAAAACTAAACAATGTAAATATTACATTATAGCATAATAAAGTCACATAACCTGAAAAATATATGAGAGCCAAAGATAGCTGAGAGAAAAAGATCAAAGACATAACCTGATCTTCTCATAGCCTGATTCATGAAAAAGCATAGTCCAGGGTTCCCAGGTTTCTCTACAAACCAAGTTTAGTTTCTTCCACTTCTCTCCAACATACATAAACAAAAATAAGTCAGAGGTGTTCCTTCACCAAAATCACAGAAGAAATCAAATACAACAACAAAAAGTTAAGGTATCCTGAGCTAAACAATTAGGATTAGTAATCAACTAGGCCTCAGGTAAAGAATGACATGAACTGTAAGCAATGGTGGCTAGTTTAACAAAAGACAACAGAGAAAATTACATGAATGACATGGAATCCATCTGACCATGCACTCCCTTGCAAGGTTGGGTTTGCACCCAGTTGTTCCAAGACAATGGATGGTATTGATGAATTTGATGACAGACATGAGAATGAAACAAAATGAAGCAATGAATTAACAACACTAATTACAAATAGCATCAACTATGCAGCCACCTCATGTCAAAACATATTGCATCATTGCCTAATTTATAATAAAATGAAATGAGGAAAGCATCCTTTAAAACATCAACAAAAGAATAAATGAGGCCTCAGACGTAATATATAGTAAACCAGTAGTATAACAGAAATGATATATGACACGCACGTGTTTTTGTTAACCATTCATTGGTGGAATAAGACACCTGACTTATACATTCACAACAGCCATGGAAACATGAGACATCTAGCCCAAGACAACAACATATGCTGAAAGGTTGAGTTGTTGCTTTGGTATGGATGTCTCCCACGTTTTGATGACAGCAATGAAAAAATACATAGAACTTAGATACTCAAACAACCTCAGGGTATCATTCATGTATCATCATAGGCCTCAAAAAAATACAATTATGCAGCTTGAAGCATGAGCATAAAACAAGTTGTGAGTACGACAACAGAAAGGTAATTGAACATCTAGTAACAACAACCTAGATATACAAGACTCTTGGACTCTGGAAAGTAAGCAAGTTTTGAAAAAGAGGATTAGAAACTTGCCTTCTAATACCATTTCTCTGTCATCCCTGATCCAAAAGAGAAATGTGTTTTTATTCTCAGCCACCAGAAATTACACATCACTCCAATAGAAATTGCATATAATGAAACCTGCCATTTTAGCATAAAATATGTGCAATAATCATCAGATAGAATAGAAACACACTTTTCTATAAATACAAACTCAAGCTCATGAATAAGGAGCCTGCTACAGTATAATTGAAGTGTACCATTACTTATGGAAATAGGAAAAAGCTACATACCTCTTTAGGATCAGCTAGCATCCAACAAAAGCAGTATCAAATAGCATCTTAGTTTTTCTGTAAAGGTGCTCGCAGGAGCCATGGGACCACTTGGAATGTTGAAAACTGCAAGCAAAAGGAAGTTAGATTAGTTAGCTTAAATATATCATAGTTTTAGTTGAGTGCAAAATTAATTATTTTTATCTAAAGGATCATAGTCAGAACTAATACAAAGACAGACTACAAGTGTAGGAATATTGATCAAGACAAAAATTACAAGCTTCTAGTATGATCACTTAGTACCTAAACCTGGCATGATCGCATCATCATGTGGTTCCAGAATGATCCCCACCTTGAATAATGAAATCCTAAGGACAATGACAAAAATGATTACAATTGAGAATTTTAAAAATTTTACAAATCAGACTTGCACAATAACAATGAAAATTACAAGCAACAATTATTTTGTCTATAGAGAGACAATTGACAACAGTTTGAAATAAGTCTAGCACAACTACAATTACAATGGACAATTATTTTTATATAAGAAGACAATTGAAAATAGTTTCAAACGATATTAGCACAATTACAAGACAATAGACAAATTTTGTAAATGAGACTAGCACAATTACAAACTGACAATTCATTTCTATGGAAAGATAATAGATAAATTTTATAAATGAGACTAACACAATTACAAATTGATAATTCTTTTCTATAGAAAAATAATAGACAAAATTCCTAAATATTTCAGGTATAACTCAAATGTGTTGGCACAAAAGACAATTACCTTATCTTATCGCAAATCAATGTGGACCTCAAACCTGCATAAGATAAGGGAAAACCACCCACTTTCTCCATTACCAGGGCTTGGGACCTGCTATGATGGGGGAAACCAGAGGTAACCCTAGCATAGGCGGAGTTAAAAAACTGGTTAGAAAGCAAACAATCAATGCAACTGATTATACATGAATGAATATAAAATACGATAGTAGAGTACTCAATCAACATCATATGCGCAAGAATACAAGGCTTACTAAAAACCATCGACAATATAAATATTAACAAAGTTCTATCATCAAAGATATAACCACAATGGTAACTAGCCAATTATGGCATGCAACAATATCCTCCTTTTATAGGAACAAGGACATCATATTGACCCACACAGATTACCACGGACCTGAAGAATGAAAAGAAGAAAGCAGGTACTATAAAAAATGCAAAAAGTGTATATAACAAATCAAAAAATGAGAAAAGAATTACAACAAAACAGTACCTCCAGGAGTTTAAATTTACCATCACGAGCAATATTCTTATCACTCAGTACCATCTAACTGACCAGTTTGATGCGTAGGTTCGAAATATCAAATTCACTAAATTTACTCAACATGTTAATACCAAAATCATAATGTTCTAAGAACTTCATAGCAAACACGCCACTATCACAGACATTGCTAAAAGAAATGAGGAAATAAAATCATATATTAATAGTTATCATAACACAAATGCTTTAAATTAAAAAAATTTAAAGCATTTAACCTACTTTTCAAGTTGTTAAGGAACACTTCCAAACATAACCTTAAAGTTAAGAATGCCATAGTCAAGTTTAACAAGTTCATTCCACACAGGCAACTAGTTCTGCAGAAATAGCCAAAATAAACTTAATTATAACATTGAACATATTGTTTTTTCAGATCAAGGAAATAGTACTAAACAAAATGATGCAACAGAAATCTGGTACTTACAAAAAAAATTTCCATAGCCTTATGAAAATCAGAATTTACTCCAAACTCCACCATGCATGAATCCAAGATTACACATTGATGCCTATTAAGGTACATCACAATAACATACCAGCGCTCTTTGAATAGAATTAGGAAATAGAGCTGACATATAAAATAAAACTTGGAATTAACAAGGTTGAACATAATATATACTTCAAACTACCAATTCACAAAAGTGACTTCTTGAGAAAGCAACAAAGTTACTTACAGTTTGGCTACATGACATAGGCTTTGCATGACAAGTGCCCTTGAAGCATGTCACAGCAATGTCATATAGTTCTTGACGCTTCTCGCCATTTATTCCATGATTTCTAATGAGATAATCCTAGAAACAATAACTTGCTCAAATTTGTGTATTGTATACTGTTCAGAAATATAGTATAAAAAATACTAACCCTAACTCTGCAGAAGAAGAAATGTTTTCTAGATTATAGAGGATGTTTTGTATGGAACATTAGTTTGCAGAACGCATTCATTACAAAATAATTCACCGTCCCTTGAGGCATGAGAGACAAGTAAAGTGCACTTAAATACACTTTAACAAAGAAATAATCCACAACAGGAAGACTGCAAAAAACAAACAAATGTTGTTGCATATCTCATATACAGAACTAAACTGCATGTGTAGAAAAAAAGTAAGGCAGATTGAAGAAACTTTAAAACTAACCTATTGTATTTGCCACTTTCTCCCAAAGTTAGCAAAGCTTCATAAAGAAGAGCTTCATTAGGGGACACTCTAATCTTGGATTTAGGGTCCACAAAAGGGCTTTGCGTGTACTGGCTGGGCTTCATAATTCATCTAGGGCGATGTATGGCAATCTTATGACTTGAAGGCTCCCAAACAGATTCACTGGCAGGCTGCCAGTCAGCTGCACAAGATGACCCACCAACCACTAACTTGTCACAACTACTTTGAAGACAAGTTCTAGAAGGTGTCTGCATCCAAGATATGAAAGATATGCTAAAAAATATATATGAACAAACAAAACATGTTACATGACTATTGAAAAAATCCATTATATACTTCAATAGTCACACAAAAGAAGAAAAAAAGATAGCATATATTACAACAAAAGTCTAGATAGACAATCATTCATGTCTTTCCAAGCAAGATTGTACCCCTTATATTACAAGGCTCAACCAAAACAAAGCAAAAATAAGAAGCATCCAAGTAAGATTGTCTTTCCAGAGCACAACAACAAACAAGAATAAAACTAGAAAAGCCTATAATAAATATATAATAGTCCAAGGATCATGAGGAAGGATTGCAGCCAGAGGAGCAGGAGCAGTTGTATTTGGATCTTTAGCATTCTCGGAATAATCAGTAAATGGTAAAGACTCCATATGATGCAGTCCTAGAAAATAATATTAGTGACACAAAACAAGAAAAAGGAAGATCACAACATTTTGTCGTAATCCAATATGGCTTACCTTTTCAACATTATCATTTCCTGCATTTCCAATACTAGTGCTCTCCTCATTGCTCACATGAACACCATGAGAAGGTGCATTACATCTCTTCTGATCAGGAAACACATTTCCATTAGACCAAGATTTGAAGTTGCATTTGCTATCCAAATTGATCTATTGAAACATTAATCTAAATCAGCTACCAAGAGGTTACAAACATATATTCATAAAACTAAACCAACTAGGAAAACAAAAGAAACTTACAATTCGAGGAACACCTCCATGGGGTAGTTTAGCGTGAACATTGAGGTCTAAAGTACACTTTTTATTCAGCTGCCCAGACTTAGTCAAGAATCTATCAATAGGAGTAGATGTTCCAGAAGATGGACAAACAGGGCGCCTCATTTTTGGATCTGTAATATAGTCTCCATTCTCATCAAATTTAGGACCGAGTCTGAAAGAAGGATAACTAGGGCTTTCATTGAATATAGGCTTCTTGTTTAAACAAGGTTCCTTCACAGCTGGATTTCCTACAAAAATATATCAAATATTACAATTGGCAAAATACAAAACACAAAAAGTTCAGATATTCCACAATCCCAATACCAAAATTTCAGGATACCAAAGGTACAAATTAGTACTAAAAATAATGCAATCTACAAGGTGAAGCAACTAGTACACAAATCGTATAGCATACATTTCATAACGATTTGGTTTTCTTTTGAATACAAACCTTGAGGCTTCTCACTTATACCAACATGGGGGGCAGAAGCACCACCACTTGTTGCCTTGCCAACCTTAGCTGTAGAAACCAAGGGCACACCAACAGATGAAATATTTGGTTCACCTTCCTAAAAAAATAAGAGCAAATGGAACAAATCCAGTTAGTACTAACCACAATGATTAGATACAGAAGCAAACAAAGACAAGAATAAAAGCCATAATGACAAAGTCACTCACTTTCTGATGGACATTCTCACGTGAAGTTGCAGGAACAGCATTAGAAACACTTTGAGCATTGCTGCCAGCATCACCACCACCATCAACACGGCTAAGAGGTGATTTACCAAGATTTGTAGACAACCCACGTGGAGACATGCATTTTGCAATGGTAGGCATTGAAGATTGAGGACTATTCTGTTTCCTCCTCCCACCAATACTTGTTTCAACTACTAGAAAATAAAAAAATTAAAGGCTGATAAAACTAAAATAAAAAATGAAAAACACAATGATACTAAAAAACAACAATTTGCTGCAAAAAAATTCAAAAATAACCTGGTGAGGCATCTGAAGCAAATTCTTCAACTGATGGTGAAGATGCACTGCTTGCGCTTCGCTTTCCTTCCACGCTTACTATTGTGTACAACAGCTTCTTCAACAACTATAGGATTGTCAGTTGTAGCTCCAGCTCCAGAAATCAGATGCCATCCAGCAGGCCTTGTAGATGTCCTTAATCTCATCTTCCGATCAGTATCAGGGATAGATTTAGAATTCTTCCTTTTCCTCTTATTACACTTTGTACCTGAACCTGCACATGAAAATTTATATTAAAAGAAATGGCCAATAGAATGAAAAGCAAACTAAAATCCACAAACAATTTACCTGGTGAGTCATTGGAAGAAGAAATTTCAGCTGCCTGAGATGATGCAATTTCTTTTGTCTTCCCATTCCTTGCACCTGATTCTGCACATGACAAATAGGCATTCAAATATTTTCTACCAGGGATACAAATTGTTAATTCAGTGATGAAACAAAACATACAAAACTATCCATATACCTTGCGCAAATGAGTTACCACTAGAAAGAATTTCAGTTGTCTGAGAAGCATGACAAAATTTAGTAGCAGGAACATCATACAAACCATCATCTGATTCAATTATCTTAGTCACAGAGTCTTCTTCTTCATGAGTATTAGGTGCCGAGGGTTCAACAACTTTGACATTGACATCTTTAGCAGCTGTTACAGTTGGACAAGTACCAGCAGCAATGTCTTCCACTCTACCATTTGCAGCAGCACCATGATCAGCATCCAAGACAACTTGTTATGTAGCTGTTTGACTTGCACCAAGAGCCATGGTCGATTCCAAGACATCTTCACCAATAGAAGCATGCACAACAGAAGGCACTGGGGCATCATATTCAACTCCAGTAGCACCAACACCTCCATTAGAACCATGGCCTAGTTCATTAGAAGGTACTCTGCTAGTAGAACTCCCAGCAACTGCATCACCATCGCCACCATGAACTACATGTGTCTCAAGCATATACTTGAACATCTTTGCAACAAGTGACCTGGGCAACCTAAATCCTAGTCTTGTGTGGTGCCTAAAAAAATCTCACTCATCATATCCATGTCCTGAAATGCCAAGACAATAGTATAATATGAATACAGAATGTAAATTTCAATATAAAAGAATAATAATATAAAAAACTAAACATTACACAATGCGCCTACCTCAACACTTATGAAATCACAATGTATTTCAATGGTTGACCTAAAAAGATCACAGGCCTCTTCTGGAAGAAGCTCTTCAGCATAACAAGTATCATCAACAGATTCACCTACACAATATCAACTCAATAATCAACTGACAAGCTCTAGATGTGCAGAACAAATCTAAAGTATAATCAAAAGATAGATCTGGGTACATCAACACCCAAAAGAATGACAAATTTGTGCATCACTAGTCTCATCAATCATATCCAAACACAATTCGCAACATCTAGACTCACCGGCCGTTTTCCATAAACTTGCCAGACACACGATCATATGAAGCAAAATTCTTAATCCTCAAGCCCGTCCAACATTTGATCCTTGGTATATCTGGGGGCAGCTTTTTAAATACATCAAAGTCCAACTAGTCAAGATAATAACCCTACATACCAATTCAAAAAGGTGTCAATAAGAACATGCTGCATAATAACCAAGACAAAATAACAGAAAAAGTAAAGAAAACAAAGGAGAAACAAAATACAACTTGCACCTAGGAAGTATCTGCATCCGCCAATAGTATCCCGACCTTTTTCTTTGTAGTTTCTTATAGAAGACATCATCCAATTAAAGACATACTTTGACCAATCCCAAGATTACACTTGCACATTAGATATATCAATCAAGGGCTCTAGATACTGTGTGCTAGAATAAGTATTAGAATTGGCACAAAGAAAAGTAGACAGAGCTGCAACCATAAAGTAACAGAACACATTGTCATCAGATAATGTCTCTCCAAGCAACTTATCCCCAAACCACTTGATAGTTGGCAGAGCAATTTAGCCAATTTCTTTAAGGAATCTGGACTTCGTAGTATCACTAAAGCTCTCCTTGACATCTGCACCACCTATAGGAATACCTAAGAACATATGTACTGACAATGGATCCAGTGGATCATTTTCCCCCAACTAAAATCTCACTGTAATTCAGATCTACGTGATCAGCTATCCACTACACAAATCCTTTGGGAGCATGACAACCATCATAATCAAGCAGAATTCCAAAGCCATGATGATGAATAATCTACTTCTTACTATCATCCAATTTTGCTATAATCTTTAGTCCAATGTACGAGCTATTGAACCTACTTCCAGGTCAATCTAATGTCCCTGCACCACTTTTTGAATTTGCTTTACCCCTAGCTCTCAAAGTCTGCTAACAAATGCAACAAAATCTAGTTAGGTGACTGCATTCACTTAAAAATCTAGGGAGAAAAACAAACACAAGGTGCACAATTTACCTTTGCAGGAAGCTTGTGCCCACCAGAACGGGTCGATTTCCCCTTCTTAGCAACAACCTTAGAGAATTGAAACAAAAAATAAAACAAATTATTTAAATTAACAATTACTGCCAGATTTAAGATGTGTCACATGCAGCAACATTTAAAAAATGGTAACATTCAACAAAACAACTACTAAAACATGTCACAATTTAGCACAACTACAAACAGATGCTCAATTCGGTAAAAGTATCAATTTCGCAACACCATAAGATATTTAGAAAGGTTATACAACTTACTCCAGTAAAAGCTTGCTGCAGATGCTTCAATGCCTTTGCAATTTCATCAACATCAACATCATTATCATTTCTAGAGTTTTTGTGCTAATAAAGGCAACAATATTATACATCATATTAATAGACATTACACAAAGTTCCTAAGAAAAAACACAAGCCAAATATAGATTGATTACCTCCATTTCATGCACAGAATCACAATTGTTATCCTCTCTTGTAGACTCATCAACACTCTCAAAATCAGCAGAAGCACCATCAGAAACATATTATTCATCATCAACATCCATAGCTATATACAAGAACAATCGACATATACTTAGTACTAAATAATAAACAATTACATAGCAGAACAGACTATATATATAAATATATGTTTAAACATAGTTCACATTACATCATTCAGCACTTCAAATAACATTTGAAAACCAAAACAAAGCATAGCTGATATTTTAAGTATCCCTAAGATTACAATGACCTAAAACATCTGATTAGCATAACCAGGATCAGTAGGCGCCCAACGATAAATAGGACAATTAGCCTTCTCGAGAAGCCACAAATAGATACAACGAAAGTGGAACACATGGCGGCACAGCAAACAACGAAGCTGATTCTCCATATAACCAATTGTAGCATTTGGATCTTCCTCAATAGGTTCTTCAAATGTGAACCTGCAGATAGCACACACTTCCCTCCACTTTGAAGCCAAAACAAATGGATCCCCACTGCCTTTATCGTCACCCTCTTTGTCCTCACTAATAATAGGCAATATTTTAGGAGGAGGTTCAGAAGTAGAACAAAAAAGTTGACGGCGCTGTCGATGAAACCTCCTCGGCAGTCTACCACAGGATGCCCCGAGGTAGTAGATTTGTGGTGAGGGCACGCTAAGACCTACGATCTAGATGTGAGATGCAAGACAAACAACCAGGACAACCAGGGTTTATCCAGGTTTAGGCCGCTCGAAAGCGTAATACCCTACGTCCTGTGTCTCTACTGATGTATTGATGAGTACTAGAGTACAATGAGATGAGTTGAGATGCGTTCTTGGGGGTCCTTGTCTGCCCGGGGCACAAGGTTAAATATCTAGGGTTTTCCTATGGTCGGTTACATTGCGTCGTATCCTTAGAAGACACGAACAGATCTAACCGGCTAAGACTCCTTGCACGCTAAGCAGCCTTTAGCACCCATGCAGCCCACCGACCTATGCGGTAGTGGACCACGGGCATCGTCTTGTCATCTAGCCCATCGACCAGGAGGATGATGGACCGTCTTCTGGTCTAGGCCATCTGAACCGAGCAGCCCAAAGCCTAGCCGCGATGGTATACGGGGTCTATACCCCCACAGCTAGTCCCCGAGCACCATGTATCTTGAGGGAGTCACCGTCTTGACCTATGCTAAGCAGTGAAGATGCAGACCACGTGACGCTGAGCAGTGAAGTGCAGACCATGTGACACCGAGCAGTGAAGGTGCAGACCACATGACGTCGTACAACAAAGATGCAGACAACGTAGTCCTGACCAGCACTGATGCTGATCAATTAGCATCATCTAGGCTTCTCCCGAGCATTTCGTAAATCTGCTCCTGACTACAACTCCTGTCAAGGAAGGTGATCTGCAAAAGATGCATGGTGTTCCAAGAAAAATAAAAATTCTATCCACGTCGTGAGATGTGGGCCCATGTTAACACGTCAGACAAAGTATCACTAAAATGTTAACATGAACCATCCGTACAAATAAGGGCAGCGAACTAAGAACAGAAGATAGGCCCAAGCTCGATAGAAGATAGAATACATTGTATTGATCTTTTGAAAGAAAGACTCAAGTAAAACACCCAGCTAGATGTAGTGAATGCTGAATACCCATATAAGAAACTTTAGAGCTACGAGAAAAATATAGACCCAAGTCACGGCGAGGTGACGTGGGGTCACATAGTCCCCAAGCTTGATATAAAAAAGGATATGTTGTATTGAGCTTTTAAGGAAAAAGTCAAAAATAGCATCAACCAATCGTGCCCAGTATTAAAGGACTAGACGTGTTTTAACTTATTTGCAGTCCCCAAGTGCGCCCGGGACAGGTCACAGGCTCGATCGTGTCAAGGACACCGAGAACCCATGGTCCGTAAGCACCACTGGGTGGGAAACTGCCATGCAGTCCTCAGGTGTGCCCGAGACAGATCACAGGCTCAATCGGGTCAAGGATGCCGAGAAACCATGGTTCGTAAGCACCACTAGGTGGGAATCTGCTACGCAGTCCCCAGGTATGGGAAATAATATATTTGATCCAAAAAATTAGTCCCCAGATAAAATGCTGGAACAAATTTGGAAAGAAGTATATAATTAAAAGCAAATCTAGGATTAGATCCCAAGATTACCGGGCACGTGCTAGACTTACGGAAAGACCAGCAGGGAAGGTGCATGGAGCAATAAAAAAATCCATGGCCTATGTCCATGCTCGGGGACCAGTACAACCCACTAGGGTTAAAAAAGTCGTGTCCACACGAGTCAACTAGGTCCAACCCTAGAAGTCAAAGCGACATCATCCGGTTAGTATAAATAGCAGGTGCCGCCAGGGGAATCGATTCCGTGTTGCATTCATTTCAACTCCCCACTCTTGAGCTCTCTGTCTTCCTACTCCCGAGCAACTGCCGCCGCCACCAGTCCGCCACCGTGAATCTGCCCACCTCCGCGGAGCAGGCAAGTAGATCTAGCGCATCCACACCACCGCCGCACTTTGCACACCCATCCGCTCACCATCCTCAGAAGAGATGGTGAAGAAGGGATCCCAGAAGAAGGCGGGAAAGGCGTTCAGATCTGGCGCACCAGCGCTGCAATGGCAACAATCGACCTCGACACGCGAGTCACTGCAAGCACTCACCGACGAGGGCCTGCTACCGCCGTGGGAGATGGAAGTATGGCGTGAGCCACGAGGTGAGGATTCCCCCTTCCCCATGATGGGGAAATAGTAGTTTTTGAGGATATGGTGGCACAGGCACTGGGTGTGCCCGTGAATGGATTCCTCTAGGACCTCTACCTCTACTGGATGATCTCCATTTGCAATCTGGATCCCAACTCCATCATCTTCATTTCTATTTTCATTGCTTACTGTGAGATGTTCCTGGGTATCGACCCCCATTTCAATTTGTTCTGCCACTTCTCTTTGTTGAGGAAGAAGGGGGCTGAATCTAGGGGGTCCTAGTTTGCTAGTGGGTGCTACATGCGTCTTCGGGATGGGATGAAAGCACACTAGCTAGGAAGCTGGTACCAATCGGCCACAAGGGGATGGAATACCCGCTGGTTCTATATGAGCCAAGACATGGAGGAGAGAAGGGTGCCTTGTGATGTGATGCAGGTGCCTGAGTTCAACCCTAGATGGTCGGATCCACCAACCCTGGAGGAGATGCATCAAGTGAAGGACCTGTTGTCGTTAATTTACAACAAGATGGTCAATGGAGCACTAGTGGCTGGAACCTGGTTGACTCACCGGATCCAACCATGCAAGGAGCAAGTGAACCGCTTGTACGAGTACGCTGGTCGGGGTGACCCCTCACGAGAGACCCAAGAGAAGATGACACCGGAGGCGGTGAATCAGCAAATGTCCTCGCTGTTTGAGAAGTTTAACCAGGACTCTAGATACCCGGAGGTGCGGGCACTGCCGTACAATCTCTCCCGACCACCACCAGCGGTAAGCCAACCAGTTCTACACTTTGATTTGACTAGTTTGCACTGGTATATGATGATTTCTATAACTTGAATGGTCTGACTATCAGACACTGCTTGGAGAGGACCAAAAAGTATTCTTCTCCGCTGTGCCGGTGGAGCCATGGCCTCAAGGAGAGGCACTAGCCGGCTAGCGGAGGTGTGTTGTTAGAGCAGGGCAGGAGACGGTGGACATCTCTAGCCCTGATGAAGATGAAGTCCCCGCTGCTCAGTCAAGGCACCAAGCAGCGGGCAAGCGGCCAATGTTGGCCACCGCCAAGAAGAAAAGGCCCTCCACTCTACTGTCCGGGGATAAGTTGAACTTGGACGATGGAGCAGGGAGGAGTAAGAAGAGGGGTGCTCCGGCCACCTCGGAGTTGTCTGACGATGACCTCTTGACGTCGGATCAGTGCCATAGGAAGCGTCAGGCCTAAGCGTCATAGACGGGGAGGACACTGAGGCCCCCAACCACGACAACACCCAGGAGGTCTGCGCGGAATGCGCCACCACCACCTCCTCCCCCGCATCATGGGGAAACTACCTCAACCACTCGGCCGGAGTAGGCCGGGGGTCAACACTGCCACCACCATCATCGCCGCCTGCACCACACAGGGTGGTGACACCTCCAGCCGGAACAGCCTCGTCCCCGGGGCACCGAGAGGCTGCAAGGGAGCCAACTTCTCCTGTGCGAGGCATCAGACCGAGTCCCTAGGCATAGCAGCGGGGCAACAGGCAGGGCCCTAAACGCTCCAGACGGGAAAGCAGTCCTGCAATTCAGAGGAGGGTTCTTGCAGTCAGCTGGGTAAGTGTCGTGTAATTCGCGTATCTTGTATCTCCTTGTTTTATCTAGTTTTCTTGGAAACAGAACCTTCATTTGATGTGTTTTGCAGCTGCTCACCACCAACGACAGTACCAACCCCGCCACCTAGTCAGACCACACCGCCATTAGCCATCAAACGGGCGATAGCTGATGACACGGTGCAGTCCACAAGGCGAGGGAAGGCGGCGAGCAGCACCGCAACGCCCTCCAAGCCAGCCTTGACACTGACCCCTCATCCAGAGAAGCAGGTGGTACCGTTTAGGGTGATCAAAGCCCCGGCAGGTCGTCTGCCCCGCCGCGCATCAGATCAGGCAGAGCCAAGCAAGCTGGCACTGCCTGAGGAGGTCGAAGAGGTGCCCAGGGTGCCTAGGATGCCATGCATGGACCTGCCCACTCAACGTGTCTACACATCGCACAAGCTAGGGAAGGACAAAATTATGTCCTATAAGGAGATCCTAGACGACCACATCAACACAAGTGTCCAGGACGCTGTGGAGGTGCTACTAGACTGGATCAAGGTAACCCTGACCATCATTTGATTGCATCTTTTGAATTTGGTGCTTTGGAACAAGCACGCTGAGCAGCGCATTGTGTATACAGTCCCTGCAAGAGACTAACGCTCAGTGGGGCAAGACCATCGACCGGTTTGCAACAACCTGGGAAGAGTGCAAAACCCTCTGGGTGGCCAAGGCCGAGCTGGAGGCATAGGCCAAGGTCTACCAGGAGCAGGAGGTCCAGCACGAGGAAGAAGCCGTTGCGCTACGTCATAGGGTAGAAACCCTGGAAGCGGACAATGAGAGTAAGTCTCTCGACCACACCACATACACTAGAATTTGCTGCATACTGATATATTTGGGTGTAGAGCTGAGCGGCCATAATGAGGCCGTGTCTTAGGAGCTTGCCAGCCTGCTGGGCTAGAAGGAGGCCACTGAGGAGCAGGCAAAGGAGCACTAGAAGCAGATTGCTGAGCTTACTGGTAAGAAGAACAACATAGGGTTGTTGTATGTAGTCCGCAGCATACTGGGTGGACCAAGGTATGCTAACCACCATGTTTTGTTTTTGTAGATGTGAGGGACTACCACATGATCCAATTCTAGGTGCTGGAGGACTCCATCTCTGCGCTCCAAGGAAAGATCTAAACCATGACTGACCACAACAAGCCGGTGCTGAGGGCCGCCTTCCAAGGAGAAGAGCACCCTACCAACCCTGTAGCTGAGGCGGTTGTCATTGTGGACCAGTGTCGAAGACTGTGGCCGACGCTCCAGGAGTTTGTTGCAGAAGCCGGGCGCTATGCGGTTGCCACCGCGCTTGCCATGGTCCGCTCCAGGTACCCGGAGGTGGAGCCGACGGATGTTGTACTTGGCATCACGCCAGAGCTTGCTGAGACCGCTATCGAGGACCTTTGAACCATGTCAGCCCCTGCTGCTGCCATCCTTGTTGAAGACATGGCGCTGATTGAAGATTCTGCAGCAGGTGATGGTGGTCAGTAGGCTATAAACAATGTAGTTATATGGAAACATTGTTTGTAAGTTGTGTCGAGCACTGGGTGCTTGGAAACTTTTAGCCTTTTGATGCAGACAAAGTAGGCAAGTTTAAGTGGGTGATAAACATATTGCCATTTTTTAGATGCATATTTATACGATGTTTTAGTTGTAGAAAAAAGTATGTCGACAATTAAGTTTTTTCCCCACCCTCGAAGCTACCTAACTTTGTCGGGTGACTAGGGATGCGCTAGTGAACAGTGTACGACCACCAGGATCACTAGGTATCTAGCACTGTTAGAGAGATACTGTTGAATCTCCTAGTGCCATGTAGTGTGGAGTTGTAACACATCGTAAGAGGCTTTGAGACAGTGCCTTGTCGACCCATTCTTGGTGGGCAAGAAACAAAGTTTAATTGTGACTTATGTAGGGCACATGTATGGCAGATGTGTGCACAAATGTAGAGCTATGACATGGAAAAGAGAACAAAAAAGAAGAAACTTCATTAAAATATTGGATAATGAAAACACTGGGTACATATCTTATTCTATGGATAGAAGCGTATGAGGTGGTCGATGTGCCACGATTTGGCTTCCTCTACACCCTTCATTGTTGCCAACCGATAGGATGTCGAGCATGTAACAACCTTAATCCTGAACGGCCCTTCCCATCTGGATGATAGCTTGTGCAAACCATCTGTGTTTTGGATTCGTCGTAACACTGTGTCGTCGACCATGAACAATCTGCCTTTGACATTGTGGTTATAGTAATGACATACAGAAGCTAGGTACTTAGCCGTACGAGCATAGGATTCAAGTGCATGCTCTTCTTTGGCAATGATGTCTACTTCTCTAGCTTCGTTGGAGGCCTCTTCATCATAGTGCAAGACACGTGGTGAGAGAAAAGCAACCTCAGCTGGTAGGACAGCCTCGGATCCAAACACCATGCAGTACGGGGAGACTCCAGTGTTGCGACTGGGCTGGGTACCAGTCCCCAGACCACGACAGGCAATTCCTTAAGCCACCAACTAGGTTTGAGATCCTTGTCATCCCGGTATACGTGTTTGTGCAAGGCATCGATGATCATACCATTAGCTCGTTCCACCTGTCCGTTTGCTCGAGGATGAGCGATAGACACGTATTTGACTTTGATGTTGTTATCATTGCAAAAGTCAAAAAACTCATCACTGGTGAACTGGGAGCCCAAATCAGTGATGATGGTTTTGGGTATGCCAAACTGGTGGATGACATCATCGAGGAACTGCACCGCTTTCTCTATTGTGGCTTTCTTGATAGCCTTGTACTCGATCCACTTGGAAAACTTGTCAATGAGCACATAAACGCATGTGTGGCCGCCAGAAGCCTTCTTGAAGGGACCGATCATGTCAAGTCCCCATCATGAGAATGGCCAAGCAACCGGGATGGTCTGAAGTTTATGTGTAGGAACATGAATCTGCTTGGCAAACATTTGGCAATTTTTGTGCCAGCATACATAGTCTTCCGTGTCAGTGACAGCTGTAGGCTAGTAGAACCCTGCTCAGTAGGCTTTACCGACCAGCATTCAGGATGCAGCATGGTTACCACAAGTGCCCACGTGAATATTCTTCAGAAGCTCTATACCCTCTTTCTGGGTGATGCACTTCGGGAAAATCTCGGACCTTGGACCCTTGCGCATCAACTCACCGTTAACCATGAGGTAGGCACGGGCTTTGCGGATCAGCTGTTGAGCTTCAATCTTATCCTTCGGGACAAGGTGGTCATTCAGGTATCTAACAAACGGCTCTCTCTAGTCAGACTGGGGAGGCGCTGCCTGCTCGGCTGGCTCACTACCATTATTAGATCCCTGCTGGTCGAGGTAGCTCTGCTCAACCTCTTCAGCTTTTCCATTGAGGGCCGCTACAAGCTGGTCGGTAGCTACTGGGTGCAGGTGCATCGTAAGCTTGATCGGGGATCGAAGGCTTAATTAAATCTTCGATGAACACACCAGAAGGTACCTCGGCGCGAGATGACCCGAGCTTGGATAGCTCATCAGCACCTATATTCTTGGTGCGAGGAATATGGGTGAACTCCAGTCCATAGAACTTGTTCTCCAACTTGCGTATCCCTGCAACATAGGCCTCCATCTTTTCATTGACTACATCCCAATCCTTGTTGACTTGTTGAATGACCAGAGCAGAATCTTCGTACACCAGGAGCCATTTTATACCTAGCTCAACTGCAATGCGAAGGCCATGCAAAGCAGCTTCAAACTTGGCCACATTGTTGGATGCCCTGGAGTGGATGCGCAAGACATAGCGGAGCGTGTCCTCAGAAGGAGAGATGAAATATACCCCTGCTCCAGTGCCATGATGTTCAAGGAACCATCAAAGTACATCTGCCAGTGGTAGACAGAGGTATCGGCCAGGGGCAAGTTGAGGTCCGACCACTCCACAATGAAATCGACCAGGGTCTGAGACTTCACAGTCTTACGACTGTGAAAGTTCAGCATGAACTCGAAGAGTTCTAATGTGTATTTAACAATACAGCCACTGGCATCTCTATTGCAGAGAATGTCGCCAAGCGCGGCTTCTGTGACCACTATGATCTTATAGGCCTGAAAGCAATGGACGAGCTTTCGCTTGGTGATCAGGAGTGCGTAGAGTAGCTTCTGAATGTGGTTGTAACATTTCTTGGTTTCATTAAGAACCTCGCTAACGTAGTAGATAGGGCGCTGCACACCGTAGACATGCCCGGGTTCCTCGCGCTCGACCACTATCACAGTACTGACCATGTTCGTTGTAGTGGCAATGTAAAGGAGAAGCTTCTCACCTTCCTATGGGACCATGAGAACTAGGGGAGACACAAGGTACTCCTTGAGCTGCTTGAAGGCCTGGTCGGCCTCCTCCATCCATTCGAACTTCTCTTTTGCCTTGAGAATTTTGAAAAAAGGGAGCCCTTTCTAACCCATGCGGGAGATGTAGCGGCTCATGGCCGCCATGCACCCAGTGAGTTTCTGGATGTCTTTGATGCTTCATGGTGGTTCCAAGTCTAGCACGATTTGGACCTTCTAGGGATTTGGGCGTATGCCATCCTAGCTGACAACGTTGCCAAGCAGGATCCCAAAAGGCACACCGAAGATACACTTGTTGGGGTTCAGTTTCCACTGAAATTCATTGAGGGCCATGAAGGTTCATTGTAGGTTGGCGACCAGTGTATTGGACTCCCTGGTCTTTACCACCACATCATCTACGTATGCCTCGATAAGGTCATTGGTGATCTCATGCTCGAGGCAGGCCTAGATGGCTTGCTAGTAGGTAGCTCCAGTGTTCTTGAGGCCAAACAACATGGTCATGTAGCAAAAAGCACCAAAGGGGGTGATGAAGGTGGTCTTCTCCTAGTCTATTTGATGATAGCCCAAGTAGCAATCTAGGAAAGAAAGCAACTCGCAACCTATAGTAGAGTCTACAACCTCGTCGATTCGAGGGAGATGGAAAGCCTATTTAGGGCAGTGTTTGTTGAGATCGGTGTAATCAACACACATGCTCCATTCATTATTCTTTTTAAGTAAAAGAACCAGATTTGCTAACCACTCTAAGTGATACACCTCTTTGATAAAGCCAACTGCTAGAAGCTTGGCTATTTCTACCCTAATGACTTCCTTGCAGTCACGAGTGAACCGTTACATCTTTTGCTTGATCAGTTTAGCGGTCTTCGAGACATCAAGGTAGTGCTCAGCCTTTTCCCTCGGAACACCTGCATGTCTGCGGGTTTCCACGCGAACACACTGATGTGCTCTCAAAGGAACTAGACAAGCGTGTCTTCCTATTTGGGGGGAAGGGTAGCCCCAATCTTCGTGGTCTTTGAGGGGTCAGCTAGGTCGAGATGGATCACCTTGTGCTGCTTGACCTTGTTAGAAGGTCGTCGAGCAGACCCGACCAGGACCTCGAGGTCTGCTGGGGGCGCCTCCTTGACACCCAGGCTGGTGTGCTCCATGGCGTGCTTCAACTCCTCAAACTCTGCGGCTGCATAGGCATCAGAATCGCACACACGTGCCGTGAAGATGTTGCCGCGTAGGGACTAGACACCCTGCTCAATGGGGAGTTTGAGCACGAGGTACCCATAATGGGGAATCGCCATGAACTTGGCGATCCCTGGTTGACCGAGAATGGCATGATAGATGCCCTCAAAGTCAGCCATGATGAAGTTGATGTGGTCGATGCGGAAGTGTTGCTTCGTCCCAAACTGGATGGGCAAACTGATCTGCCCAAGGGGATATGAGGGTTTGCTTGGCATGATGCCCCAGAACAGGGACTCATATGATTTGAGGTTCTCCTACTTTAGACCTAGCTCCTTGAAGGCCAGATAGAATAGAATATTTAGGGCACTGCCTCCGTTAACAAGCACCTTCTCAAATTGGACGCCGTCTATCACCGGGTGAAGACCAGCGGGAACCGACTAGTATCGGGGATTTTGGCCCACACATCATTATGGCTGAACGATATGGGCTGCTCAGACCAGGTGGGCACCTTAACATCCATGACGAAATCATCAGCCTCCTGGATGGCCATGATGGCCCGCATCAGCAGCTTCTAGTCCCTGGCATTTTCCAGTCCAACCTTGCCGCCGAAGATGATGATAGTCACGTTCTTCATGGGATCCCTGTAGGCATGCCATGGGTTCAAATCTTGAGCTTCTTCCTCATCGGCATCATCCTGCTAGATGGTGTTCTTGGCTTTTCCTTTGGGGTTGGGTGTGGCTTCTTGTTGGTTGTCTTCTCAAGCGCATCCGCTAGGACTCTGCATTCGCCCAACATGTGGCCCTTGCCAGGATGACGAGGGCAGTCCTGGCTGAGTTTGTTGTTCTCCCTCTTCTGGCCCTTCACCATGTTGATGGAGGTGTCGTTGCGATTACGTCGACCACCGTTGTAGGTGTCCTGACCACAGCGCTTGAAGGAACGATCGTCATCACGGTGGTCAGGCTCGCGGTTACCACGACAATTGCCGTGGTGATCATCTCATCGATCTGGTCAGTGATCTTGATTGCTATCGTGGTCATGGTCATCGTCGCGGTGGTAGTTGCATTGGAGGGGCCGAGGTCGCCTTCGTTCAACCCGTTGTTGAGGTGGGTGAACCTGTGGGTGATGGAGAGGAGTTCTTCCATGGTTCTCGGTTGCTTGAGGAGCAAATCCTTCTTGAGGTCCACGTGGTTGGACCAGACTGGTGATGAAGAGGTTGACTCCTTCCTCCGGGGTGACGTCATCCACATGATTCCATGTGTCGGAGAAGCATCGGATGTACTGTCGCAGCGACTCCCTTGGACGATGTCATACCTGTGCCAGGGCATACTTGGTGCTCGGCTGTACATAGGTAGGCTTGAAGTTATCGACGAACATCTGTTTGAGCTGAGCCCAACTATGGATGGAGCCAACACGTTGGCAAAGCAGCCAGGAGGTAGCGATGTTGCTCAAGACTACCGGGAGGTAGTTGGCCACGACGTACTCATCGCCGCCAGCGACTCAGACAGCCACCTCGTACAGCATAATCCAGTGCTCGGGGTTGTCCTGTCCATTGTACATCTTGACATCACTGATTTGGAAGATCTTTGGCCAGAGGATGACCTTGAGTTCTTCTAAGAATGGTGCTGGTCCGCTCATGTGTCGACGAGCACGATAACATTCATCGAGGTGGCTGTGGAGATCACAATCTCGGGGCTGCTCGACATCCTGGTTGCGCTCCGCGCGGTGATTGGCCTTTTGTCGAATGCCATGCTGGCGATTGCCAGGTTGGCACCGGTCGTCACGTGGCTCCTCGCATGGGGTGTCGTTGGCATTGGCATGCCGAGGCTGCTTGGGTGGAGGTCCTCACTGGTTGGATCCATTATCGGCGCCATCTCTGCGGGTTGGCGATGACGACTGCACCGGGATCACCGTGACCAATTGATGTGGTCAGGGAACTGGCGGAGCGGAGCTGAACCACTTGTGCTTCGGTGGCAATTAAAAAATCATAGATTCCTTCGACCCCGGGTGTGTTCGGGGGAAGGTTGTTGAGCCGATCCATGGCCATAGCGATGTTGGCTGTGGGAGTTTCACGGACAGGTTGATTCCCCACCATGTTGAATTGTCTGTTGAGATTGCGTTGGAGGCGATGTGGCTGAGGGCCTGCGTCGTTGCCACCATTGACAGCATCGTTGCTGCCATTATTGGCGGCGTTTGCTTCTTGTGCTTCCAGGAGGCGTTGGTGTTCCCGATCGGTGTTGCGACCCTCCCTTGCATGCTTTTCCTGCTCCGTATCGTTTGGAACAGGGAGCTCATCCACAATGACCATGAACACTGTGCCATCGAACCCAAGTGGGCCTCTTGGGGTGTCTGGTGCCGTGTCGGTGGACCGGATCGGGCGTATCGGTGTGGTCGATCTCTTGTCCTTGACGTTCTCCTGACTCCGGACCTCAGGACTCTCTTCATCGAAGAGGAGATACTTGGTAAAGTCAAAGGAGATGGAGGGTGTCCTGTCGAGCCCCGAGAGCAGAACGGACATGGTGACATCATGCCGACCACGGGTCTGCTGCAAAGACACCATGCCGACCACGGGTCTTGGATCCTCCGGGACTAGAATCAGATTGGGATCTAGGTCTAGGAGATAGTCGTCACATTGCCGGGGAGCAATCTACAGGTTTCTCACATAGGACGCGACTGCGTTGCTCAACCCATGCAGGAAGACAAGTGCACTACTCGGGCCAGGAGCAATTGGATCTGCCGGCTCCAGTGCAGGTTGCATCTGCTATGCCCGGTGCAGCCATCTTTGCTCTGCTCGAGCCTGGCGGCTGGCGTGGCTAGGCACGCGTTGGCGCTGGTGCACATTAATGAACTCGTCCAGCCTAACCGGAGGTGGAGCATGCGCAGCAGCCAGAGTTGGATCTGGTCAATGCGTGCGGCGAGCCTGATTACTCACAGGGCGTTGCTAATAGTGCCCCTGGTCAGGCACAGGATGTTGTTGATGGCGTTCCACCATAGTGGGAGGTCCACCTTGGTGAGCAGCCCATGGTCCTCCTCTACGAATTGCAGGTGGTTCTCGGGCCGGAGCCAGATTTGGATCTAGTCAGCGTGGGCCACCAGTTTGGCCCGTACGTCCTTGCCGATGCCGAGCGTTGCCATCCTGACATACAGGTGGCTGCCCACGAGCCACGGGCAGATTTGGATCTGCATGACATGGGTGGTTGGCTCGATTGCGTCAACGTGGACAGAAGGGGTGAAGTCTGAGAAATCCGGACCCTGGGCAAACCACTACGAGCGGACTCAACCATGTTCAAGATCTCGACCAGGCCTTCACCCATCCAGTCGATCAACTCGATTAGATCGGAGTTATCGATGTGCCTCCTCTAGTAATGAGGAAGCCACCAGTTTATTGCTGGCGTAGCCATTCTTTCTGCGGCCATCATGGGCAGCGCAGATGACCCCGGGGGCGACCCCGAGATCTGGGTTGTTGGTGAAGTGGTTGGCGTGGTCGGCGCTGGGGCCGACTGCACCACAGCCAGAGCTGGGACCGGCTGTGCTGCTCCTGTGAATGTGAGGGATGTCGCCACGCTGGTGGTCCAGGTGAATGCCCCGATGGTGATGGAGACGCCCGCCTCAAAGTCCATGGAAGCTAGGAACGAAACCATCTGAATTGCCTGATGATCAGATCACGCACACCCTACCTGGCGCGCCACTGTCGATGAAACCTCCTCGGCAGTCTACCACGGGATGCCCTGAGGTAGTAGATTTGCGGTGAGGGCGCGCTAAGACCTACGATCTAGATCTGAGACACAATACAAACAACCAGGACAATCAGGGTTTATCCAGGTTTAGGCCGCTCGGAAGCATAATACCCTATGTCCTGCATCTCTGCTGCTGTATTGATGAGTACCGTAATACAATGAGATGAGTTCAGATGTGTTCTAGGGGGTCCTTGTCCACCTTATATAGCTGGGGGACAAAGTTACATATCTAGGGTTTCCCTATGGTCGGTTACATTGCGTCGTATCCTTGTAAGACACGAATAGATCTAACCGACTAAGACTCCTTGCACGCCAAGCAGCCTTCAGCACCCATGCGCCTCACCGACCTGGGCGGTAGAGGACCACGGGCATTGTCTAGTCATCTGGCCCACCGACCAGGAGGATGATGGACCAGCCTTCGTCTTCTGGTCTGGGCCATCTGGACCGAGCAGCCCAAAGCCTAGCTGCGAGGGTATATAGGGTCTATACCCCCACAGGCGCTCATCCATTGGTTCCGTCTCTCGTCATTAGATCACGATACAAAGTAAAAATATAAACAACTGATTATGTCATAATATAATTCAAAAATAAAACTAGTCATTACCATGTTCTAAAGCAAATAATACTTATATTAAATTATCCAAAGACATGATCCACATTGAAAATAGACTTCATAACCCACAACACTGCCCCTACTGATCAAAACAGATAGGCGGCACCTCCCTACGGCACACAAGGCATGACAACCTAATCCTCCTCTGGTTTGAACAACTAGATATATTCATTAAAATAATCTGACCCTGCAATCCTCCTCCTACAAATTCCACAAACTATACAAACTTTGAAGGACAATGAACTAATACTAATTCATCACACTAATCTCCAATACCAAGTTCAGAACAATCAGCATCTGCATTAATAATTTGAAGGACGAAAAACTATAGAGTACAGACAATAAATGAAGAACCCAGCTCAAAGGTGGAGCAATAGGTAAACATGCCAGAGAAACAGACACATAACCAATAATGAATAAATCAAAATAATAGAACACTAGTAAACTATGATTCCTCCATGACTTTACCTCAATGTGATAGGTCTAGCAATCAAGCATCAAATAGACCCCAAAGCAGGCTTCCTTCCTGCAAACATGACACAAAAAATTCAAAAGACTGCAGTCAACCTAAATCAAACATTCACATACCAAGTGCAAAACAATCAGAACCTTAAATTGCACAATAGACAAAAAAATTTGCACTAGTTAAACTCTGCAAGTTACTGCTATCAAATTTGAAATTATGCAAGTTACCAACCATACAAACAGCAACAGGTTCCACTATAGAAGTAACAAGATCTCTTAAATCTAACACCAGTTTAATATAACTAGTAAACAATAAATTTTATTGTTGCATAACACATATTATCCACTACCAGTACCAGCAATCAATTTACCTCAATGTGACAGGTTTAGAACTGGAGCGGCAAATAGAACATAAAGCAGAGCTTCCTTCGTGCAAAAATGAGACAAAACATTCAGAGACCTGTAGAAACCTGAATCACACTTCACCTAAACTTAAATAGGAAAAAGAAGAACACATTTAGACTAAAACTAAACAAGGAATACAAGTTTTAATTTCTCAACACAGATATCAGTTCAATGATTACAAAAATGGACTCAAGATGAGTCAAATGCATCTGACAACCTAAATCAAATCAATTTCACTCTGAATCAACATTGAATCTGAATCACTACCTACTCACAAACTACAACTCCTCTACCTGAGCACCATCGACCCAAGGATTGGAACCCAACGCTTGATATTTCTAGGGTTTTCAGCCAACTTGCAGAGCAACTCACAAACTCCAACTCCTCTACCTGAGCACAATCGATCCAAGCATTTCAACCCAGATCCTCCATGAACTCAAACAAATCCCCACAAATCCACAAACCCTAGAACCTGCCGCTCTAGCTACACAGCAACAATCTAAAAATGCACTAACCTACACACCCCAACAATCGCCCCCTTCTGCTCCACAACGAGCGCAATGAAATCAACATCACGAACCCCCAAATACACACAAATCAGCCCCTACTCAAACCCAAAAATCCCCAAATCCGATCTTGCTCCGATGAATCCTACATCACAGAACAAACCCTAGACGCTAATCCTATATCACAGGACGCAAACGCAGATGCAGACGCGAATCCTAGATGAACATGAACTCACCTGAATCCGAACCGAAGAAGAAGCCGCTACGCGTCAATCGCCTCCCCCTCGTCAAGCTGCAAATCGAAGAAGCGCTGCGACACCACCTACGGCCAGATCCACAGCATCACCATCACCGCCGTGCGAAAAACGCCGGACACCGCCGGCGGGAACAGAGATTTGCCGCCGCCATCGCCGACAAAGAGGGTGAGAACTCGAGAAGACGCGAGAGAGAGAGAGAGAGAGAGATGAAATGGGGAGGGCCGGGAGTGGGGGGAAATGAGCGCGTCTGCTTCAAGACAAACCGACGTGAGTCCCAAAAATACGAACTGTGCACGCCAGAGGTGCGACCCACAGGTCAGTGGAACAAAGAAAACAAAGCGGCGCGGGACGGAGATAGACGACGGATGGAGATCGGATGGAGGCTTCATCCGTGTGCTGGGACAATAAAAATACGTGTGTGTTACATAGCATTTCTGTTAGTATATTGTCAACATGCTCTTGCCGCTGGCTTTTTTAAAAAAAAAAGGAAACGGATTTAAAAAAGGCAATTGAAAAGCCTCCTGCAGCTTCACGGGTGCAATTAAATAGTTGCACATATGAGCCCGTACATTGTGTTGCACGGCACGTCCATCACCGTGGCGAGTTCGGTGAATGATGATGCATGAAGCACTATAAATAGTACTAAGGATTGGGATTTGCGAAGACACGAAGACCTAGAGACACTGGCCACAGCTGCCAAGCAAACATTCTCAATTTCTTTCGCAAGTCGCAAGAGAGCTCGCACACGTACGCGACCATGGCTAAGGAGGTGACGCCCAGCGTCCACGTCCTCATCGTCGGCTACCCGAGCCAGGGCCACATCAACCCCATGCTCCGCCTCGCCAAGCGCATCGCGGCCAAGGGCGTCCTCGTCACCTGCTCCTCGTCCTCCAACATCCGCGACGATCTCGCCGCCGCCTCCGGGGTGTCGGCTGGCGGCGACGGCGTGCCCTTCGGCGCCGGCCGCATCCGTTTCGACTTCCTGGACGACAATTTAGCCGGGAATCGGCTGGAGCTGGAGGACTTCATACGGCAGCTTGAGGCCGCGGGGCGGCTGGCTTTGCCGGACCTGCTCAGGCGCCAGGCAGAAGCAGGGCGGCCGGTGGCGTGCGTCATCGGGAACCCGTTCCTGCCGTGGGTGACCGACGTCGCGGCCGACGCCGGCATCCCCTCGGCGGTGCTGTGGGTGCAGTCGTGCGCGGTGTTCTCGATCTACTGCCACTTTGCGCACGGGCTGGTGGAGCTCCCGCGCGAGGAGGACGACGTCGAAGCGCGGTTCACGATCCCGGGCCTCCCGACGCTGTCCGCCGCCGACGTGCCGTCGTTCCTGATCGCGTCACACTCAGACCCGCACAAGGTACTCGGCGACACGATCAAGGACCAGTTTCGCAACCTGAGCAAGGCGTCGTGGGTGTTCGTCAACTCGTTCGCCGAGCTGGAGCGCGACGTGGTGGCCGTGCTCCCGAGCGTCAGGCCGCGCCCTCCGCAGCTGATCCCCGTGGGCCCGCTCATCGAACTCGCGGGCCAGGACGACGACGTCCCGCTGCGCGCCGACCTGATCAAGGCGGCGGACGACTGCATCGGGTGGCTGGACGCGCAGGCTCCGCGCTCCGTCGTGTACGCGTCGGTCGGGAGCATCGTAAAGCTCTCCGCGGAGGCGATCGCCGAGATGGCGCACGGGCTCGCGTCCACCGGCCGGCCCTTCATATGGGTAGTGCGGCCGGACACTCGCCCCCTGCTCCCCGAGGGGTTTCTCGACGCCGTCTCGGGTCGTGGCATGGTCGTTCGGTGGAGCCCGCAGGACCGCGTGCTGGCGCACGCCTCCACGGCGTGCTTCCTGACGCACTGCGGGTGGAACTCCACGCTCGAGACGGTCGCCGCCGGCGTGCCCGTGCTGGCTTTCCCGCAGTGGGGCGACCAGTGCACGGACGCCAAGTTCCTGGTCGACGAGCTCAGGATGGGCGTCCACCTACGCGCCCCGCTGCGGCGGGAGGGTGTGCGCGAGGCTGTCGATGCAGCAACCACAGGGCCAGAGGCTGACGCCATGCTCGCCAACGCCAAGTCCTGGAGCGCAGCGGCGCGGGCCGCAGTGATGCCAGGAGGGTCATCGGACCGGCACGTGCAGGCGTTCATCGACGAGGTCTCTCTCTGCAAGCACACGGACGACAGGCGGACGGCAGGCTGAAGTAGCTCCGGGATTTTTTTTAATAATCTTCTATAGCAAACATGCTTAATCGTGCATTCGTGTAACTTATATCAATTTACGGTTTTCCCTATGTTTACTGAGTATCATGTTCGTGCGTTGTTATGGGTTGTCAAACTTTTATATAAAAACACATGGATTGTACGATAAAAATAATATTATAAAATTAAATAACGCATCAAAGTGATATTTTAATCAAACAAGCGAAGTTCAAATTACATAGATCTCAATGTCACATCCCTTCAGTTAATTTTGGTGAGAAGTTACAAACATATGAACATAGAATATGTAGAGAGGCTATAAAAAATTTTATACCTTCATATGTTGTATTTGTAAGGTCCCCCAAAGGTACCCGATCACCGTTTGGCCTTGGCGTGTCCATCAACACTACCTGTCACTCATGTAACTTATATATATGTGTCCAACATTTGGAAAACCATGTGCATGAAATACAATGAAACGAGTGGTATATATTTTAGGAATTGTTTATATTGACCTTGCAACTAGTTTTATAGAACTAAAATAGATATAAATACCACACTTCCTCCCTTCTATCTTATAGATCTAGCAATCAACAAATCCAGAAAAGAACCGAGTTTCATTCAGTTGTGAAGATTAAAAGAAGCGTAGAAAAAATAATTTGTGAAAGGACATCATCTCAGACTACATATTTATCTGAAATCAAAAGATCTAATGCATCTAGTATATACTTGAATTATAACAGGATACTCTGCAGAAAGATATTCAGAGTAATGAAAAACACATGATAAAAAAAATTGTCTAAGCCCACATACTGCAAGCTGACCCAAATTTTATAGAACTACATGTTCTCAAGTTATTCAGGTTACTGAATAGCTCTGACCAACGGACCATTCAGTGTGGAGATATTGTCAGATTTCATTTGTTCAAACACCTATGATGACTTGAGCACCTCTAAAGAATTCATACTAAATTCAGTTTTCAGCTAAAAAAAAAAGCCTAGAAAATAAATACATATTTAGCCAAGTCTAGTTCTAAGTATTACAGCTCGATAATGGTGTTAATTAGTGTGGTTCTATTAATACCATGCTCTAAATTTAGTCTGACAAGTGTGTACATCAATATCCTTATTACATTACTTGCTAAACTCCATATCTGACAAATGTGTACACATAATTACCTTTGAACCGGTGAAGGCTCACAATCTTCCAGGGACCTTCGAGCCGCGGAGGTTGTGACGAGGGACACTATTGTGACGACGGACAACAGAACCTGGTATATTAGCAAATATATTATTTATCCAATCTAACATTTTGTTTTAAAAAATAAGAAGCATATGCTTAGTGAGAAAAGAATGTAACCTTGTGCCTATGCACCATACTACTCTAGAGTCCACATAAGGACAAGCACAAATAATTAAAATGAGAGAAAATGAAGGCACATGTTTATTCACGCGATATGTTTTTCACAGTAAAAAGGCATAATGATCAGTTCTATTTCTGATAATAATATTAGAAGTGGTAGCCATTGTACTTTCATACCTGTGATGTAGAAGATGACACAAATGTAAATCAAATAATGTCATATTATACCATTAAATTATTAGGTAAATTTGATAAGTGGCATTTAATTTTGCATTTCTTCGACAACTGCTGTAACTATGACAGTAAATTTCAAATATTTTCAGGGGGTACAGTGAGAACAGCTAGAATCATATTTTCCATTGATCAGGATTGGTAGTACACTGTGAACTGCTGGTTTCATATTGTTTTTCCCCTAAACAGCGAGAGCCACATGCATATACTAATTGGAAACTTGATCAGAAATAGTTTGTTTTGGCTCTGTTTGTAGGCGATTTAGAAGCCAATTGCAGATTGAGACACACTTATCAGAAAGTGATTGAGACACACTTATCAAAAAATGAATGAGCAATTGAGTAGGGAACTGATAAGAAAAAAACTTCAGTTCGACATGCCAAGATCTTAAGAAGAATGCCAGTTCAATTCGGTAGATATAATACAGAACAAATATAGGCATGAATTGATTTGAAACTGATAAAAGATTTATGGCAACGGCATATATCCCCAAATAAATAGAAAACAATTCAGCTGAGGCCCTAGATGCAAAGCGTGGCATGATGCCAAGAGGTTAGATAGAAATTTCTCTAGCACTTTAGAAAATGATTTGAAACTCTACCTTGCTCGGCGTCCTGCTTGGATGCTCGCCGAGGCCTTCCGCGTCGGCCGTCTCGCTCGCGGTTGCTCTGGGATTCTCGCCGCAGGTTCGTTGGACTCCAATGGATGCCGCGTCGAGGCCGTGTCCGAAAAGACACGCTCGCCGCCGCGGCCATGAAGGGTACGACGAGTTCAGCGCAGGCAGGACGTGATGCACGCCGGCGGGAAGACTCGTCGTGGTACGGTGCCACAGAAATTGCCTCACTGGCGGCGCGGCGAACGTCGCGGAGGTGGCGGCGCTTCCTACGGCGTCACTGGAACCGGTGACGAGTCTGGCGTGTGCGGGACGTGATGCACGCCTATGGGAAGACTCGTCGGTGCGGCGAACGTCGCGGAGGTGGTGGCGCTTCCTGCGGCGTCGCTGGAGCCCGTCGAGGAGGCGGGGGGGGGCAGGCCGAGCATGCGAACGTGGCTGTGGGCGGCGGTGCGGCGTTGGCGGAGGCAGCGGCGGCGCGGCGTTGGCAGAGGCGTGGCTGTGGATGGCGGCGGAATCGAGGGTCGTGGCCGAGCAGTGCGAGCAGGCCACGATGTTTTTTTGACGGGGTGGACTGGAGGCCGAGTAGAGAAAGGGAGGTGGTGTGGATTAATTGTTGTCCGTGATATGAGGTGATTGGACTTTTTTTTGAATTTGTGATTGCACTTTCCTTGCTTGCATGTGATTGCGCCTTCCTGGTACGGTAATTGTAGGTCCACCTGCCGATGTAGAGAGGGAGGTAGCATGGGATCGCATGTAAAGAGAAAATTGTCCCTAAAACTAAAGTCGCACCAAAAAGTGTTCATATTTTATTTTTTTTATTTGTAGGAGATTCAACCATCGTGTCATGGTTAGAAATGGGAATTGTGAGGACGTTGTGGTTTGTTTTTATGGGTACAAAGGTTTGCAATATGTTTGGGTTACGGTGAAAATTTAGATTTAATCTTACCATTTTTTTGTTTACGCCTGCAACCACTAAGCTCGATATAGCTTCGTCCGTTACAATACGTATGGGCATTGAACTTTGTATCATCGACTCATCGAGGGCCGTGCAGTGCTTTATTCGTATATAAGCACGGATAATAAGTTCGGATCACATAATGGCAAAGAGAGCATGCAAGCATTGTGTAAAGCAACTTATTGCTTGATCGCTTAAACCATTCGTACCATCGATGGCCATGCCATTCTATTTCATATGAGCACGGATGGTGAGTTCGGATCACATATTTAACAAGAGGCAGCGTGCATGTATCGTGAAAAGTGAAAACAAGATGGTTAGAAGAATCTCTTCTCTTACTAAGTAGGTACAATATTATCTTTTCTAAGATATTTTTTCTTGTTTTGCGTGGAATTTTTTTCTAATGGCTTTTGCCAATATGTTTCACAATATAATGGATGTTTTCAATTGTTTTTGGATGGATGAGATAGTTTTTATTCGTGCACACAAATGATATCTTTGGCTATTTCTACGTGCACAGATAGGAATAATAGCAAAAAATATCATTTGCTCATCGACGAGATCTCTCGTACGTAAAGCACATGGACGGCAAGCTGAAGCAACTGCGGTATAGTTTTTTTTAAAGAAAAAAATCTAGGAAACGTGTCTGTGCCTTACAACGTCATACAGCTTTATGTGATCAGTTAGACGATTTGCGGCTCCTTAGGCGCGTTTGCTGCCGGCCCAGGCGGGTGGCTTACGCTCCTGGATTGCAGCGGCCCGTGTTTGGGTGTCTTGGACCCACGAGCGGCCTGGCTCCCCAGGAGCCAAGACGGCCTCTCGGCCAGGCTCTAGAAAAACGCTCCCCTCATTGTTTTTCTAGGGCATGGCTCCGCGCGGCATCTCCATGGCGATTTCACGGCTCCTGGCGGCGGCAGGCGCGCGCTCGCGCAGGCTCGCGTGGGAAGGGTGAAACCTCCTCGTGCCATTCCGCCTTGCCAATTTTCGCCGCCTTTATAAGCTGCCCCTCCTTCCTCTTCCCTGCTCCCTCCGTTTCCAATCCTTCTCCACCCAAATCTCGTGAGAGACCAGCGATGGTGTGGTGAGTTGGGAGCACGGCAAGCCGGAGGTGGTGACCAGCGGGCTTCGTCTCCGTTCCCCGTGGCTGGATCTGCTTCGGCGCCGCTCTGCTCCTGCTGCGTCGCAGGGACTCGACGCGGCAGGTCTTCTTCGTCTTCCTCCGATCCGGTGGTGCTCACGGCGGTGCTCTGGACCAGATCTGCTTCCTCTCCGTCTCGATCTGCTACTTCTCCGTGCGGATCTGCTACTTCTTTGTCCGCTCTTCGTCGTCTTCTCGGTTGCTTCGTTCTTGCTTCGTCCGTCGACCTTCCCGAGGTGAAATGCACCCCACAGACCCTGTCTTGCTTTCCTACCTATTCAGTTGCATGTTCCTGTTATTCTTAGTTGTTCAGTTGGAGTTGCCTGCTAGGGTTTGTTCATACTATCCATGATGTTAATGTTCATGCTATTGTCGATTATGGTAATGATTTATGGTACATTTCTTATGTTGCTTGGGTCCGTGACGGTCATGCTTAGGGTTTCTTGATCTGTGATGAACAGATGGTTTACTGTAGTGTTGTTGGGATTTTTTTGTCATGGTCAACGATGTTGTCCACTAGCCACAGGGTGGCATGTTGGTTTAATCTGTTTTATGATTAACATATTGATGTTCATTATTCAGTATTCATTGAAGCTGTTGTTTTACTGCCATTTTGTTTGGTTCTCTTGTTTATGGTCGATGATGATGTCCATTAGCCACAGGGAGGCATGTTTCAGCATGTAGTCGTGGCTCTTTTTTTTTAACATACATACATTTTGTTCTATTGTGATGCCTGCCATGGTGAATCTGAATTTATTTGGTCTGCAATAATCATGCATGTAGATGGATGGTGCCCAGAAAAGAGAAGTGCTGGCAAAGCAAGCTTCCACCTTAGTTGTTGTCATGATTGACTTTGTAGCCAGTAGGATTAGGAAGCTGAGACCTATCCCTGAGCCTAACCCACTGCTGTATCAGCTCAAAACTGAGGCTGAGCAGCACAGGTAGCGTACCCTACAAAGGATTTATATGTCAACTGATAGGGAGTGTGTGTCCATGATTAGGATGAGCAGGGCTCCTTTTTTTGCTCTGTGTGACCTGTTTAGACAAAGGAGCTTGGTTCCCGAGACATTTGGGTGTAGCGTTGAGGAGCAGGTGGCTATGTTCCTCCACATAGTTGGCCACAACCAAAGGTTTAGGGTGGTCCACAGTTCTTTTGCTAGGTCCATTAAGACTATCCATAGGAACTTTCACCAGGTCTTGTATTCTATTGGTGAGCTCAGAAATGAGATGATTAAGCCTCCATCCTCTGCCACGCCTCCAAAGATTCTTGGTAGCCCTAGATGGAACCCTTACTTCAAGGTAATTGCCAATTTTAGTGTTAGTGATGTATGTAGTTGTTGCCCTAACCATGTGGCTTATCACACTTTGACCTTTTTATAGGATGTCATTGCCGCCATTGATGGAACACATGTCCTGGCTAGGGTTCCTAGGAGAATGCAACAAGCCTTCAGGGGTAGAAAAAGGATCCCACACAAAATGTCATGGTTGTGGTCAATTTTGACCTCAAATTCACTTATGTCTTGGCTGATTGGGAGGGCTCAGCACATGATGCCCATATCCTTGCTGATGCAATTAAGAGGGAGGATGCTTTACTGTGTCTGATGCAATTGAGAGGGAGGATGGCTTTAGTAGAGAGGTGGAAATTATTTGTGCCCACATGGTTGAGGCAAACATGGTTATGTAATGCACTATTGGTGGCCTCTGTTGGCTGCCCCTATTTGGTACTCTATATGCTTTCATGTTACCTACTATCTCTCACTTGGTTTTCTACTTGCTCATGTTGTTTATTTGCTACTATATAAGATGTTTTAATTCTGGTGGTATTTGAGGGAAAATGGATTGGCCAATGATGCAAACAACAAGAGTAGAGGTGGCTCCTTTTTTCTCTAGTTTTTGTTTGAGTAATATGTTTTTGGCATGTGTGCCATTGTACACATGGGACATGTCCATGCCCTACAACAGCCCCTTCTTTCTCTGTGCTGATGGCAGAGCATGGATCACCTCATGGATATAATGGCATCCATGATCTTTCTTCTCATTCTGGTTCTTGGGTTCTATTTTGTTTTACCTAAGGAGCCACCAATGACACAAAACCAATACACACCACCTATTATAAAAGTTGAGGCCACTAAAAGAAGGTGATAGTCACATGTATTGTTGTCCTGGTGCTTGGATTTTGGATGCACCAGGGTACCAAGGGCAGGTATGACTGCCCAAGTTAGGCCAGTGATGACTAGTTGATGGAGGAGCTGCTGCCATGGTGGTTTCACTATTGTGTTATTTTCTGTTGCTGTTTTCTATTATCTATTACCTGTTGAGAACTCAGAACCTTGTTGTTGTATGTATTTTGACTTTGATGTTCATTTTACAGCAGCGATGACTCCATGATTAACAAGTTCTTTTGTCTGAGGCCACTTTTTTATCTGTGTTGTTATTTTTTGAATGCTAAGCACCTTGGCTCTTGTTGTTTTCATCATGTTCATATAACTGAAAACTGCTGTTGATGGTGTCTGTTGAAACTGTCTGAAGCCAGCAGTTGATGGCAATTGGTGGCCGGGCTGGGAACCAAACACGTCCCCGGCCCGGCAGTTGAACAGAAATTGTTTCTTGCTCATCTGAAACTGCAGCACATCATGCGTTCAATAATCAACTAGATTGCGTCCCTGTCTCTCTTTTTTTTTTCAAAAGTCACCGGGGTAAGGATCCTCACCTGAATATTTATTGCTCACTTGGTGCTTGTTGGCAAATATGAACAGAGTTTTATTATTTGATCACTTGTGATCTAATAAATTGTTTTACATAGCATTTGTGAAGACACCAACCCAAAGTTTCGGCTAGCTCCATGTATTTCTTAGGCAAACTGGATTTCCAGAGTTTATCATCAGAGATGCAAGCTGCCAGCATTTGTTGATGCTGCCAGCATTTGTTGATGCCCTGCTCTTTCTGAGTGGAATATGACTCCATTCCTGCGCTTCCAAAGTGCCAGTAACAGAGAGCATTGAAGGTCGTGAAGTGTTTCTCATGAATATTTGCTCGGACACCGAACCCCACTAGCCTAATTCTCTAATATCTTCTTAAGCCACATCATCACATAGGTGAAGGTCCCACTGTATCAATTACTGTTCATTTTGTAAAAATGACGGCACAACTATTTTGAAGGTATTATGAGGCGTTGCCTTGAAGCCGAGACGGCAAACACCTGCAATTTAATATCTGCACTGTTTTTGAAGTGATATTGACGTATAGGAGTCATGAGTCTGATCAGTTTCCATGCTAGGATCAAAGGGTTGCTGAAAATATGCATGCATGCGAACAGTAATGAGATAGAAAATGCAGGATTACTTTAGCATTGCATGCAACACTAATGAATAGGTCCCCATCAATTCTTCATGCATATCAAACTTGAATATATGCATTGGATCAGCACGTTAGTATTTTCTCATACCCAACCTATTCTTGCCTCAAGCTGATAATTTGTGTGTTGCATTAAGTTCCAAATGTTATCCTCCACAAATTAGTGACCTATGTTTTCTTTTATGAAGTTGAAAAATCTAATATTATCATGATGCCTTACTTTAGTTCATTATTGAAATTACTTTCAAATTTCTCTTAGCTAGATTAAATTTACTTTTGCCATACCTACAGCAACGCGTGAGGAATTCACCTAGTTGTGATAATTTAGATCACCAGAAAAAATTAATTTGGATAATAGGTTAAGTGTGGACTGATTAACACTTGAGTTAAATGCATGGAAAGCCCTTGAACTTGTTTAGGTGTGTCATTTATAGGCCCCTTTTCAAAACACGTTTCTGGGACCCTAATCTTGTGAAACGATATACTGCTGGTCCTTTCCGACATGGTGCTGCCACCTTTGCATCCATCGTAGTTGGGGCTTGCATGTGTGGGCTGGGCATGGCTGTTGAATATGCGTGGAGGCCCCTTAAAATGTAATCTTGTGCATTCCGACTCCTTGTCTCTTCGCTCAATCGAGTCTTTCGCGCTAGAGTGCAAGAGGTGCGCGAACCACGAACCCATCGAAGGAGGCCAAGAACGAAGGGAATCAGCTGCATGATTGATAGATCTAGCGGAGGGGAAGGCAATAGGGAGACCTACTGTGGCCAGGTGGCCAGGAAGATAAGGCAGTACGATGGCACCGAAGGTGTGCCGGGCAGGGGAACCACCGCCCGTGTATGGTAAATGGATTACACGATGTAGACTAGGACTTAGTGGGTACTAGTTGTTCTTTTTCTTGATTATTTGAGATTATGCCGCAAATGCAATGAATTTTGTTTTTTAGGGTTTGAGGTTGTGATTCACTGTGTTATTGAAGTTCTTGCGGTTCTTAATTTCCTTGCGTTCTAGGTAATGTATTTGACGATTCTGATGATTTCTCGGTACAAAATTAAGTAAGGGCTACCAGTGTATCATTTGATAAGATTAGGAGCGTAGAAATGTATTTTTAAAGTTTAGAGGCCTATAGTGACACATCTAAACATGTTCAGGGACTTGCCATGTATTTAATTCTTAAACTTTCTTTTTCTTTTGAGTTTCAATCATCAATTAGCCTATACTATTTTTTGTTAGAGCATAATTAGTCCGTATTTAGTTCTTAAAACATGGGCTAAAGTTTTTTTTTTTTAGTCCAAACGGCTTCTCCATGACGATTTTTTTTAAAAAATATTGAAAACCGGAGCGCGGCAGCTTCAAAATGCGAAACGTTTGGTTGGTCGGAACTAACCAGTCTGGCAGGTGGGACCAGCCCAACATGAGCTCACATCGGGCCCATTCCCAGAGCCCCGCCCTCCCCTCCCCGTGGCCCATCTCTATTTCTTTCTCGCGATTCGCGAATCCCGATTCCACCTTCTTCCCCCTTCCCGGCCGCCACCTCTGCGTCTCTTCTTCCGTCTTCTCCGGCTTTTCCCCCTTCGTTATATAAACCCTAGAACTAAAACCCCGAGTCCCGCCGATCCTCTCTCGCCACAGCCACCGTGCCGCGCGATCCCATTTCGAAAGTAAAAGGAGGAGCGCGCGGAGCCCCAACCCTAGCGGCGCCGGCGTTTCAGATGGAGGCGCACGGCGACCAGCGGTGGCTGGTGGAGTGCCTGACGGGCACGCTCGACACCGCGCGCGACGTCCGCGCCTTCGCCGAGGAGTCGCTCCGCCAGGCCTCGCTTCTCCCTGGTTCGCCACCCCCCACCTTCCCCCCTCCTCTCTCTCGTTGACGATTGACATGTAGATGAAGAATCGAGCAATTCAGCTTCGCGCGTTGGCTAGAATCTGCTTTCTGCTCGATTTTTGGCTGCGCTCTAGTGACATTTCGGCTGTAGATGCTACGGATTTACTAGTGAGAACTGAGAGCTGAGTGAGCTGAGAGTTCATGGAGCTGAGGAGAGAGGTGAGAGTTGATGGGATCCCGTAGGCGTGTGAGCAGTGACTTTAGGAATGATGATTGTTTTATTGTTTAAGCCTGGTTTGCTGCCGTAGCATTGCCCTGTTCGGGAGTGCTGCACATTGGTGCAGCATTGCTCTGGTTGCGGCTCTGATTGGGATTGCTTTGCTCTATATACACTCCTTCCCAGGAGCACAACTTCCGTATGTTTTAATATGATAATAGCCGTGTCCAAGTCTCTAGAGGTAAAATCATAACTAACTAATCCAGTTCACAGGGCACCTTGACAACAGGGAACCTGGCCCCACTACAGTGCATGGCAGCTTCATTGATGCTGCTTTAAATTCTGTTAGAATTGACACTCTTTCTAGCACTGGAAGTGTGATTGATCCGAGCACCATTCTTACAGGATCTCGTGTTGTAGTTAAATGAGGTGTTAATAGAATTAGCATGCTGTTGCAACTAGTAACCATACTTAGCATTCACATCCACATATTCAATTTTGGTCTGTTGTTATATCTGTCAATTATTTGCCAATCAGGTTGAAACCTTTTGCTAGATTTGGGTTCATCACAATTCTTTGACATATGAAGTGCCATCAACTGACAATAGCCTATTTTTTTCTGTATTGTTTTTTCTCAGGATATGGAGCTGCCCTTACTAAAGCCACAATCAACAAAGAGATCCCGTTTGGTTTACGTCAGATATCCTTCCAGCCATTTATGCACATTGTTTTTTTAATCAACATGTTGTGTTGAATGCTGTATTATTTTCAGATTTCCTTTTTTCTTGAGTTGGACTAGTTTTTGCTTTTGTTGTTGTTCCTTTACAACTTGCTACCTTGCTGCTGTCTTGCTAAAGCAGTTCATCAAGCAGCATTGGCAGGAAGATGAAGAGAATTTTGTGCCTCCTGCTGTTTCCGCTTCAGAAAAGGTACCAGCAAAATAGGACTCGAGTGAGAATGTGCCCTTTGTTTCATTGCTTACTTGGCTTGCCAACAATATGGTAGAAATTGCCATTTTGTTCTTTAATAAAAAAATGATTTAAAAAGTTACAGGTTTGAAAAAAAATGCAAGAATGGGGAATGGTATCCACATTTTCGGAATAAATTTTAAAAATGATGCAACCTAGACTCATCATTGTCTGTCCAGCACCTCTTTAGTCTTTACACTGGGCTAGACAGGTGCGGATGTTGGCGGGACTTGGCTGGGTTAGATCATTTAAGCTGTTGGGGAGAGAGCTTGCATGGCTTCCAGACTTAGAGGAAGCTCTGGGGGAGGCAGGCCGGCTGGCGGTGGTGGCATGTTGGGTTGGTGCAGTGAGGTGGTAGGAACACTGCTGGCGGTGGGCCGAGTCAAGACAGCCAGATGTCTTGCAAGAGGGCATGTAAGGCGCAATTTGCTGACTTGCTGAGGGTGGGGGTGAGTGCAGATTGTGGTGTTTATCTCAGGAAGCAGCAGCACACAGATGAATGAACATAGCTTGAAGTCATTTGATGCAGGATGGACAGCTGAGAGCACCACCTGACGCAAAACAAAATCTCAATTGCCTGATATATAGCATTCCCCTCTTTCCTAATGTGGGAGCACTTCATTTTGATGTATTATTCTTGGGTTCTTGAATTGATGGTAGTTTTCTATGAGAAGAGCAGGGAATTAAGTTTTGAACATAATAAAATAAAAATATGTATGTACAATGAGGTATTATGAGCCCAACTAGAGCCTGAAGGAAAAGAGAGGTGATGGCATCTAGGCTGTTCTGTGTTGATTTCTTGAGCAATGTTTTCTTTATGCGAAGCTAGATTAACTTGTTAGATTCTTTTCTGTCTATTTGTGAAGAGGATGTTTTCTTTTGTACATTCAAACAGACCAGAGGCCTTTATGATCTTGCTTGGGCATCCATTATTGTAATTAATGCCATTGTTATGCTGTATGTATGGTACAAGAACAATAGACTACCACATGAATTCTTGAATTTTATGTTGTTAAATACTTGTGTTATATGTAATTTACATTCCTCCCAATGCTGTTTTGCTTCAGGTGGTCATACGGCAGCTCCTGCTTACCTCATTGGATGATTCTAACGGGAAAATTCGCACAGCTATTAGCATGGCTGTAGCAGCTATTGGACAGCAAGATTGGCCTGAAGACTGGCCTGAGTTACTTCCAGTGCTCTTAAAGTTAATTGGTGATCAAAGCAATGGAAATGGAGGTAAATAATTTTTCTTGCTTTGTGGTATATTGATGTAGATATGCAGCTGTTTTAGGGGTATATTAATGGTTCTGGAACTTAAACTCGATGCTGTCAATCTCCTAATAGCGTAAGGTCCTCCATTGGTTGTTTCTGTTCTAATTCCTCGGAGCAGAGTGCAAGATATCAGAGTTCTCACTATCCAAACCATAGTAGAATACCTGCAAATTTGGGACTTTTGATGGTTTGATATTGCAGCATGATGTCCCTGATAAGCTTGTCTAGACTTTAGAAACTCTCAAGGTCAGGCTGCTGCTCTTGTAAGTCAGCATACAACACATTTCTTTGGATCAAAATATGTGCCTTGGAAGTGAGTTCGGAAAAAGCTGGACCACTGCAATGCAAGTTTTCTTTATGGTAGCTGTGAACATCAATGTTTGATCGCCGACCGTCTTGCCAAATGGGGTCTACCAGATCCTTGGGCCTGTGCGTGTATCCCATATGTGACCAAGCTGATGAAATGATTCAGCATTTACTTATCTCTTGCTTATTCGTTCAGAAGTCTGGAAGCCCATATTTCAGAAGTTGGGCTTGGTTAATTTCTCCACCAAAATTCAGCAACCCGTTTTTCGAGCTGGTGGTGCCAAATCCTAAAGATCAGTGAGATGGCCTGAACTCCTCAATAATCCTTGTGGCTTGGGAGCTTTGGAAGCACCAGTGCTTCTTAAATGGAGTCAATCCTAATGTTCTAGTAGGTCCTTCAAGCAGTGGCAAATGAAAGTATCTTTTCGTACTCTGCGGAGCCCATGTGCTCCAAGATCTTCTCCTCAGTTGTTTACCCTGGATGCTTAGGCCCTGTTTGGATTGAAGGGGCCAAAGATTAGCCCTCCCCTTTTAGCCACCTTTTAGCCCTTGGGGAACAAAACAGGAGTGCTAAAAGGAGGGGCTAATCTTTAGCCCTCCATTAGCCCATTAGCCCCTTCGAGGTAGAGGGCTAAAAGTGCTTTTCTGGGAAGTGGGATTATTTGTTGACTTGGGTCATCTGTGGCTGTGCTCTCAGAGTTGCTTGGGTTGCATAACAAGTTCATGTATGATTGATATTTCCTATTATGTTCACAGATAAATGGGCAAGTATCTGTGTCATCAGTCCATCCTGAGCAAGTTTCTTGAAGAATTTGATCTATTTGGGCTCCTCATTTTTACTGACTGGTCTTCCTGATACCTTTGCTTTGGACATCAGTGCACCCCAAATCTGAATTGCTTCATCTTAGGATGGTCTCATGGTTCGAGTACTGTGTTTATAACTTCATACTCCCTCCATCTAAAAATAAATCAACTTCTGGCTAGAGTATATAATAATTATGATTGGATTTTGTACTAATGTCATTTCATTTCTTGAAGCAAGAATTTGAGTTAAAATAATTTCATGTTACAATCAAACTTCCGTTTTGCAGTTCGTGGAGCATTAAGATGCCTAGCCCTTCTATCGGATGATCTAGATGATACATGTGTTCCAAAGCTAGTGCCAGAGCTGTTCCCATCTCTGTATAGAATAATATCATCTCCTCATGTATGTTCAGATAGTTTCTTTAGTATTTCTGTGTTCATGTTGTCCATGTTTTCATGACAAATTGATAAAAAGACGATTTCATTTGCTTTTGCCAATGAAAACAGCTGTATGAAAATTCTCTTCGCGCAAAGGCTTTTGCAATAGTACATTCATGTATTTCCATGCTTGGATCAATGAGTGGTGTCTATAAGGTAGATTATCTGTTTGTTTACTACTGAGTTCCTTTTGCTGTTCTTCACATTGTGGAAACTGATGAAATTTTTGACGCAGAGAGATACAGCTAGTTTGATGACTTCAATGCTTGATCCACTAATAGAGCAATTCTCCATAGTTCTACATTCCCCGGTGCAGTCCCAAAATCCTGATGACTGGAGCATGCAGATGGAGGTATATACATCATACAACCTATGTTGTGTCTGAATGCATGCAACATTTGTATTTAGTAGTGATTCTTATGCTTGTCTTATCCTCAGGTGCTCAAATGTTTACTTCAGCTTGTCCAGAACTTTCCTAGAATGCCTGAAGCTAAAATTTCTGGCAAGTATATACATCATATTTTAAGCATTAGCTTGATCTTAGACCTTTGAATTTCTGATAAAATGGAGAATTGGGCAGCCATTCTTCCTGCACTGTGGCAGACATTTGTTTCATCGTTCAAGACCTATCACCTGTCATACATTCAAGGTGCAGAAGATTTGGATTCTGTTAGTTATGATTCTGATGGCAGTGAAAGAAGTCTTGAGTCCTTCGAGATTCAGGTAATTCTTTCTTTCCTCTTTTACTGATATTTCTTTTCTATTTTTTTTGTCCTTTTAACTTCTATATGCCTCACTCCATTTGCCACTAATTCTTTATGTTCTCATTTTTTTGCAGTTATTTGAGCTATGGACAACAATTGTGGGAAATTCTAGATTAGCAAAGGTTTGTCTTTTTAATAATTGTTTTGTACATCATGTGTTTGTATTGATTTTCAATGTTGTTCCACTAGGTCATTGGTGGGAACATTAAGGAGCTAGCATACTATACTATAGCCTTGCAACAGATTACTGAAGAACAGGTATGAACTGGCTGAAACACTATAACTGTACATTTTTGTTGCTTCCTTTGTTATTTTTGAATCATTGTTGGGACTTCTGCACTTAATTAAGGATAAGCAGAAGTGAACCACATACACATTAAATTATGTCTTCCGCAGCTATGTTTTGGTGTCCCTACTTTTTTTTGAAAAGAACAACAGCAGGGGAAGCCCCACTGTTAGGAATTTATTAAACCCAAAAAAACCAACTGTACAAAAGAGACGGACCCAAAAAAAAAAACAACAGCAAAGAAGGAAACATGTAGCCTGAGGCAGGCAGGCTGGTGTCCCACTTAATTGGGGGAATTGTACAATGCATAGCACAGCCAACAAGTTAAGAGTCGATTTAGAGTTATGTTTCTTCTTGACATGTCGTTTAAGAAAGCAAATGGAATGTACTTCTTGCAAAAAATAGCTTGTCTACTAGTCATTCTTCATGTTTCTTTTTTCTTTTTATTTGTTATCCATGTAATGTTTATGCATTGATGTTTTTTTCTAGGTGCAAAGTTGGTCACGTGATGCTAACCAGTATGTAGCTGATGAGGATGACCTAACCTATAGCTGCCGTGTGTCTGGTACAAACTGCAGTACTGCTATATATTTTTTGTTTACTTGGTAGGCTTATTAAGAGCACAATTCAGTTTACCAGTTTATTGCTTTTTCTCTAAGAACCATAAAATTGGCAGAACCGCAGAAGCTGCTATTAATGAACTAAATTTCGGCTACTACTTTTACTGACTGCCTTGAAGCCTAAGTGTTCAAAGATGTCGTTCTTTGAGTTATGCTTTTGTTTATAAGAGACCCTTGTAATCTACCCTTGAATTGGAACTTGTTAGTCACATGGTTGCAATACTTCCTCACTTCTTACTGGTTCCCAGGGTCTCTTTTGCTGGAAGAGATAGTAATGGCTTATGAAGATTATGGAATTGACTCAATTCTGGAAGCTTCACAAATGCGTTTTCATGAATCACGAGAATTGAAGGAAGCGGGTTCTGCTGACTGGTGGAGAGTGAGTTTTTTGGTTTTGTTATATTAGATATAAAAGAGCTTGAGTTTCTTCTTACCTCTTATGATGCTGTTTTATTGCTTATCATATTCATTGCTGTTGCTTTAAGTCCAAGTATTGTTTAGCATTAATCCATATTTAAACTTTAAATATTATGATCAGTATCACCCCAAACATTCTATTAACTTTGCTGATATTATGTCCATGATGGTTTCTGGTCTGATATCTAATGCAACATTTTCTTTGTGGCAGCTGCATGAAGCATCACTTTTTGCTCTAGGTTCACTTTCAGAACAGTTATCTGAAGCACAGGTTGGTACTTGTTTTGCTTCTGCTGAGCAGTTCGTTTCATCAACTGATTTTCTATTGGTATGTAGTGCAAGATTTTACTCCCCTTGTTTAGGGAAAAAAGTATTTTGAACCCTTTTTAAGGTTTTCTTCAACCTGCATACAAGTTCAACCATTAGTTTTGTTGTGATATATTTTCGACACAAAAAAAAAATAATGATGGCATGAATTTATTGAAGAATTGGCTGATATTAACCTACAACAATAACTTGATCTAACTGCGCTTTGAATGCGGAAAGCCTCATGCTACTTGTTTAGCAGCCTTGATGTTGTGTTGCTGCAGTCTGCATAGATGGGGCCACCTGAGACTGACCATAGTTCAACTTGCAATGCCCTTGTGAGAGGTTCCCATTTCTGTGCATAAGCTAGTGATGGGATTGCTGGGTTTACTATGGATATGTAGGGACTAAGGGTGTGGGGAATATATGTGTTTTTGAGATGGTTGTATAACAGTTATGGATATGGGCCAGAGCTGGGAACCTGGGATTTCAGAGTATGAGTATGTAATGATTTTTCGTTGTTTTGTTAGTAAAACTCCAGCAGGGCCCTTAAACAGGCCCCTAAACTAAAACTTGAGGGCCCATGTTAAAGACACATGGCCCTTATCTGAGCCCTCAAAGGCCCGCAAATTTACCTCCACGGTCCTCGTTCCTGTGGATGTCTCCCGTGCCCCCCATACAGTAGTTGACAGGTTTCCACCCCACATGCGGTTTTCTCAGTTCTGGTGCCTGGACCGCGCCACTTCCGCTGCTGCCATCTGCCCATCTCCAAATCCAGCACTGCCCTTCCCCACCTCCAAAGACGTCTTGATCGACCTCCCCCACTCCCCCTCCCTGACCAGCCACGGTGGATTGTCGGCCTCTTCCTCGTGCGGGCTACCTTCCCCCTCCCTGATGACCCATGATGGATCCTTGTCCTCCCCCGATGAGCCACAGCGGATCCTTGTCGTCCTCCTGGCGTGGGACAGGTCCTGTCTGGGCTACCCTCAGCGGATCCTCGTCTTCCTCCCGGCAAGGGTAGTCTGTCTTGTCCGCATCTAGCTCCTTAGATAGAGTGAGGAGGAAGAACAGGGAATGATGAGTGGATCCTATATGTCAGTTTATATTGGAATGGATTTGAGGAGCGAGGAAGAACAGGGAATGACGAGTGGGTCCTATATGTCAGTTTCTATTCGAATGGATTAGAGGGCTCCTGTTGGAGCAGATGTGACAAAAAACAGGTCCTCAAAAGTAGGGGGAGCCCTTGAATCAAACAGAGGCCCTCAAAAGTAGGGGGAGCCCTCAAGTCAAAAGTAGGACCTTGATTTGAGGGCTTCTGCTGGAGTTGCTCTTAACATATGTCAATTATATTTTGTTATCTCGCATGAATGTTGCAGTTGGCAGATTTAACAGTTCATGCCAACTGCCCAAGTGGGACTGAGATGTAGTAATGTAAGATCTAATACTGTTTTTGTTTTGTTCTTTTTTGTATATGAAGCTGTATTACTCTAAGAGTCAAAATAGAGAGTTGTTATTATGATTTTATTGTCTTTTGAAATGGCTAAAACAAACTATGGAAGTTGTACTCTTATATTTATAATGTGCTTTTTGCTCTTTAGGATTCTGGTTTGACAAAATACAATGTGCGGGATTTACTTGAGCAAATGCTAATTGACATTATGGGAACAGGTATATTTCTCTACTCTAGGGTGGAGATTTCTTTGTGTGGCCTGTTTTATGACTAATCTTGTGATTTTTAGGGGTGCATCAGTACCCATTTCTCCATGCGCGTGCATTTTCTAATGTGGCTAAATTTTCTTCAGTGGTAAGTTTAATTTTTTTTCCTACTTTTGTTTTCCTTTATTTTTAGCAAGTTAATTCAAAAAACATGACAGATTAGTAAAGGGATCAGTGAACAATATCTATGCAATGCGGCTCATGCGATTGCCTCAGATGTGTAAGACCTATATTCTTGTCTTGGAATTTTCTTTCTAAAAATGTAAATGCACAAGGAGAATGTTGCATTTATCTGTGAATTATGTATGTTGCAGGCCGCCCCCAGTTAAAGTTGGTGCTTGTAGGGCACTGGCCCAACTTTTACCAGAATCTAATCAGAATCTGATTCAGCCAAACATTATGGGCATACTCTCATCTCTTGTTAATCTTCTGCGGCAGGTAGTTATTGTTGTAAATATTGCCTTGCTTGACTTTTTTTATTCAAAATGACATAACTAACATGGAATTTTAACAGGCATCTGATGAAACACTACATCTTGTTCTAGAAACCCTGCAATCAGCAATCAAATCTGGTATGCCAGCATGTTTGTGTATTCACTTTGTAGCAAAAAGATGTTATATATACTGTATTGACAATAGAATTGTGTGCTGTTTTTTTCATCTGATAATGTAGGTGGAGAACAATCAACTTTAATTGAGCCTGTCATTTCCCCCATCATACTGGATGTTTGGGCACAGCATATTGCTGACCCGTTCATCAGCATTGATGCTGTCGAAGTTTTAGAGGTATGTTTTTGTCAGAACTGGAAAGCTCCAGTGCTATATATATACTTAGTTTTTTTGAGAACCACTATGTACAGATTTCTTTTTTATTGCATTAGGGGAGCTGACCAGAAGAAGAATTGTTAGATGAATTAACATTGATGCATATTTGGTAGTGATATACTTGTCTTCAAAGCACTTAATGCTATCGATGAGCATTTTAGTACAGCCGCAAAGAAAATCCTTTACTTTCATGATTGTTATGTGGTTTGTTTCTCTATGCAGTATTTATGTCATTATATAACATTTCCCTGTGCACCTGTTATCATTTGTTAGAAGAAAGAAAATTTGTTTTTTCCCTAGCTTTTGAGCTCCTTAAAGTTACATTTAACATAATTCCTTAGTTTTTAGGCCATCAAGAATGCTCCTGGATGCTTACAGCCGCTTGTGTCTCGAATCCTCCCAACAATTGGATCCATTTTGGCGAAAGTAAGATGCCAGTGCCAGTTTACACATCACTGCCATTGTTCTTTCTTTCCGCATCTGCCAACATTATGCAATTTTAATTTCTGGTCGAATTGCTACTTTCTAGCCCAAGGTCCAGCCAGATGGACTGGTTGCAGGTTCACTGGACCTTTTGACAATGGTACTCAAGGTATGTTTTGTCTTGTATATCTCGGAAGTTCTATGAAGCTAAATGCAAAACATTTCTTTAAAGTGGTTATTTCTAATGCTGCTCTGCATATTTCAGAATGCTCCAGCTGCTGTGGTTAAAGCAGTTTTCGACACATGTTTTGTTTCTACTGTTCAAATTGTTCTTGAAAGTGATGACCATGGAGAGATGCAGGTACATGCAAAAACATGGTTCATTTGCACATTTGGATTATCCATCTGTATCACAATAGTTGTCTGGTCCACATACGTACTAGGCATATTATTGAGTAATATTTAAAATAATTGCACTGAACTTGTACTTATCAGCTATTTGTATGCGTATATCTGTAATGTCAAAAATGATCCAATTCCATAGAGTTTTACTCAGCTGTTGCCTCTAGCCTCTAGGTGTCTGTACCATATGAAAATTGTGAAACAGAGGTTGTTGGTAACCTACTTTGTTTTGAAATGTATCCCTAACAGTAGCTATTCTCAACTAGAATGCGACAGAATGCTTGGCAGCATTCGTATCAGGTGGCCGGCAGGAGTTGCTTGTCTGGGGTGGTGAGCAAGGACACACACTCAAGATGCTACTTGATGCAGCTTCAAGGTAATGTCAGAATCAGTCTTATAGAAGATACCCCAATACCTCCAGCCTCTGCAGTGTAAATCTAATTGCAACAGCAAACTACTCCCTCCGTTCCAATTTATAAGTCGTTTGACTTTTTTTGGTACATGCATTTTGCTATGTATCTAGAAATAAATAAGACTAAAAAAACGACTTATAATTTGGAATGGAGGGAGTATATTTTTGAAATGGGATTTTTTGTTGAAATTGAAGCATTATGCTTTGTGGTGGATTAAAAGATCCACCAGAATCTGCACATTCTCTGTGCCTTCTGTTGTTTAAATACTCCTTCCATTCCAAAATGTAAGCCGTTCCGGCTTTTTTAGGTACATAGATTTTGCTACACACCTAGTAAAGCTATGTTATTATATCTTGAAAAGCCAGAACAACTTACAATTTGGAAAGGTGGGGGTACATTTCTTCTATACAATGTACCGGCCTACACCTTATCCAGATGTTCTAAGTGTTCCCTTTTTTGGTCTGTTTACTGCTTTAATGGTTCTTAATGGTTGTGCAGGCTTTTAGATCCAGCGTTAGAAAGTTCAGTATCACTCTTTGTTGGAAGCTTTGTCTTGCAACTCATTTTACAAATACCTCTACACTTGTCTCCCCACATACCGGATCTTATTGCTGCTATTGTGAGACGTATGCAAACGAGCAGCATCACAGGATTGAAAAGCTCGCTTATTGTTATAATAGCCAGATTAGTAAGTCTCTCTCTCTCTCTCGTACCTAAGGTGTGTTAACTGTTAACTCTCTGGCATTTGTGGTGAAAGGTTACACTAATTACTTAAGCTTGTCCAAGATGTGTCCTCAGTTCACTCTGCCTGCAGGTACATATGAGTGCACCAAATGTTGATGGGTTCATCAATCTATTGCTTTCTATCCCTGCACAGGGGTATGGCAATTCACTTGTTTTTATTATGTCTGAATGGTCACAATTACAAGGCAAGTGTTGACTGGATCATATCATCATATATTGAATTCTGAAATCAATTTGCCTTCTCAACTGTTTTACTGAATATGCTTCCATGTTAAATATCCTTTACAGGTGAAATTCAGGGAGCCTACCAGATAAAGGTAACAACGACTGCATTAGCTCTTCTCATATCAACTCGTCATCCTGAGCTATCCAAGGTTGAAGTTCAAGGGCATCTTATTAAGGTACTGTTGATGAGAATTGGTGTTCTACAGCTAGTACGTTGCCTGATAAAAGTTCATTAGAGCCTGATCCAGAAATATGCAGACTAGTGCAGGTATAACGACACGTTCAAAAGCTCGAGTGACTCCTGATCAATGGACCAAGATTCCACTCCCAGCTAAGGTAACAGTTGATTGTCCACATTTCCGTACCTGTCAATATTTCAAATCTAGGTAGGAAGCACTCTGTATTTGGTATGTAGCCATGCTTTGCTCAATTTTTCCACATGTGTCAAGATTCTTTTTTTGAACCTGGTCAAGCACCAGCAGTTCAGCACCCAGCAAAATAGATAAATGTGGCAAGATTCTCTTGAGGTAGCCAAAGTGTGCTTGTGACTTTAATCGCTTAATTTGCAAGTCTGGAAAGAATGTGGTAACATGATAACAACCATGCTAGTATACAAACCAAATAGCCACTATATGTCTAATATGTTCTGTTAACAATGTTAATTAATGTCTAATGTGTCATTAATCATCAAGTAGCCTTTTCTTAGTAATTGCTGCTTAATATTCATGAATTTGTATTATGCAGATCTTCTCATTATTAGCAGATACTCTAGCTGAAATTCAGGAACAAATTGGTGCTGGTGATGACAATGACTGTGAAGAGGTTTCTACGCATCTCGTCATTTCAAACTATTAACTGCAATGCTTGTTTGATCCGAAAGTTCCAACTTTTTTTTTGTCTTTTAGGATAGTGACTGGGAAGAAGTGCACAATGGTGACAGTATATCAGATGATATCATACACTCAGCATCCGTCCCTTCAATCGCTAATCCATCAGTTGAACATTTAAATGCAATGGCGAAAGTTTTTGATGAGGTTTGTTAGCAGCCAGGTTTGCTCCTTTGGTAGTTGTCATATTTATGCTATATTTACCTGGAGTTATACAACAGGATGATGACGATAGTTATGACGATGATCTGACAAAAACCGACCCTCTTAACGAGGTTTGTTTTCACTGTGGAAAAGATCTTCGATTTGAATTAGATGATGTCAAAGTCAAATAACCCGTCTCCTGTGCAGGTGAAACTAGCGGACTTTCTGACAAACATCTTTGCCAGCTTGTGGGAGAATGATCGACCAATGTTTGAATATCTTTGCCAGGTAAAATGTCATTTGACCGGTTCCTTTGCATTATCAATCGTTCAGCAGATATGAATATGGCTGGTAAAATGAACAAATCCACACCAACATTGTCCTAATAAAATCCTTTGCAGGACCTATCGGATTCACAGAGGTCAGCTGTTGAAAAGGTTTTGAGGAGGTGAAGCGTTATTCTGATTGGGATCCCGTCTTGCATCTTTTGGGATATATATTTTTTCATGTTAGTTAGTGAGTCTTGTTGTAGGCATTGCTCTGGACTGGTTTTCATGCTTGTTATATGCTCATTGGTGTAAAATTGATACATCCCCTAGAGGTGGTGTTTTGAGGTTTTGTTCTTTGTATTTTTTTTTGGGGGGGGAGACCTGTTCTTTGTATTTAAAATCTACAAGATGTGTGTATTTGTTGTACCAGGTGTGGTGTTGGGTATTATTCAATGTCTTGGATTCATTCGGTTCAAAAAAGCTGTATTAGATTTTTGTCACTTAGCCTGTTTCAACATGTTTGAGTTCGTAAGGACCCTTAGGCAGCCTTTACCATTTTTGCAAACAAACAAGAGTTCACTATCAAATTCAGAGCGCTGCACAAGCAGGGTACGATAAGTTAATACATTCTTTTTCTTGTGATCTGCTGGTGTTGTGCCCGTTGATCTCTCAACAGAAGTATCAACTACAGTCGATTCTATCGTTTTGATGATTCCTAAGGCCCAAACTATTTCATTTTCTATTATCTTTTACAAAAACTTTTAAGTCAGAACTCTGAAGGATACGGTTGGTGCTATAGCAGTTCCTTTGGAGCCTGACTGACAAACAATATGTGAAATTGTGAATTAACAGCTCCAAGGCTTTGGCAGTTTTGATTCGGAATCCAAATGGAACTCATATATCCAGTGCAGTATATGTAAGATGTGGAGTGACAACACCTCCTAATTTCAGAGGCCTTGTGGCTTCAGCATTCACATGGCTGAATTCAGTCATTGGCTACTTGTTCAATGTGTGCAGGTCTACAAACTTGAATTCTGTCTGCTAAAATCATCGTCCCCACAGGTAGCTTTTTTCGTTGCCACAAGTATTTGAACTGCTAGCAAGTAATTCGACTTCTAGAGACAGAACAAAAGTATCTAGCTATGAAAGTAGGCACGCGAAATTTTATAGCATGACAAGGTCAAAAGTATTTATCATTAATTAAATATGATGATAGTCTGATACAAGGGGCATAGTCCATCTGATACTGTCGAGATATCGAAATGCCCAGCACCCCATCAATAACATCAATCAAGTAATCCTAAAAAAGAATAACATCGACTCAGCAAGCACGAGTGACAAAGTTGATCATAGTGGAGTTTCAACCGACCTAAAAGCTAATTTGAGTAGCATAAGAGTAACTCCAGCAAGGCACCTAAACAGACTACCCAACCTATTTTTAGATAATTGGGGCAAGAAACACAGGTACAGCAGGCTACCACTACCGATTTTTATTTGCTACCAATTTTCTCCCCAACTCTACCAACTTCTGGACCAAGAACTCGGGCAGCTAAATCTTCCCGTCGCTCGTACGCGTGCGCGAGACGGACGCCCTGCTCCTTCCGTCGCTCTGCCTTCGCCGGCGGCTGCCCTCGTCGAAGTCAGGCCTCCACGGCGACCTGCCCGGCGCAGGCGGAGCTCCCCATTGCGGCCTGCCCGACGCGGCCTGCCCGGCACAGGTGGCCCTGCCCGCGGCTCCTCAGCGATGTGGCGGCCTGGCGGCAGCTCCTCCTCCAGCTCCCCGCGGTGGCCTTCCTGGCGGCGCGGCGGCCTAGCGGCGCGGCTCCCGGGGAGGCTCCCGGGAGGAGCACGGGGTCGCAGGCGCGGCTCATCCCCCGCGCATGGTGCCTCCACCAGCGCGCGAGGCCCGGCGTAGGCAGCTTCACGCGGCCCTTGCCCCTGCCACCGGTGCCCCCTCCACGGCCGTCCTCCGCTCCCAGCTCGGCGTGGCGGCCTTCCTGCCGCCGGCGAGACACGCCCAGGCACGGGTGCGCGGCTGGCCCCGGTGGCGCGGCGAGCTGCCTCTGCTCCAATTCTAGCGCGTCCGGCCCTTGCTCCTCGCCGGCCCACCCCGCCGGCCCCTGCTCTCCACCGGCGCGCGGCTGGCCCTGCTCGACGGCCCCTATTCCCCGACGCAATTCTGGTTCAATTTGTGAGAAGACATATGACACGTGGGACCCAGACGTCATCCTCTGCCAGGATGGATTTGGGGGACCAATTTTAAGTTGTACTGCTGGAGCAAATAGGAAAATTTAAGTAGTATAAAAATTAGTAGCTAGTAAAAAAAATAGGAGGTGTGTTTTTGGTAGTACTGTTGAAGTTGCTCTAAGATGCATCTTCAAAGCCATGATGGAAACAAAAGGCGCTACACCAATATGTGACTACATATCATCACCACTAGGAAAGCGAAATTTCCACAGGGCAGTAGCTTCTTTCAAGGCCGCACCAAGTCGAGCAAAGGATGGCTCCATTGCCTCCATACATTTCTATGCTTCCAGATCTTCCAGGATAGCAGCAGCAAAAAAACATTATACTGTTCGACAGGAATAGATTCTGCTCTTCTCACATAGTCACATCCCATAGTAGTACTACCGAGGCATCGTCCATTGAAAAAACTATTTTTGTCCAGACATTTGCAGCAAAGGGACACCTAAATATAAGTGATCGGCACTTACTGATGCTTGCTTGCACAGCTCGCAGTTGTCATATTCTACAATTGGACCAAGCTAGCAAGAGAAGGCTCTGGCTGATGCCAAGTGTCTTGGTAGCTTTGTATACAGGTCTAGCCCGATGCACACCATCAGCAGCGGCAAATGGGCAGATACGGTTGCTTGTCTTCAAGCACTGTCTCAGTGATAATACCTAACACCTATTCCAACTCTCCTGCAGCCATTCTCAGGTGTGGTATCAAGAATTCATGAATTCCATTTTCTACCACTTTTTGAAGCTGAATTTCTTTTTTTTCTTTACGTTCAAAAAGAAGCTGAATTTCTTTAACCTTTGGTTGACATAAGAGGTTAGGGAAGCAAGCAGCTAGCGGCACCTTCCCAGTCCAGCAGTCTAAAAGTCTGTCGCCTGGCCATCACCAACATCTACAAACGAGCGCAGCACCTCCCAATGAGGACCAACAGCATTTTTACCTTCCAAAATACTCAAATCCGCTTCTTCACGTGCCCATTGAGCCCAAGCTGAGTTGGCAGGGTGATGCAGCCTATGGAGAAGTTACCGCAGCAAGCATTGGTTTTGAACGGCAATGTCCTCACTCCAACCCCCCTTTTTTCTTTCGGCATGCACACCTGTTTCCATGCAACTAGGCATCTAGCCCCATTGGTGCACTCCTTCCGTGACCAAATAAAGGCTCTTCTTTTCTGGTCTAAGGATTCAATAGTTCGTGCAGGAAGAAGCATAGCAGCCAATAGTTCGTGCAGGAAGAAGCATAGCAGCCATGAGGTAAGAGATGGCACTGGCCACAACTGAGTTCACAAGAACTTGTCTTCCTTTGGGGTCCCAAGAACATCGCTTGCCATCCCGCGAGTTGTAATCTGCTCTTGCAATCAATGGAGTAAATGGTGGTAAAACTGAGTCTGACATCAGAGAGGGGGAGCCCCAGCCCCCAGGCACACCTGAGGGAAACTGTCAATTTGCACTGCAGAACTGCTTTGAACTGACTGCTTTTGTGGTAGATGATCTCCATTTCTGCCTCATTGTGCACACAAAAGTTGTTCCAATTCTGGTTTGATCAAGTCCCAAGCAATACAGAAAAGCACCAAACCCGTCAAGCGCTATTCCTGCGCATGCCACACAACACAGATTTGGCCTCCTGGATTGTGATGGGAGCTGACAGGGTGGAGTCATCAACAGGTGCTTGGTCACCACAGACTTCCTGTAAACTGAAATCCCATCTTGTATCCACTACTGCACCAAGCAAGCAGCTCAGTGTAGGATTGCAAACCACTCATAAATATCAACAGGTGCTCAGCAATATGCAAGATTCAGTTATTCCTTTCATCCATCAATTGGTAAAAAAATAAGATACCTGGTAAAAAAATGACTAGTAAGAAAGGTCGGAAGTGAACCAACAAAAACATGTGCTAAGTATTATGATTTTTTCATATTCTAGATAGAGATGTTGAATCTGGCTCATGATGTAAATTAAGCTGTGATGTGTATGCAGTATTCTGATCTTAACATGTCATAAAAGATAATAAAGAATCAGCTAAGCCACGACGATGCAATGAAATAGTTACTAGCAATCTAAACACTAGGTGAAATCATCAACCCAAGGCTGCATTGAAGTTGTTGAATATTGATAATTGTTCAAATACTAAAACATAACACTATGTTAGGATTGGATTTTGTTCCTGGGATAGAGTACCTTTCAAGCTCATGTATATATGATAGTAAGGTGGCGATACTAGGCTTGTCCTCCCTACGTATATGATTTAGACGTTGTCCTGGCCGCTCGGCTCGTTTGCGCACTTGCCATCTGAACCATGATTCTTTCTCGTATGGAATGCACTCGCCACCATATTTAATAGGGGTAGATAGGGAAAAATGCCCCTATAATTAATGACTCCTTGGTAAACACAATCATGTTCTAACGACTTTTAAATCCTATACGGAGTGAGTATTGTGCCAACTTTGTATAGGAAAAATCGTTAATCCAAGTGCCCTAGCTACACAGCTTGTCGTACTACCATGGTTTTTTTGGAAGAAACCAAAAAGATATTCGATTATATATATAAAGGAAAAGTTCAAGAACATCTTTGAAGAAGAGTAAAATTCAAGCATAATGTACTAAGCAATACCATACAACCAACACTAATAACCACTGTTCTCCTAAACAGATTAAATGACTGTGTCGAGGTCACCGAGCTTTGCACGATAAGTGTGGGATTGAGTCATTAGCGTAGCCGGTAGCCTTTGTCGGATGACTTTTGATGAGGATGCAAGTGAAGTGCATATGATAGTGTGAGAACATAACTCAAGATGGAAGACGCTCGGGTTGATAAACAACGACCCGAGTGATGGCTTGAAGACTTTGAAATGAACATGTAAATGGCGACTGCTTGAGGTAGCAGTAGGCAAAAGGAGGGTGCGCTGGACACCAAGGCAACAATCGATGGCGAAATTCGGTGGCAAGGTGGATGGTGGAGCGGCTAGATCTAGAACAGTGAAAACAAACGAGCAGATCGCAAACAAAAATGAGCACCGAACCATATTAGTGTGGATGAAAGGAATAACTGAACTAATTACCTATATCGGGCAACGATTGAGAAGAGCCCTATATCGGGCATACCAACAAAGGAACAACAAAACTACTAATTACCTCTAGAACAATATTAGTGTGGACTGTGGTGCACGAGCAGAAGGATACTTTCTCATGCATCATTCCCCTTGTTTCCCTACTTTAACGTCTCATTTGAAGGCCTTGTTTAGATCTCTACGTATCCATCTCAATCCATATATATTGAATTGATCGGTGTGAAATTTAAATTTGTGCTGATGTGGTTTGATGTAAATTTTTGTTTAAATTCTACACAAACCACTCCAATACATATGAATTAAGGTGGATACATAAACACTCAAACAAGCCCCATTAGAGTATCTCCAAAAGTCATGTCATTCTTATTTTGTATGCTATATTTAGATTTTTTTTAGCAAAAAGTAAACTGCTATCTTGTTTTGTAAAATGGTAAGCTGACTATTCATATAATCTCGCATGATAAATATAGCTTGCATGTGTCATTAGCCATCTATCATTGCTATAATAGAAATGCTGTTGAAGTTTTTTATTTTAGAGGTTAGCTAAATTATAAGTTTAGCAATTCATTTTTACTGACTCACTTGGAGTTGACACGGAAGAGCCTCAAGATCAACGGTACTGTTTTTCAAGCTGCGTACTCATGTTTCAAAGGGTCACAGGAAGAACTGATTTGGTTCCTTGTCACTTGTCAGAACTATTTAAATCAAATGGTCTAATGACTTTGGAGAGGCTTCATACCAAATTTAAATACATAAACCTTCCCAATGAGCCAAGCAAATACTAAAACATAGGTACCAATTAAAACTATACGCGGCAATGAATAGGTGATAAAACTATCACAGAAGCAAAGCAAATCATGCTTGCGAACCTGAATTCTTAGTACTTGGGTGCGCTCTTCCAGATACAAAATTGCAAATATTTCATTCTAGTATTGATCTGATGTCAGACAAGAAAAAATGCAGTGATCGTTCACAGATGCCAGATTAGATCTCTACGTGCTAGCACTCTAGCAGCTGTCCTGACACGAATGATCTGCTCATAAGCACAAGTAGGTCTACAGAGAACGAAGAGGGATACAATTTATAGCAAACCATTCAGCAATACACAGGTAGCGAGTTACAATCTTTCTCAAATGAAACCTCATAAAAGGGTATTTGTTAGTGATGAACGCCCAAGATACAGCAATGGTGTGAAATGAACCATGCTGCTTCGGCTGCACTTATGCAGAGCTGTCTGAAGGTTTTGACTCTTCCTTTATCTTAGGTGGGGTCGACATGCCTTCACTGCCCATCTCAGCCTTGAGGTCATTGATGCTCTGTTCCAATTCATCAATTCTCGCACCCATTTCATCTAGTGAACGTTTGTTAAGGATTTGTATTCACTATTCACAACAGACCTGAGACAGATATGCAGACAGTACCCCCTGGGAATATGAATAAGAGGGTCTTTTGAAGCCAGAAAAATGATGTAAATGATGGTAAATGCTAATGAAGATGGTTTGGTCACTAATAGGTCCAAATTGGACCTCTGTATTTCCTGATTCTGCCTATCTGTCGAACAACAGAGAAGTACCATATTTCAGCCATCAAGCTTACAATACTTTCCAAGGCAAACCAAGAAATTCAGGATGGTGGTGAAATAGCAACTGCCAGGTGATGTGTAACAAAACATTACTTTCCAGACCCTTACAAACATTAAACAGTTCCTACAACTTCCATCAGAGTGGAAACTTTTATAATCAATCTTATTTTTTGCCATTTCCAAACCTCTGAACCTTTAACTAGCAGTTTGGCACTATTATCATTCACACAATAACAGATTGACATACTATGGTAAAAGCTGCAGTGACATGTTAATAATTTTTTTGATATTTCTAGAAGCTACAATTACCTTGCATGCTAGAAATCTTGAATACATAAAAAACAAATAAGCAAGACAAATGATTTGAGGATATTCTTTGAAATGATGTTCTCCGACATAGCTTGGAACCTGGTTTGCTGCAAGGTAATCAGATTCAATTTTTTTTCCCGAAGAGAGAAGGCATGCACGAGACTGTCGCCAAATAAAACTAGGAACTTACCATCTGGATCAGAAGGTTTTGCACCTGAAAACAGTGGGCATGGATAAATCATTAGGCATAAGTGTACAGTAGGTTCAACACAGGAAATATGGTCCAATCTACAATCAGGACAGCCAGATGTAAACAACGGAGTGGTTAGCTGCTACTTACAAAAGCGGTCATATCAGCTGTGCTTTGTGCCGAGCCATCCGAATCTTGTTCTGCCTGCAATCGACAAGAGCTGAAATGAGCACAATCTCAGGGGGAAGAACCAGAGGGCGAACAACCCTCCCAGCCCATCGCCTACTCTGGTCGCTCCTGCAGTTGGGCATGAAGGCGAGAGCATTCTGGACGCACAAACTTCATCCCATCCAGCAAGGTCAGCCACCCTCTCAAATTTCGCTCCGCTATTCATGAGTTTCATCCCCCACAAATTCAAATCCGAGCCCTACACCCAAGCATAATCCAATTCCTTACGACTCTAGCATCCTAGCGAGGGAGCGCGTGGTCTGCGACCTGCGGCATGCCGGAGACGGTGCAGACATGGACGTCCGGGCACTAAAGGAGGCGAGCGCATATATCTATCTAACCATGGCACAGGCGAGCTCTCGTGCTGGTGAAATCAGGGCTAAAGCTCACCGATTAGCGGTGGGGTTGTCACTTACCTTGATAGGGATGCCGGAGTTGGGACTCGCCATCGCCGCCGGTGACTGAGGTGGCTGCAGATCCGCTCGGCGTCGCTGATTATTAGGCTCAATTTTTTTTTTTTGAAATTACGAGGATTTTTTATTTGGAGACAATAAATAGGGTCTACGTAGTAGGTGTGGTTCAGTGGTGCTAGGCACAGGCTTGGGCTGCTGTTGCTACTGGGCTGGGCCTTTCCGTTTGGCAAAACATTATTGTTCTTGCGAGAATGAGTAAATTCACTTCAAACCGGCAAGGTGAAAAAATTTTATTCGGAAATCACAAAGAAAGTCGCTTGTTTTATACTCCCTCCGTCTCAAATTGCAGTTTGTTTATCTTTTTTTATCTCAAATTTGACCACTCATTTTATTTAAAAAATTTGAGCAAAAATAGTTAAAGTTAGGTTATTCTCGAAGATTTTTTTAATAAAGGAAATCATAACAAAAAAAATAATATTTTGAACAAAATTTTGAATAAGATGAGATGGTCAAATTTGGAATAAAAAAAGTCAAACGAACTATAATTTAAGACAGACTAGTACTTAGCAAGGAGAAACAATTGTTAATTTTTTTACATGATTCTAATTCTTACCTCAACTATAATTTAATTCTTTTTAAGGAAATAAGTTAAAATATATTGTATTTAATTAAGCTGTTTTCACTCACGAACTATATTCTAAAGAATTTTTTATTTATACATTTTTGAACTAAAATTTAGCCTACCAGCTAAATACCTTTACAAAATAATTTTAGTTCACCATCGGTAAGGTTCTTTTGAGAGAATCTGGATCCAAAACGTTTTTATGAAAATCTAGATCCAATCCCATCCACTACATTTATTTCAACTTTCATTTCGATTTCATTTCGTTTTTGTTCGTGCTATTTTTCTATTTCCTCTTTCTGTTATGTTAGTTCCACTTCTGTTTGTTTTTCATCTTCCGTCGTCGGTTTCTCTTTTTGTTTAAAAAAACGCTCGACCTGCGGAGGTACGACAGACCCAAGCATCTTTTGTTTTTCTGGTTTTTTTATCTCCACTTGTTTCTTTTGCTGGTTTTTATTCCTCTTAGTATTGTTTTTTTCCTCCACTAATGTTGTCTGACAGATCCTGTTCAAATCAAATATATCTCTGACATCAACAAAAGGCTAACATGTGAAAAGTCAAAAGAAGTCTCGTTATAATCATCGACAAATAAACCAATCCTCAGCAAAATGTCAACTAACTTACTGCTGACTTTAATCAATCTTAAATAAATCTCCATGCACAATTAGGTCTGACATGTGAAAAATCAAAAGAAGTCTCTCGTCGTAGTCATAAGCGAACAAACCCCTTAGCACATTGGCAACTAACTTAACAACTTTAACCAAATATTAGAATTGCATAATTTATGGGTCCTCAAAGAAACTTTTGGAACTCAATATTCAATTATAGCAACACATTGATAGTATAAAAATTAAAGTTATGATATATTTATGTTTAAATTTTTCAGTTCTTTGCAACTAGAGAAAATCAATAAATGTTGCATTTTAATTCGTTAAAGGCTTAATAGGGCATTGTGATATTATCACCAACATATATTACGGATTTCATGACTATCATGAAATAAAATTTCGATTTTATACAAAGTGTGAAACAAATACATATGCACTATTTTCATCGTCTCATCAACATTTGGTAGCTCTATCTCCCTTTGCAACTTTTGTTGCAAGTTGCAACGCACGAGCATATTTGCTTTATTATTATTATTAGGGATAGATAAATAAATAGGATACAACCAGAAAAGTTTATTAATAACTTCCTTAAGGCCTCATTCGTTTAGGGCCGTTCCTGGCCAGGAATAGTTCTTGGTGAGATTGGCTATAAAAAAACCGCACTAGTATAACTTTACTAGATTGCTGCGCCTATTCCTATGGGTAGGTGAAACCAGTATCAAGCTGTGCTACAATCGATGTGTTACCTGCCCACAGGATAGGCGCAGCAATCTAGCAAAATTAGCAAAGACAGGCATCATGAGGACCATGCTTGTTGCCGCTGCGGCCCTCATTCTGTCCGCCGCTGGCGCTCTCGGTGTTGCGCCCGACGACACAGTGGCCGAGTCGTGCCACACGATCAGCGACTTCGTGGACCTGGCGTAACACCACGGCCCACGGCTTAATAGGATTAATAGGATACTTATATCAATAAGTTGTAATTTTTTTTCCAGAAGCTCATCACTAAAGAACTCCGAGGTTAAGCGTGCTTGGCCTGGAGCAATTTAGGGATGGGTGACCGACCGGGAAGTCTTCCC
>CM041638.1:30558084-30588363 GCA_023333625.1 Bothriochloa decipiens
CAATTTAGGGATGGGTGACCGACCGGGAAGTCTTCCCGGGTGCGCAAGAGTGAGGACAAAGTACGCAGAAAACAGTAGTATTGGTCTGTGAGGGCAGTCTATGTCCTACACAAGCGGCCAGATGTAAGCGGGTCCGGCCTCGAGGAGGCGAGACTTTACACCTAGAATTCTGCACGTTCCGGCTGCGTCCGTGTCGGGGACGTCCACTATGGGGATCCGGTTCGGCCACCTCCTCATGGCCATGGACCTCGCCGTGGCTCGCGGTGACAAAGCTCCGGACCTCGCGGCGGTGGCGCGCGACGGCTGTGGCGTGCGAACGCGAACAGGACGCACTGCAGGCGTGCGCGTCCCTGTACGATGCAGCGTCAGAGACTACCTGCACCACTGCGTGTATACCCTCTGGTAAAGCCGGATAGAGGAGCATAAAGCGCGTCATGCAGCTGCAGCGCTGACCTCTAACCCGTCCGCTACCGACGTTGGTCCGCCAAATTTACCGCTATGGGACCTGGATAGCGCATGTACGTCACACGGAGAGAGCAAATGCATGGCTGGCCCCACTATTTCAACAAATTAAAAAAATATTATAACTCACAAACCAAAAATTAAATTAAATTCTGATTATAAATACTCACATGAATATATTTAAATAAAATTATAAGTGGGACACACTGATGGTGGTTAGTGTAAAGTATGAGATATAGATGATGATGTGTGTGGAAGAAATGTGTAGAGAAAAAAATCTTGATGACCAGACCGGATAGACGATGAATTTAAAATACATCAATATATCTAAAATAACAACTCTATATAAATTATATGTCATGATTATTAATGTGGTTTTAAACAATTTCTTAGTATCATTGTATATGAGTTGTTAAGAAAATACTTTTCTGTGTTAATAACATAAATTTTTATCGCTCATGCATGTTAATTGAATAACAGCCAAAGCTTACTTTTAATATATTAATATTAATTGAAATGGGCAATGAATAATATATACATGCTCTATGTTATTTTAATATTTTTAATGAAAGATACTGGCAATTTTTAGATGTAGGTTTTAGAGGATATTATTTTCAAATAAAAACATAAAGATTGGTTTCCATAAATTATCTATCATAATAAGAGTACATTTTTAATTAGATGCAAATTTGGACATACTTTAGATCTCGTTTTTTTAGTGGAATACGTGGGTTATTTAAATATGGTTTCATATGTTGCCTTATATGTTGTTTTACATACTAGCAAAAGTAGGTAATTATCTATAGAATAGATCCAATAGTTATTATTATCAATGGTAGTTGGGTTATACCTAAATTAATAGTCAAATGGTTCGGAATTTGTGAGAATCTCTAGGATCTATCCTTTTTCTCCTATATTGTCTGATGAGGATTAATATGGAGACTCCATTAGAGACCTCTAATTACAATTTCTAGTATTTATACTTTTCTCTAGCATGATATGTATTTAGATGAGACATAATATTAAGATATATAAGCTCTAGTTGCACCATTTTCAGTGACTTTATAAATCATAGTTTAGCTTTCGACTTTCAATCGAACTATGCAATTTTTTGTCACATGCCAGGTAGCGACTACTGTTTTTCATATTTTATTCAAAATTTTTTATTTTTTATTAAAAAGACTTTAAGTTAAAACTTAGATGTACTCTTGCACCAAACCTGTTGAATTTCTTATGTCATGGACTTATATACGTCTAGTGTGTTTTTTATATAAGAGTGCTTAAAATTAAATTACTAATACAGATATGACATAATGTTTCAATTAAAATATATAAATTAATTTAAACTAACAACTTATAAATTTTTTATGTATTTTGTCAATTAAATATTTTCCATGCTTCATAAGCTACCGAAATAAATATATATCCTAAGTATATATGTTTACTTAGTATAAATGGTGAAGTATAACATTATGGTTATTTAATTTTAGGGTTGTAGAAGTTTATAATTTAGAAATATGTAAGTCTTGAACTTTGTGGATATCTTTTTTTTTTGTAATACCACATATTACTATTTACACATAGATTTGATTTATATTTTTTTTATAATGGTTGAGGTAGATACAAATATGATGGTCGGTTCAATGTAAGTTCAGGAGGTTACAAAGGCGAATAATTCACAAATTATTACTATCTATTTTAAATTATATTTCATCAGTAATCTAGATACAAAATTAGTGGGTTATATTTTAATTTATCTCTCCTAATAATATATGTGGGCATAATACGAGTGATGGTTAATTTAGATGCAATTTTTGGGTATTATTTTGAAATATGTCATAATGACATATGTGGGTAATTTATTTACAAATTTTTTCTTTTGTAATGACAGAGATGGGTAATTTGTATGCAAAATTTGGGGCTTACTTTATATATTTTGTACAATGTCAGAGGTGGGTAATTTTTTTGATAAATTATAATACATGCAATGGCTATTATCGGTCATGATGAGAATCTACCAAATTAAAGGCTAGACATTTCTGATTATTATGAGAATTTTCTAGGATTTATCTTTTTTCTTAGTACATCTGGTGAGAATTAACATGATACTTTCCATTGGGGCTTCTAACTAGCAGTAGTAAGATAAGATTGTAATCCCCAGTGGCCAAGTCTAATAATCCATAGGTTCAATCTCCATGGTTTTACTCATTACATAAAAAATACTTTAAATAACACAAAGTTCCTCTTTCTTTATAGAAATTTTTTGAGATATTTAAATAACACAAAGTCCCTTCTTTTATGAAAGATTGTAGGAATGTTGATCATACAATTGTCCTATAATTTCGCAAGGAGGTACGGTTATGCATTGGCAGTCGCAAATCGCAATGATTTTGCTCAGCTATCGAAGGTGCTAGGGGACTAAACCTCTGTAGTCCTCCTCAGGGTCTCTGATGTCATCTGCTCTCTGGAGATGTTCGATCACAATATTGACTCTACTTCTTATATATTTTTTTGAGAAGTCAGCAGGGGAGTCCCCTACCTAATATTTTTGTATTTCAATTAAATGTGTATGGTACAGGAAGTTACAAGACCACCAGGGTCAAAAAAGAAAAGTTGAAAAACATTAAGAGAAATTCTCACACCATAAGGCTAGTCTATCTTTTTTTTTCTTGGCTTTGATATAAACCAAACCAAGTTCTTACTTGAAAGAATTCTTCCATTGTTGGAGGCTGGGTGATTTTCCATCAAAGATGGTACTATTTCTTGTGGTCCAAATAATCCAGCAGGCAGTGATTACTAGCTCTCTGAATATGATGTTGCCAAAGTCATTTCTAGCTCTGCAGACCATGTCTAAGGGCTCTAGATCAAGATCCCAATTAATATTTATAGAATTCTTGCATGAAGTACTGAAGGGATAGGAGAAGAAAAGATGAAAACATGTTTCCTCTACATTGCAGTTACAAAGGACACAACTGTAGCTTCCAAGGATTCTGTTTTTTCTTAGCATGTTTCTGGTGTTGAGTCTGTCAATGAGCAGGAGCCAGAAGAAAATTTTATGCTTCCCTAAGTTACCTGAGGTCCACAATCATTGGAAGAGAGGAGAGCATTCATTTTGTGATTTGGTCATTAATTTATATGTTTTGGATGGAGAGTACTTGGTAATACCCCAGGAGTAGGTCCACTTGTCTTCTGTTTTAGAATCCCAATTGATGGCATTGACCATTGTGTTCAGTTCTGCTAGATGGGTAGATGCCTGAGTGGAGAGTGGAAGGAAGAAAATTGAGCTGATATCCTTCTCAAGGTAGAACCTTATGGAGCATTTTGGCTTCCTTGCAAAACTATAGAGTTCAGGGAATCTGATGCTGATCTTGCCATCTGTCCAGTCATCTTGCCAGAACATTGCAGAGTTGCCCCTGGAGGGAGAGCATTTGGAGATATTTCTGAATTCATCAGTTAATTTGAGTATGTCTTTCCACCAAAAGGATCCAGTTGGACATTTGGCATGGGGAGCATAGTGATCATTCTTATAGAGAGTGTTCCAAGTCAGCCTGACCCAAGGGATATTAGCATGATTGTAGAATTTATCTAGGTGCTTTAGTAACAGGGCAATGTTTTGTGCTTTGAGATCAATGATGCCCAAGACACCATCTTTCTTGGCCTTGCATGCTGTTGTCTAGGCTGCTAAGCAGGTGCCCTTCCTATTGATGTCACCTCCACTCCAAAGGCAGTGTTTTCTATATTTGTCTATTTGCTCAATTAGTTGAGGTGGAAGTTGAAGACTGCACATGTAGAATGTTGGTAAGGCAGAGAGTACTGAGTTGAACAGAATCAGCTTTCCATGGTAAGATAGAATTTTGCTCATTCCACTTAACCTTCTTTCAATTCTACATGTCAAGGGACTGAAGTCTTGAATAGATGGTTTTGTAGTGCCCAGAGGGAGTCCAAGGTAGGTGAATGGTAAGGAGCCCACTTTGCAGCCAAACGTATTTGCCAGATGAAGAGTTTCTTCTTCAGACATGTTGATGGGGATTAGAGCAGATTTGTGGAAGTTGACCTTGAGACTAGTATTGTCAGAGTCTGACCTTAGAATGCCTTTGAAGTTAAAGAGATCTTGTGCTTGTGCTGGTAGAATAAGTAGGGTATCATCAACATATTGGACAATTGGGAAATCTCCACCAAATTCTTTGCTAACACGGTGATGAAGAACACCTAGGCTCCATGCCTTGCTCACTATAGTTTGGAGAAAATCTATAGCAATTACAAAGAGCAAGGGGGAGAGAGGATCCCCCTGCCTAACCCCGCTCTTACAGATAAAACTTTTCCCTGTTACTCCATTAAGCAAGACTGAAGAAGAGGCTGATTGTAGTATCTTTTTCATCCATTTGAGCCATTTGTCAGGGAAGCCTTTATGTTTGAGAATATCCAAAATGAAGGGATGTTTAATTTTGTCAAATGCCTTTTCAAAGTCCAATTTGAGAATAACAATCTTCCTTTTAGATTTGTGGTAGATATGAAGAAACTGGAAGGCCCAAGCTAGGAAGTCTTGGATAGTTCTTCCTTTGATGAAGTCATATTGGTTCTCATGAATTAAAGAAGGTAGAACAGTTTGTAATCTTATGGACAGAAGCTTGGTGATGCATTTATAGCTATAATTGAGGAAGGAGATGGGTCTATAGTCATCAACTATAGCTGGGTTATCATTCTTGGGAATGAGGGCAATATGTGAGCTACTGATGCTTCTTATGTCAAGATCACCTTGGTTGAAGTCATTGATCATTTTGAGAAAATCTATCTTGATTATATGCCAACATTTTTTTGATAAAAAGTCCATTGCATCCATCAGGCCTAGGGGCATGGTCATTTGGGAGGGTCTTAATTGTTTGTTCAATTTCCTCACTAGTAAACTCATCATCAATGCCATCCAGGTTGTGTCTCTATAGCAGGTTTGCTAAATTGAAGATGATGCCATTGAATTCACTTTTGCCCAGTCTGTCTTTGAAGGATTCATAGATGTGAGCTGCCTTTTGTTCATGGTCTGTTAGGAGAATGTTGTTTGAATTCTTGAGTGTGACAATGAAATTCTTCCTGTGGTTTTGAGAGGCAATTGATTGGAAGAAGCTGATATTTTCATCTCCAAATGTGACCCATCTGATTGTATTTCTTTGCTTCCAATAGATTCTTTTTCTTTCCAAGAGAGAGCTTTGGTGTTTCTTTGTCAATTTTTTGAGAGCCTTTTCCAGGTTGCGCAGAGGCCTTTATTCTTCTAGTCCATCTAATAGGAGAAAGACAAAGTTGCAATTATGTATGAGCTTGCTTAGATTAGAGAATTGTTTGCTCCATTTGCGTAGACCTTGTCTGACTTGCTCCAGTCTCTGTGACAGATTGGTGGCTGCATTGGCATAAAAAGGAGCACTGTTCTAGTGTAAATCAACTATGCTCAAAAAGTCTTCATGTTCCAACCAGTGATTTTCAAATTTGAAGGTGGATGCCTTGGGAATCTTGGTACCTATGTTGATTACATATGGATTATGATCAAAAATGGGTCTTGCCAGAACCTGAATGTGGGTAGCAGGGAAGCTTAGATTCCAGGATGTGGAGGTGAACACCCAATCTAGCTTGACTAAAAGGGGGTCCTCTTGCATGCTGCTCCAAGTGTATTTCAATCCAGTGAAAGGGATCTCTGAAACATCAAGGTCACTGATTAAGTCATTAAACATTTGAATTTCATTAATGTTACCTCCTGGCTTCTTTGTGTCATCAGGGGATCTATAAAGGTTGAGGTCTCCTGCTAAAATCCAGTCATCATATTCAGATTTATCTAGGTTCAGGAGCCATCTAACAAAACTGAATTTTTCTGCAGGGCTAGAGGGACCATAGATGTTAGTCAGATGATGTTGAGAGAACAATTAAATTTCACTATAATTACATAATTGTTGGCCTGAACAAGGGAGCTAGAGAGAATGCTGCTATTCCAAATGGTGATGAGCCCACCAGAAGCACCCTAAGAGGGAAAAAAACAGAATTTATCTAAGTTCCTAGGGTAGAATTTTTTCAAGTAGAAACTGTCAAAGTGTTCTCGTTTGGTTTCCTGCAAGCAAACAATATGACAAGCACTTTCTACAATTTTGGCTCTAAGAGCATCCCATTTTGCTTGTGCATTTGATCCTCTTATGTTCAATACCAAGATCTTAATATTTTTGTTTTGATCCATAAAAACTTATCAGAATAGAGTGATGTCTCGAAATCAGAGATATTAGGATGTGAATAAAACTGAAAATGATAATGACATGATGTAAAGAGAGAGAGAATAAAAAGATAAAGGACAAGCCCACGGTGTAATTCAAGAACATATTAAATAGAGTAGCACAACCATTGTTCCAGCATAGCAGGTTCTCAACAAAAGTAACAAACCATCCAGTTCTAACAGAGCAATTATTAAGCTTGCACGCAGGCAAGGGACACAGACTAACTGACACAGAACAACAAAGTAAAGGGGTAGGAGGTCTGAGGGTTAGCAGCACAGCCTCCCAGGACCAGACTTCATACTTCTTTATTATTGATGTCAGCTATGATCATGACATCAGATACCTCCTTAGGATGGACCTACAGGAATCCAGTAGCTATGCCCTCAACTATATCTTTTTCTAGGTATGGAGCAGGGGCAAATTCAGCACTTGGTGGAATGATGGCTAGTGGCTTGGGGTTTAAGATTTTGATAGCATTGTTCTTCTTGTAACCCCCAGCCTTCTACGCCTGTCTCTTGCTCCTCCTCAAGAACTCTTCAGGAAGTGGTTCTTTCAGCTTCTTGGATCTTTTCTTGTGCTTGGGGGTGTGAGCAGGCTTGAGGATCTCCATAACATCATCATTTTCATCAAGGAAATTTTTGATCTCCTCCACAGGTGAACCACTCATTGGATCATCCTATATAGGGGGCATGATGGATAGGAGAAGAGCTAAGTCATGAGAGGAGCTAAAGAAAGATGGGATGGATAGCTCTGAATCGATATCACTTAACTGAAGGAAAACTGAAAAACTGAATGAAGGGCTTATTGTATGTAAAGAAAGTACCTTCTCAAACAGCTTCCTTTGAACTGGGGGAGGTATTTCCAGATTGATGGCTGGCTGGTTGGAGGAGCTAGCTTTAGCAACAGTGAACTTGACTTTTGGCTTGCTGCGCTTCTTTCAGTGAATTATATATGCAACTGATCCACTCTATGTTTGGTTGTTGCCTAGTGCAACAGTGTTTGCTTGTGTTGATCCAACCTTTTTATTTCTTCTAGCTTCCTCAACACCATGGCCTGTCATTGGATCTTGAGATCTTTGTTGCATCTTTGTCAGATGGTAGATCCTCCTAGACATGCCATTCTATGCTTTTGGCCTGCTGGCGGCCTAACACAGTTTCCGTAGGCGGAACTTGAGCCACTACGGTTTCACCATGTGGAATTTGGGATTTTGGGCCATAGCTGTTGCTTCCTTTGTTGCGGCCTTAGCCGCCTTTGACGACTGGCCAGTTTCCACTCCTATTGTCATGGGTTTGTTTGGGGGCATGGAAGGTTCAAACAAGAACCATGATGAGTGCCAATGTTGTTCTTGACCGAAGTCTTTGAACATTAGGGTGGCTATCACACCCCAATTTTTAAGAACAAAATGGGATATATAAAAGCCTCATGTGCACCCCCGGAAGTCACACACATAAGTCAACAAATCGATAATGATACCATCTCAATGTTTATTACATAGCGAATAGATATTCATTACATTGTCTCATATGTAAAAGTTTGATAAATATAAAATAACTAGCACTCTCGTGGAAGCTTCAACCACAGAGATGGCATTGACTGGTGAACATCAAGCCTAATACTCATTACGGTAGTCCTCATACCAGCCTTGATCTGTTACCCATCTGAGATTTTCCAAAATTGAAAGTAAAGCAAGCGTAAGTACACAACGGTACTCAACAAGTATAACCAAGGGTTCATGAGGCACAAATAGCTGACATGGTTAACTGCATTTAGCTTTTAGTCATATAACAAGTTTGGCAATTAGCATCAACAAGGTAGTATCATCCCCATAACCACATGATCACAAATATAGCTGAATAAATAAATTGCACATAAACCATTAAATGAATATAACAGATTTCCTCAGTTTCCCAGGCCACCCGTAACCGTGGACACGAATGATATATCAGTTTAAACTCTGCGTAGAGGTGTACACTTTCACTGTGAGTCATGTTCTACAGTAGAGTGGGTTAATTACTCCCAAGTCACCGCAAAACATATAAAGCCACCCATAGGTTCCTCTAACCCATTAGGGACGTGTAAATATCAGATGTAGGAACCCCCTTCCAATATGGCACATTCCTTCCCGGCTATCCTCTTCCAATATGGCACATTCCTTCTCGGCTATACTCATAAGGACAGAGGCTGTCCTATACCCAACTCGCATATCACTAACCAGCTAGAAAAGGTCCCATGAGCAACTAGAGCCAGAGCCATCTAGCCCTCGTAGTTGTACGAAAAGTCCCAGCTTTTGCCAAAGGATTACATTTATCTTATATGGTTAACACATATCCATTATTCAAGCATACATCATCATGGTTAAAGTTTTGCACTAGAAAAATACTACCCAATGCATATATCTCAAGGTTAACAAGATAAAGGTATTCAATTGCTAGGACACATGCAAATGAATTATATTGTATCATGAATAGGACAACAAGGAAGGTCCTTAGCTATACTTTCCTTGGTTCTCAAAATATCCCTGCTGATCCTGCTTATCTTCAAAGTATCCTTGATCTCCAACGAAATCCTCACCGTATAAACTCGATTAACATTAACAAGCAACATCATGCAATCATCCGATCATCCATACACAAAGCAAATAAGGAACTATCATTAGAACAGTACACCAACAGAGAGAAAATATATTTTAAAGCAAGTATTCTACACGTTGCTACGAACACACAGACACGAAAACCACTGAAATCGGATTTAAAATGAAGAAGATATGCTATTTTTAAGCTCTGAATGGCAAAACCATAATTACTGTGAACTTTAAGGAATTAAAATAAATAAAATCCGGATTTACAAACTGGCCAGGGACCTTGGGTGCAATTATAGAAAAGTGTAGGGGCTCTTTATGAAAATGACCCACAAAGGGGTACGGGTCACTCTGGACCGCCCGATCAGAAATGAGCGGCCGGGATTAGGCCAGGGCCACCAGGGCGGCAGCCTTCGGCCGAAAACAGGCAGGCGACGATAGCGCCATGGCCGGCGATGGGCCGAGCTCGCTGGCAAAACTCAATTGGACCATTTCAGTGTCGTTAGAACGAGGAGGTCCTCGCGAACTCACCTAGAGCAAAGATGGACATGAAGGGGGACTGAGGACGGCGGAGGTCGCGATGAGGTGGACAGTGGCGGCTTGTGCATGACAACGGCACGAAATAAGCACAATTGAACCCAGATAAAGGAGCCAATGAGTTTGAGGGATCAAGGAGAAGCTTCGGCGCTTGCTTACGATGACGAAGGGACGACAGTCACCACGAACCGCGAGCTCCGACGGAACCTCCAATGGCGGCTAGGGTTATGCGGCACTGCTGCTCGAGCAAGGCAACGCGACGCTTGCTAGGGCTATGGAAAAGAGGAACGCGAGGCGGTCACGAGGCTTTATAGCCTAGGGGTGGGACGCTGACGCACAGGCAAAAAGGCAGCACCTGAATCGGCGCCTGGTCAGCTGCAGGAAGAAGAAAGGACGCGGGCCCCGTGTGTCAGCAAAAGAAGAGAAGGGGAAGCTGCTGTAGTGCTATGGACTGGCCATTTCAACCCAAGAAGGGAGTAGCGCGGGGAGGCCAAGCAGATTTGGCCAACGGGCCAAGGAAAGGAGGAGGGCTGCCGGGCCAAGAAGGAGGCCAGCAGGTCAAAAATGACAGGAGGAGAAGAAAAATCCCTTTTCCTTTTCTTTTTCTGAAACTCTGAATTTTGCAAGATTTTCTAATACATTTGAATTCAGTTAGAATTTCAGCGAAAACCAGGCAACACATAAACTCCAATGCAGCAGGATGTATGCAGAAACATGAACCTATGCCCAAAAAGTATTATTTTTCTATTTTTGAATGCATCACCAATTGCATAAATAAATCCATTTGACTATTTAGAAATAATGCAAATTTTCGGGCATGACAGTGGCGTCCAACTACTAGGACTGTGAGGGAAAAGCGGATCAATTACAAAGATAAAAGCAAAGGTAAAATAGAGAAGCTAGTTATGAAAACAATGGGGGTTTCTCTTGATCTTCGTTTACAAGGACCCTGGAGGCATAATTTATAATTGTCCATGGACATTACAAGAGACCAAACAACCCTCACACTTGCCCTGAATCCAAAGCATATCCTCAAGGTGCAAGGGCAATTTAGTCAAACTATAACTCAAACCATAAAAAGTACTCAACCACCCCTGATGCGTGGGGACTGATGGGTCTGACATCGCTCTTATTTGGCATCATTGGCAATCCATCCTATCCACTGACTGGTGTTGGTGGTAATTAACTATAAGTTTTAATATCAACAAAACATGGAAAATGGCATAAATCAATCACCAGCATAGACTTAGGGGTTGAACTAGTAGAATTCCATAGGTGTTCTGATAAATCTATGTTTTACAGGGACTAAATAGGAAAAGTGTTAAAGAGGACGTACACGTTGGGCTAAAAAGCATATTTTACACGGGAAACAACTTGTAAAAGGTACTAGAGATCACAAGAAGACTCTCCATGGAAGCAGAACGCTAGCCCCTGACAAGTGGGGCCAGCTGGCCCCACCACTACGCTGGCCATAGCCCACTTCATCAGCCTCCCGGCTTCTTATGGTAGCGCTCCACCACCTCAGGGTTTGCATCTTCATTGTTAGTCAAGGTCGGTTTGGTCCGAGAGCTCTGGTTCATCCCACCTCCCATTGTATGCCAAGTAGGACCTGTTACTAAGGGAAGCACCCTCTGTTGGTGTTTCTCCTTAAGTAATGTCCCTAGTTGAATAGTAGAAGACATAACTTTCTAAGATTAGAACATGAAAACCTTATTATCTACTCTACACACTCGACCTTTGTGCTACTCCAGGTTAAGTTAGACCGAGTTAACCTCACATGTTTTCATGTGGATATGGTACTTGGAATATCCCCAAGTGAAAGCTACATAGGTATCCGCGTGTGCTTGCGAATTTATCTGTGTGTCTTATAAATATATCAACAACTGGTTGTTTCATTCGTGTTCCCTTTCATCATCGACAACCTTGGTGTCGCCCTCACTGTACCGTGTGGCCCTTTGCCCTTGTCTGGTCCGAAAAGTTGTTGGGTCCAAAAAGTCAGTTAGTGCTTACCTCCCTCTTTGGCCGCTAGGGAGAAGGTGATGACCACCTACTGTTAACTAAAGGCGAGTACACGGCGTGGTGATAATGCAAACGTTTGTGGCGATAACTAAATGGACGGTGAGAAGTGAAGAGAGGGGTGCCAAAGAGGGCGAAGTCTGTCCCAAAGCAAGTGGCACACATGTAAAAATCATATATTAGATGGTTGACGAGTGGCACACATGCAAAAATTATATGACATCTGTCTATTCATTAGAAGGTTTTCATATAAAATCAATGACAAGTGGTAGACATGCAAAAATCAAGTATGACACGTGTAACTTTCTTTCACCGTTAGATGATTATAAATACTAGCTCGCTTGCACTTTGTTCAATGAATAAGAAACACAAGACTGCAAGAGCCATGAGCAACACTCCAGCAAATTATCATCACCATGAGGACCTTGAAGGTGAGTTTTGCAACCATGATGACTTGAAGGATTCAGGAAACTCGTAAGCGGTACCAAAAAATAGCATGTTCAAACATATTAGGTTCAATAGTTTTTGGTACAATTTTAGACAAGTAGAAAACACATAACGGGGTTGGTGATCATCTGGTTCAATAGTTTTGGGTGCAATTTTAGTGGAGCTCTTGATATAATTGGTCAATATGATATGTGTAAGTGAGACACCTAATAATGTTTGTTAAATATCTACAGGATCGAAACCACATGAAGAGTACATCGTCCTACCTAGTGAGGCCAAGGAGACCATGGACAAGCGCATCGTGCAATTCTTTGCGGCCCTCACATGGGCGGCCATGCAGGAGTGCCGGCGAGACCTCCGCCTGACTATCACCGGTGATGACCTGATCGTCGGATTTGCCAGCTTCGGATTGGTCCACTAGCAATCCATGACCGAGTGCCTCTACGCCTGTACCATGAGTCTCACGCTAACCGGCAGGCTATATATAGCACAGCCAGCATGACCGGCACCTGTGGCCCCGACCACCGTCGCTGGTTTTTACGCTGAAGATGGGCCTGCCATCCGTGCCAGATGCACGGAGCTGGCACCTCGGACGTGTACGCGATGTGGCCTGGTACGGCACTGGCAGAGGGCACATCGCTGTCTTCGGTGTCTCCACCAGCTGGAGAAGACGAAACAGCATGGGTGGGGGGTGGGGTGCCCAAATGTTTACAAAAGCATGGTTTTACATCGCATTTTGAGCTCAGTTTTAATTGAATTAACCAGAGCAGAGCACCAGGCATCGGATATTGCACGGTCCTTCTTCGATAGCTGCTGCACTCTAATAAACCCATGGACTGATGGATCATGATGATAGAATAAATACTAGTTTTAATTATTTCTACTGTTAAGTAAACCAATACAATTTGTGAGAGACAAGTGAACCAATGCAATAGACTGTATTATAATACTTGCTCTAAGTACGAGATTGCTATTGTTGTTGACTCAAAATTTCCTTCTGTATTGGAACGTGCAAGCAAGTTGTTGGGGGCAAGGGAGACCTTGGCCACCCTCACCTGCCAAATCCCAAGTCCGCACACCCCGAATGGCAAACTGACCGCCGATATCAGGTATCGGTTACCCGGTGCAGCGTTCGGGTGACCGTCACGCAGCCGCGGAAGGCGGGAGACTAGGACCCGATATGGTACCATTGGTGTTCGTCGGATGGTATCGGCACGAGTAATCTGTCGGGGTTGACGGCAAGCGATGCAGACCGAGAGTCTAATTAGCATACCGATAGCTAATATCGGTAATTAGCCGAGCATCTCAGTCCCGCCTCCTCGGTAAGAACTTTGACGGCGTGACTAACCCATATCGGAAGATGTGCAGGTGACGACAAAAGGAGATGACATGGCTGACAGGTCCGCCGGAGGCGGGCCATCCCGTTGTCGGTGATTTGGTGACCGGCGGCCCTTTATAGGAGGAAGATGGTTTTGCCCCTGGCACGGGGATATGCTCGGCATAGTCAGTAGGTAGAAGGATAATTCTAGAATGTAAAGGTCCACGGGTCGCTATAAATAGCCCCAAGAGGGAGTGTAACAGGCAGAATGTAATGACTTGTCACATCAAAATACTATTGGTTGTTCGGTTGTGGTTGAGTACTATCGTTTGGAGTTCTATTGTTTGATACTATCGGTAAAAGGGGTGAACGGTTCTGCCGTTTGCCAACACAAGTTATATATATCATCTTGTTCTTTATTACGGGTATCAAGTTTTAATACTTGTAGTAGGTAGTCAAGTGATAGCCAGATTTACAATTACTCAAAGTCAAAGAGCCACCAGAAATACCACATAGGAGTGCTCAACATTGGCCACTCAAGTCCAATGTTTTTGCGTTTCTATCGATTGTTTCTGCAGTTCGCCAAAGCTCACGGACGCATGTCACATCAGCCGCCTTTGTGCCTTGGTTCCATGAACACTTATGCGTCATCTTTGGTCCCGAGCATCGATCTACAACGCCGCCTCCATCACGCCACACAGACCATCGACGCCGACTGGGCGTTCACAGCAGTGCGCGCTGTCAAATTCGACAGCTAACATGGCTCTGGAGTCTGGACAAACATGGTCAAATCCGAGCTTGGTCAGCCAGCAATGCCGATGAGGATGCCCTATAGTCTACCGCTAGACGATTAAGTGGCTGCCCAGAGGACCGATAAATCTGCATACGTCTAACTGGACGAAGGATGGAGAAGTAAGTCATGGACACGATCGGTGTCTCCTTCCTTGTCAGATACCACTACAACAATTTTAATGAGCTCTCTCTTATTTTTGGTTCACCATCACATTTGAATATATTGCACCCAATGGTGCAAAATACATTGGTTTCGACATGCATGTATTCTTTTCACACCCATTGTCAACTGATTGACAAGCTTCTTAGCTTGATATGTGTTGGCAAGTACATTGTTGTTTGACTTGGAAGCGAACTAGACAAGAGAATTAATATGTGGTTGGAACTATTGTCGGTACGATGATCTTTAACTAGCCTTTAGGATCAGTAGGTCAAGCATGAAGCATGGCACCGAGCACATTTCTCACAACCCTATGACTCAACGTACAAATGTTCCTTCCTCGCCCTCTTTAGTCTCTCCCAATTATCTAACTATTTTGCATTTTTTTGTTATCAATTCCACATCATTGTGGTGCAACATTTTGTCTAGGAAATCTTCTTCTTCTTTTTCATCTCACTCCCACCATCACCACCCCTAGCATCATACAAATAAACAATTCTTCTCCCACTTTGTCCAAAATATCTACTTCATGTGTAGCGATGTCTTGGTTTGTATATGTTGATGTATGTCTCTTAGCATGATTGTCATTCTAGATTGTGTAGTTCTCCATGCAACCTCCCCAGACTAAGTGTGATATGATCATACCCAAATATTGCCATATTTTGTGGTTATGGCAGTCACAACATGCACAATATGTATCCATTGTCTTCTTAGTCAGCACATGCTTTTCAAAGGCTTCATCAATAAATTTGTTCACATATTTGATAAAAAATAATCCATGCTTTCTTTTCATGTACATCCATGATCTATCCATCTTTAGCCTCAACCAAAACACATAAATGAATCAAAGCATAATTTTCATTTAAAGTCAAACACTAACTCATGAAAATATTAATTAAAATGCTTCCTTGTTCATTTTTTTGCGAACATTCCTTGTTCAAAGTTTATAATAGTTAGATTTAAAAACCAAAATACAACATGTCAACCATTTCTTGTGAGTTAGAAAAACGTTAACATAGGACCATGTCCTAATAATGCATTGGCATAGAAGAGAAGAAAGTTTTGGTTAAAAGCCAACATGCTTACAATTAATTACAATATATACTCTATGTAAATTTGCAAAAAAATACATCAAGAAAATTCTTATTTGTTACAATTTGTGTTAATAGTTCACAAAATCACCAGAAAGAGCATTGTCTACGTCCCCCAGGATCACTGGGCGTTAGCGCAGCGTCGGCCACCACCACCGACTGCCTCGCCCCGCTGGCAGCCGTCAAGAGGTGCGGGCCATTTCTCACCAGCGCTGACGACACGATGCCAGCGTTCATGAGTCCGCGCTGCACCGGCATCCGCACGGTGCTCAACACGACTGCTGCAGACACGGCTGCTTGCGGCGGCGATGGCCTTCTGCTTACATGTGTGTGTCTCGTGATCCTGAAAACGAGCGCTGCGGATGGCGGCATGTGGCTGCGATGGCCTCCTGCTTATTGCCGAAGACAGAGGAGGAGCTCTCCACCAGAGGCGACGCCTGCCCAGCTGCAGCATCGAAGCGCGCGGCTGGTGTTAGGAGCATAGGCAGAGGCAGGGGAGGCAGATTTTTACATACTGTGGCGGGAATAAGACGTTGCATTGCAGGCGATGGATACTGTAGGTATTATAGAACGTAACAGAAAAACAGAGCACACCAAGGCACCAAGAATTCTGTCAACAGAAACGAACAAGAGCCTCGACTGATTCTGATCTAGTTGGTTTAAGACTTGAGGGCGCAGCATTCTAGAACGGTTAATCTAGACGTCACTCGAGTGACGCCATGAAATCGGTCGCGCGAATTTTCTCCGCTGCTGCCTTCTTCATCCCCGCGCTCGGTCTTCTTCTCCAGCTCCGGTGGTGGCGGCGGCGGGTTTCAGCGGCGGCGGATAGAGGTGGGCGTCCTTCTCCTTCTCCTGCTCCTCTTCCTCCTCCTCCTCCTCCTCCAACTCCGGCGAACTCACCCCCTTCTTCTATAGCTTTGGCGGGTATAGATTGCCCAGCTGTCAGGGAAGAGAAAGGGAAGCCAGACGGTGAGGATGCAGGCGGGCAGCTTAGGGGGCCCTAGCGCCAGGGGACGGAGGCCGAGCCAGCCTAGGGCGGGGTCGAGGTCGCCGGAGGTGAAGACGGTGGCGCTGGGGAGTGGAAGAGGACGGCCGCCACGAGCGGTAGGGCTCGCCGGAGCTCCGACGAGCCCTACCGCCCACGGCGGGCCGGTGGTCGACGGCGGGGGCGTCAAGGAGGAGAAGTCACCGGGACGGGAGGAAGAAGAAGAAAAAAAAATCGAGTGACCGGGTCATCCGCGTCACTCGGGTGACCCCTAGACAGACCCTTCTAGAAGTAGAAGTGTTTAGCAATCCATGTGTTCAATCTCCATGGTTTTACTCATTGACATATGAAATACTCAAATAAATAACACCGAGTTCCTCTTTTTGTACAGAACTTTTCTGAGATATTTAAATAACATAACCGATGGTAGACTGTGGAAATTGATTCCCTTATTTGTTCTTTCGTAGAGAAAGTTTGCACGGACGGTGTACTCTGATTCTTTTGTGTTGTTGTGGTGCCATTAAGTACAACTGTGCTGATAGATACATGCACGGAGAGGTTGCTCCGCCAGGACGAAGAGAATGGCCATCTCTCGGGATGCCGGATCCCGAGGCAGAACGTCACCCCTACATGGACATCTGCACAGACAAGACTACACCGTGGAGCGATGAAGATTGAAACGACACTGCACCATCCAAACTTAACCCAACAAGATTGACGTATGACCCCATCCGCTACGGAATGGGTCACATGGCCTCGGAGTTGTCCTCTCAGGATCGACCAAGACAACGGGCCTCGACTTGGCTTCACTGGGTCGAGGTCAAAGCCACCACAATCAAGGGAGCTGACCATCGACCCTGGATGATCACTTGCCCTTGCACTATCGACATGACGCTTCTCGGACTTTAGGAAGCAAGGACGCAGACGACGACAACCAAAACAATCCCATGCTATACAAAGGAGTTGGTGAACAACTACCATTCCCATAGTGCCGCCATGACCCGCATAGTGGCACCATGGCACACCGTGCCTTGGTGTGGGGAGCAAGACTCGATGACCCTACCATGACGTGCGCACAAAAGAAATGACAAACCAGGATGGATTCCTGATCAAGTCTACTAGCTTCTCACTCCCTCGGGCTCTCCCTCGAGTCGGGAGAATCCCTCGATCTATTGTAACCTAGCACATACTCTATATAAGGCAAACTAGTGCCTCCTTTCCTAAGGATCCACAATCCAAATTGATTCCCTCTACCTCGAATCGGGCCTTAGATTTTTATTAATTTTAATCCTTATTTAATCAATATTTCAAAAATAACCACACTCAAAAAATATCTACATCTCATATCCTTTTTGGTCGTGCCAAGTTCTTTCGCGCGACAAAACCACATTATCACGCCACATGTATTGGCACAGCAAGATACGACTTTCTGGTCGCTGTTTCTGACGTGGAAAAGTCTCGCGACAAGACTGAATTTTTCAAAACTAATAACTCCTCAATACTACGTCGGATGAAGATAAGTTCTATATGAAAATTATAGCCCTCGACGAGATCTACAACGCTCTAGTTTTGAGTTTTTTTATTTGAGGAAAATAAAAGGTTTAAAAAATTATGTAAAATTTCAATACCAAAATGATCGTTTATTAGCGCTTGTCACATCATAAAAATAATATTTTTTGTACGGATTCAAATGAAAATACTTTTTATGCCAAGATTGTAGCTCTAAATGAGATATTTAAATTTTTAGTTTTGAGGTTTTAAATTTGAAGTCATTAAAATGCTCAAAAAAATAATATGATGCATCAGAAGCATAATTCGTGCTGAAACATTATATTATTTTTTCAAGAATTTTAATGTCTTCAAATCTAAAACTTCAAAACTAAAAAATTGTATATCTCATTTATTCCTAAAATCTTGGTATAAAAAGTATTTTTATTTAAATCCATACAAAAAAGATATTATTTTTATGATGTGACAAGCGCTAATACACGATTATTTTGGTATTGAAACTTTATATAATTTTTTTGAACCTTTTAACCTATTCAAATGAAAACACAAAACTAGAGAGTTGTAGATCTCGTCGAGGGCTACAATTTTAATATAGAAACCATCTTCATCTAACGTAGTATTAAGGAGTTATGATTTTTTGAAAATTCAATCTTGTCGCGCCAAATAATTTAGCGCGGACTTTTCCACGTCGGAAACGGTGACCAGAAAGTTGTATCTTGCCGTGCCAATGCATGTGGCGTCACAATGTGGTTTGTCGTGCCAAAGGACTTGGTGTGAGCAAATGGGATATGAGATGCAAATATTTTTTGAGTGTGGTTATTTTTGAAATATTAATTAAATAACAATTAAAATTAAAAAAAAATCCACGAGCCTCCATTGTAAGCCCTCATAGTACTTGAATCGAGAAACTCGAACTTGCTACCCCCTTTGAGACTGGATGTAGGGCTTTGTCCCAAACCAGTATAATTTCATTATATCTTGAGTGCTTTCATCGTCTTCCTTAAGCATCACGACACTTAGAAATTTACTCGTCAGTTTTCAAAACAATTCCCTTTTGGACTCTAGAGGTGACCTTGCAAAATGTGAGGCACACTCTGTCCTGTGATTAGGCCCTTGATGGCCGCTGCGATGACAGTTGCTTGGACTTTGAGCTTGATGAATCCTTTTAGATAATTGACAAAGTGCTTGTCTTCGTGCTAATGCAATTCTTGTGATCTCTAGTCGTCTTTTATTTTGGGTTGTTAACCTTGAAAGGTTGCAAGTAGCTCTATCTTGATCTGACACCATGATCATTTAGATAGTGATTTTAGAGAGTTATTCCAATCCTTAGCGATGCATTCGACCACCATAATGATATTAGAACTATCTCGTTGTTGGGAAAGAATTCCTTGGGTTGGACTAGTCGTTGACGAGAGAGATGCACAACTTGTAATTATGTGGTCAAGGGTATTTATGTAATTGTCTAGAGAGCAGGGAGGTCCGATCATACATTGGTAGACCCATGATTTTGCTTGGTTGTCGAGGATGCTGTGGACGAAACCTTTGTAGCCCTCCTTGGGGTCTTTGATGATGTTGTTTACTCTCTAGAGATGTTTGATCTCTTTGAGTTTGTTTATGATATGCTCGGCTTCTTTTATTGAATTATATATGCAACTGATCCGCTCTATTTTTGGATGCTGCCTATTACAATAGCTATTGCTTGTGTTGCTCTAGCCTTTTGATTTCTTGATTGAATTCTAGCTTCCACAACACCATGGCCTATCATTGGATCATTGGATCTTTCTCTTCATCTTCATCGGATGGTAGAGCCTCTTAGATGTGTCGTTTTAAGTTTTTGATCTACTGGTGGCCTAGCATGGTTTCAATGAGTGGAACTTGATCCATCGCAGTTTCGCTAGGTGGAATTTGGGCCAAAGTTGCGACTTCCTTTGCTGTGGCCTCAGCCGCCTTTGATGACTCGCCAGTTTCCGCTCCTATCTTCGTGGCTTTCCTTGGGGCCATGGCAGGTTCGAATGATAACAACAATGAGCGACAGTGTTGTTCTTGACTGAAGTTTTCGAATGTCAAGGTGTCATCGAACTATCATGACTGTGAGGAAACAGTGGATCATTGTCGAAGATAAATGCAAAAGGAAAATAGCAAAGTTGGTAATGACAACAATGGGGGTTGTCCTTGATCCTTGATTACAATGACCGCTAGAAGCACTATTTATAGTCATCTGTGGACACTACAAGAGACCAAATGACCATTGCACCTACGATAGATCCCAAGCATATCCTCAAGGTGCGAGGCCATTCTAGTCAAACTATCACTCTAAAAAGCACTCAACCGACCCTAATGCGATTGGATCGCTGGGTTGGATGTCCGCTCTTATGAGCCATTGCCGATCCATCTTGTTCGATGATTGGTCAATTCGCTCACGTCGCCCTCATCGCACCGCACGACCCTTCGTCCGTGCCTAAACTCAAATATTGTTCAGTCCAAAAAGTCGTTTGGTGGTTACCTCTCGCTTGGCCGCTAGATACAAGGTGATGATCACCTACTATCAACAGAAGTTTGGGCTATAACTGAACGAATGGCTAGAAACAATTAGAGGGGTGCCAAAGAGGGCAAAGCCTGTCTGAACAAGTGGCACACATACAAAAATCATATATTAGATGGTTGATAAGTGGGCACACATGCAAAAACTATATACAACTTCTGTCGATTCGTTAGAAGGTTACCATACAAAATCAATGACAAGTCGCAGACATGTAAAAATCAAATATGACACGTGTAACTTTCTTTCTCCATTAGATGATTATAAATACTTGCACTTTGTTCAATGAATGAAACACACAAGATTACAAGAGCCATGAGCAACACTCCAGCAAATGGTCATCACCATGAGGAACTTGAAGGTGAGTTTTACTACCATGATGACCTTGAAGGATTTTAGAAGCTTGAAACAAGTACCAAAAAATTAGGTTCACTAGTTTTTGGTGCAATAATCAAAACATGTAACCGGGTTATTGATTTACATTTGGTTCAATAGTTTTAGGTGCAATTTCGGTGGAGTTCTTCGTATAATTGGTTAATATGATATGTGATAGCGAGGCTCCTAATTTTTTTTAATATCTACAGGAACAAAACTACTTGAAGAGTACACCATCCCGAGAGGCCAGCTCAAGCCAAACGGCTCAAGGTTTACTAGTGACGCCAAGGAGACCATGGACCAGCGCATCTTGCAATTTTCAGCGTTTCTCACATGGTCGGCCATGCAGGAGTGCCGGCGAGACCGCCTAACTATGACCTGCAATGAACTGATCGTCGGAGTTGCTAGCCTCAGATTGGTCCATTATATGTAAAGCCCATGACCGAGTACCTACGCCTGTACCATATGAGTCTCCGTTAGCCAGAATGGCAATAGCACAGCCAGCACGACCGGCACCTGTGGGCCCGACCGTGGAGGAAGAGACGGCGGCGCCACCGTCGCTTCACCTGACGCTCCAGCTGGGCGTGCCATCTGTGCCATACGTCACGGAGTTGGCGCCTCATACACGGACGTGTACGCATCTGCAGCGGGCACCTCGCTGGCGCCGATGCCTCCACCTGATGAAGACGACGAGTAAAGTGAACTGCCTGGACTTCGATTAGAATAACCCATGGACTAATGGATCATGATGATTACAATAAATATTAGCTTTAGTTAATTCGATTCAACTGTTTTTTTTTGAAATAATACTCCTCAGTCTTTATTCATTAACAGTAGGTTCAGCAGTAGTGAACCACCAAATCATTTACAAAACTGGGGAAGGGATCAAGCCATACATGTGGTTGATCCGGGTCCCAACCAAAACATAACCGAGGTAGCTGGTGAGCACACTTATTAGAAGATTAGGAACATGAAGAACTTGTACCCAAAAAAAACATTGCCTAATCAAAATCCCGTGCTTCTCTGTAGAAGACAGAAGCAGGACACAAATCCATCTCGTCTGACTGCAAGGCCCTGACTGTATTTGTTGAGTTGGTCTCCAAAATCAAACTAGAAATGCCATTCCTGGCCGCCTGTAGAGCCGCAATACGCATCATGAACTATCTCGGATTAAAGGGATCCAGATCCTGCAACAAGCGCCCTTCCCTGGTGATCTCTTTGAAGAGGCATTTTAGTGCCCTTTCGAGCATAACATGAGAATATTGTCACGAGCCAGTCCAGCACATTTCGCTGATGAGTTGACTTTTCGATGCAATGGTGCTCAACATTCTATAAGCTGCGTTGACTGACCAACTATCTCGGGATCACATTCTGGCCCCCGTTAACTACCGCACCTTGCGCTCCCGTGTAATGCGCAGACAGATCCGTAGCCACTGCACTGCACACCGCCGCGCCATCTGCTGGAAGGTCACCAATGAAGACACTCACGGTGATCCAATCCATTCGTGTCCTCCTCACCGGAGATCGCCAGAGCCGCCACGCCGTTCCCAATATCAAGTCCGTTCCTGCCCTCGCTGCCGTCCTCTTCTTTGCCGGTGCCACGTTGTCGGTTCTTTTTCTCGGCCGCCCCATCCAATGGTGGCCACCCGCCGCCTGCGACCTCACGCGAGGCCGGTGGGTGCGCGACCCCGCCGCGCGGCCGTACTACACAAACGCGACGTGCGCGTTCATTGAGGGCTACCAGAACTGCATGAAGCACGGCAGGCCAAGCATGGAGTTCCTGCGGTGGCGGTGGCAGCCAGACGCGGACGCTGGCTGCGGCGGCGAGCTGGAGCGCTTCGACGCAGCGCGTTTCTTCGGGCTCGTCCGGGGCAAGTCCATCCTCTTCGTCGGGGACTCGCTGGCCAGCAGCCACGTCCGGTCGCTCGTGTGCACCTTGTCGCAGGCGGAGTCCCCGTCGAGGTCGCCCCGCTCGGCGGAGGGGTTCGAGCACTGGCGGTTCCCGGCGCACGGGTTCACGGTCGCCTTCTTCTGGACGCCGTTCCAGGTGCGGTGGCGCCTGACGTGGGGGCCGCCGGAGGCGGTCGGGTCGAACCGACAGGGCGAGGTGTTCGCGGGCCCCAACGACCTCCACCTCGACGAGCCTGACGCGCGGTGGACGGTGGCCGCCATGGACTACGACTACGTGGTCGTGTCCGCGTCGCACTCGTTCACGCGCCCCGCCGTGTACTACAGCGGCGGCCGCGTCGTCGGGTGCCACGGCCACGTCTGCGGCGCCGTGGCGGCTAACGTCACCGCGCTCACGCCGCAGTACGCGCAGCGGGCCGCGTTCCGCACCGTGCTCCGGGCGCTAGCTGGGATGGAGGGGTTCAACGGGACGGCGATCCTGCGGACGGTGGCGCCGACGCACTATGAGAACGGCGGGTGGTTCGACGGCGGGGAGTGCACGGACACGGAGCCGGCGGACCCCGACCCTGAGGACCCCCCGCTGGAGATGGCGGAGCCGGAGGGCGACTTCTACGCGGCGCAGGTTGAGGAGTTCAAGGCGGCGGAGGTGGACGCGAGGAGGAACGGCGTGCGGCTGAGGATGATGGACGTGACCAAGATGATGCTGCGCCGGCCGGACGGGCACCCCGACCGGTACGGCCACGCCCCCGGCGTGCACGAAGGCTTCGACATCGACTGCCTGCACTGGTGCTTGCCGGGACCGATCGATGTGTGGAACGAGCTGCTGTTTCAGATCCTGGCCGGCCGTTATTAGACGCATTCGTTAGACAAGGAAAACAATCATTTTCATTCCAATATTTTTGTTGTACTGAAACATTATTTGTAATGAGACACAATATATTTGACTGATCACACAGGCCCGTGTCCGTGTTCTTGGGAATTTGCATGATCTTCCCTTGTCCGTGTGACCAACGAACTAAATTAATCCCGCTTCCAATCAATTCGAGGACAACACATTTCGCCGTCTTCTACCTAGTGGAGCAAACCACGTTCGTCATATTAACCAAGGTGTATCTTCAACAACTACTACGTATTGCAACACTGGCTATCCAACGGTTCAGTTAAATCAAATTCCAGCATTTCAAAATTAAGTTGCACATCTAGTAAGAAAGTGTTCAGCATCTGTGGACGTGTCAAATACTGAGACCATCTTCAGAGATGATGGACGGCTACAGATAAATAGAGTTAAATCTGTGAATATAACAAAAGTCAAAACTAGTTAGTATCCGAATTACCAAAATTAATTTCGGGTGTTTGGGTAATAGGTATCAGGTATTTTGCCCAGGCTTAGGCGGAAGCACTGTTGGGTTTGAACATTCTTCTTTCACATTTGGATCCTATTAATATTTGTTGAGACATTTTTTTTTCACACAGGGGCATCTAACGTATTTTGGTAAATTCTAATCATCATCCATAACGAAAGAGCAATGAGACCTATTTTGTTTTATAAAAAAGGATTCACTCTGCCATTATGAAAAGCACCCCCTATCTAAACTGTTCACATGTGTCATTATTACAAATAATTTAAAATAAACCACAAATTTACATCTAAATTGTCCTTCACTAGCCATTATACTATAAATTTTCTTCGAATTACCCTCCTCTACCTCTACTTTTATAATATCTCCAACCCGTACTACTTAAACAGACCCCTATTTTGTTTGAATAGATAGCCCAGTTTTTACTACCTAAAGAAGCCTTTCCATTCTTTTTCTCACCAATTTCAGCATGTTGGCCCTCTATTTTTCATCTTTTCAACAACACAATTCAACCATAAATATTATGAATGCATACATTGCATCCATTTTACATTCCATTTACCATTTTTATCTTCTTTTTCAGTCAATAATTCACTCTTATGATATAGTTTGTATATATTTTGCAATTTTTGGACACTAAAAAATTATATATTTGTTTCAAAAAATCTAAAAGTATAATTCAATGATTTTATTACTTTTATTGTAACTTGTACAATTTTGTTGTAACTTAAGAATTTGGAACAAATTGAGGATTTCAAAATTTGAAATAGTATATTTGAACGTGGAACTTGTAAATTTGACATGCTAAATTTTCTAAAGTAAAAAGATATTCATTTTAAATTTTTGCATCAATTCTAAAAATAACAATGTTAGGGTGTCGTCGATCCGAAGGATCAAGATGCCTAAGAGGGGACTTGAATTAGGCTATTTTAAAATTTCTTGCAATAATTAGAACCTGAACTAGCCCACTTCACCCCTTGTGCCTAAATGTGTTTTTATTTTTCTACCGCACAAGAGTTTTGCACCCTAAGTTCTAATCCTACTATAGCATGAAATTCTAAAAAAGTAAAGACATGAATTGAATTTCTTGAAACTAAATGCGCAAAGTAAAGAGAGAAAGAAGAACGTGGTGATGTTTTTTCGAGGTATCAGAGTCGCCACTCCCTACTAGTCCTCGTTGGAACACCCTCTAAACGGTGTAGCTCCCCTCAATCTGCACAAGGATTGGTGCTCTCTACGGAATGATTCTTTGTCTCTTCAACGTGGTGAATCACCCACAACCGCTCACATCATGAGTTAGGTCATCCACAAGCTCCACCGGATGATCACTAAGCTCCCAATTGCCACTGAGCTGTCTAGGTGATGACGATCACCAAGAGTAACAAGGACAAGACTCTCACTTGACCATAACGAAGCCTAATGATATGGGTGGATGCACACTTGCTACTCCAAACAATCACCATTATCGTGGCCTAACTTAAATTGCCTCTACAAAATGCACATTAGTCACAATAATCTTATGTTATCATTAATCACCAAAACCCACTAGGGGGCCAATATGCTTTCAGGGACCGTGAGGAAAAAGCGCTAATTGTCGAAGATAAAAGCAAATGGAAAATAACAAAGCTGGTTATGACAACAATGGGGGTTGTCCTTGATCATCGTTTACAATGACCCCTAGAAGCACTATTTATAGTCATCCATGGACATTACAAGAGAACAACCCACCCTTGAACCTACCCTAGATCCAAAGCATATCTTCAAGGTGTGAAGGCATTCTAGTCAAACTATCACTCACACCCTAAAAAGCACTCAACCACCCCAACACGTTTGGATTGCTAGGTCTGATGTCGCTCTTTGGAGCCATTGTCGGTCCATCTTGTTCGATGAATGGTCGATTCGCTCTTGTTGCCCTCACTACGCCACATGATATCCTTCACCCGCGCCCAGTCTGAAAAGTTGTCCAGTCCAAAACATAGTCTAGTGCTTACCTCCCGCTTGGTCGCCAGATACAAGGTGACGAACACCTACTATCAACAAAAGGAAGAGTACACAACGTGATATAGATACGAACGTTTGTGGCAATAACTGAGCGAACATCTAGAAGCAAATAGAGGGGTGCCGAAGAGGGCAAAGCCTGTTAAAACAAGTGGCGCACATGCAAGATCATATATTAGATGGTTGACAAGTGCCATACATGCAAAAAAATATATACGACATCTGTCTATTTATCAGAAGTTTACCATATAAAATCAATGACAAGTGGCAGACATGTAAAAAACAAATATGACACATGTACCTTTCTTTCTCCATCAGATGATTACAAATACTTGCACTTTGTTCAATGAATGAAAAACACAAGATCACCAAGCGCCATGAGCAACATTCCAGCAAATGGTCATCACCATGATGAATGATTGAAGGTGAGTTTTGCTACCATGATGACCTTGAAGGATTTAAGAAGCTCGAAAGTAGTACCAAAAAATTAGGTTCAATAGTTTTTTGTGCAATTTTAAACATTGTTATTGCTTACAGTTAGTTCAATGGTTTTTGGTGTAATTTTATTAGTGAAGTTCTTCATATAATTGGTTAATGTGATATGTCATAGTGAGGCACGTAATAGTTTTTTAACATCTACAGGATCGAAACCACTTGAAGAGTACATCATCCCGAGAGGCCAGTTCAAGCCAAACGACTCAAGGGTCACCAGTGACGCCAAGGAGACCATGGACCAGTGCATCCTGCAATTCTCTGTGGATCTCACATCGGCGGCCATGCAGGAGTGCCAGCGAGACCGTCGCCTGATGTCTATCACTGGAGACCTGATCGTCGGAGTTGCTAGCCTCGGATTGGTCCACTGTGAAGCCTACTATGACCGAGTACCTACGCCTGTACCATATGAGTCTCACGTTAACCGGCAGGCTATAGCACAGCCAGCACGACCGGCACCTGTGGCCCTGACCGTGGAGGAAGAGACGGCAGCGCCACCGCCGCTTCACTTGACGCTGCAGCTGGGCCTGCCATCCGTGCCAGACGCTACGGAGCTGGTGCCTCATATGGACGTGTAGGCGCTGTGGCCTGAAGCAGCATCAGCGGTGGGCACCTCGCTGGCTCCGATGCCTCCACCTGTTGATGATGATGAAGACGAAGTGAAGTGAACTGCCCGGACTTTGTGTTGGCTTGCTCTAAATGGACCATATGATGATTAGAATATATATTTTCTTTAATTAATTCGACTGTTAAGTGAACGAGGTATTTAGTGCACTTTTTTATGTTCTACCGTGTTCCAGCCAGGCTTTGTAGGAAAGTTCTATTGTTGTTGTTGATTTAGAATTTCCATTTGTACTAGAATGTGGAACTAGCAAGTTATATCATCTCGTTCCTTATTATTACACAGTACGGGTATCAAGTTTTAATACTTGTGCAAGGTAGCTAGTCAAGGGATTGCCAAATTTACAATTAGTCAAAGACAAAGAGCTACCACAAATACGACATAGGACTACTCAACATTGGCCACTGATCAACTCCAATGTTTCTGCGGTTCTATCACGCCGCCTCCAGAGCCCTCCACCACGGCGTCGCAGGCTGCTGGTTTTGGGCATTTCACATCAGTGCTATCAAAGAAACGTGGAACTAGGTGTTAGGATTAATTAATGAAATCTCTTTTTCTACCTAGATGTTTTTAGCTGGTAGCCAGAATAAAAAGGAATGCAGCATCTGCCCATGAGATTCTGTATTTCTCCTGCTCTGCGCGGCTACGATTACACCTAAGAACTTGCTAGCTATTTGTTTTTACTCACTCTCCTCACATCAGTCCGAACCTACTTCCAAGCTTGGTCAGCCCGCAACGTTGATGTCAATTGAGGATGCCCTTAGTCTACTGCTAGACGATGACATTAAGTGCTGCCCAGAGGACTGACAAATCTGCGCGTTCGTCCGGTTAATCGGACGGATGATGTAGAAGTAAGCCATGGACACGATCGGTATCTCCTTCAATGTTAAAAAACACTACATGTTTTTTTAAAGATTTAATTAGTTCCCTCTTATTTTAGGTTCACTATTGCACATGTGGGTGCATGCAGAAAAATCTGCAGGCACATAGATATCCTAGTAGGTTTTCACTCGGAGTATTTCATGTATCGTATACATAAATAAACGTAACATATTGAGAAGCTTATGCTCCCTCCTAATACTCCTTGGTGGCCCTCACAAGGATGCCCTTGCAAGGACCAAGCTCTCGGCCTGTTGGGTAACTTCATGGAGATTGCAGAACCGGAACCAGAAACACGGTTGAATGTGATCTACCAAGACTAGAGCCCCGATTGTACAAGTGTGGTGTTGGGTAAAAAATTACTCAAACATCAAAATTGAAAAAAAAACACAAACATATGCATGTGTATTCATTTCATGAGTCGTATAGTACATGTGAGAGGGGGTATTTATAGAGGCCTTCGATTTGGAAAATTACATAAAATGATTTTTTTCTCCTTTGACTCTCCTATAAATTAGTTCTAATCTTAGAAGGGTGAAGAGAAACTTTCCTCTTTGCCAGCGCCTAATCTTCATTTCCTTTCAATGACTTTGTCTTGTTTGTATTTAATTTGTCCCACTTCTCCGAACTTCAAATGCTTGAGAAGAAATCTTGAACTCCATATTGATTTTTATTGAGTGTAGTTAAAATCATAACTTCGCCTTTCTTGAAATCTTGTATTATTTCGGCAAAGTCAAACTCTCTCCAGAGAAGTCAAAACTTTCCCTTCGCCTTTCCCCCTTCACTGGAAGTTTTGTTAAGTGTGAAAACTTTTTATACTCCAAAGTTTTGAGGGTTGCCTTTTCTTTCAAAGTCAGACCCCAACATGTGGTGTGTTCAAGAACCAAGTGTAAAGAGGTATGCAAATCTCACCAAATACTAAGCCTAAGATTAGAACAAAACACCAATGGTGTCTAACTAGCCTAATCATTTCATAAAGCATTAAAGCCAATCACCAAAAATTTTTCCTTAAGCACATACGGTGGCAAGAATACTAAAGATGAGCCTGAACTCCCTCAAAATGTTCATTAGCACATACACATCCCAAATTGCTTAGATATGGGGTATATATAACCCCAACTAAACAAACTAGCCGTTGGAGAGGCAGGTTGCAAGTTTTATATACTCACCAGAGATGTTCGGTGGAGTCACCAAAAGAGATTCGGTGATGCCACATCAACTAGCCATTGGAGGCTAGGGACTACCATGCTTTGTCCAATGATGCTCCAGAGATCCGGTGCATTGTGACTCACTTTCTACCTTGTTGCAACCCTCACTAGATCCAAAGTCTGGTGTGCACTCTGGTGGTGGCCACCACCTGAGAGTTCTGGTGCATAGTCTTGGGCTGTTTTTCTTTGGACTACACCTTAAACTCTGGTGCTCCCTAAGTGGAATGCACCAGAGAGTTATGACACCAATGTCGCAACTACAAGTGGAATGCACCAGAGAGTTACGACACCAATGTCGCAACTACATTGGTCTATCTAACTATCTTTACACCTGTTCTCTGGTGCCTGTGTACAGGCAACCACTAGATATTTTGGTGTTGCTATGCAGGCCTTGTTTCTTTGTGTCGCTATGTTTGGGATTCAATAGCCTAGTGTCTTGGACTTTTTGCATGTCTTATAGGATCTCTAATGGTACTCCATGGTCGGTATTATTCACTTAATCTTCACATTGCCTAAGTGCAAGACTCCAAGTACATCCTTGCACCTAAATGAACTAAACCTTGTATACTAGAACTACAATGTTTTCAATCAAACACCAAAATCTCAATTATGTCCCTAGCATATAGCAAGGTGCTATTTTTCTTACAAAGCCCACTGTGAAGAAAATAACAAACCAGGGAGAGAGGTGTTAGCAACAGGCATCGATATGAATTGAATTGGGGATCGGAGTAGAGAGCAAGGGCGAGGATAGCTGGAAGAA
>CM041638.1:30588373-30708729 GCA_023333625.1 Bothriochloa decipiens
CCTCTCTCTCTCGGGCTCTCATTTTATACATGGCCGAAGCCCACTGGTGGACGCAGCCATGCTCACAACTCATGCGCACTCAGGTCCCTTGATGCATGTACTTGGTTGATGCCTACGCTTGGGTCGGTCCGTGCCGGTTGGATGTGGTGACCGCACGCTGTTTGCTCATCGTTGAGTCCTTGGTCATGTTCTCGGCCTAGCGCTCCTCTTCGTGGTTGGTGGTGTTGCTGACCCCCCAGTGAAGAGAAGCTGCTTGTCCCCAAGCAGGTGCCCTGGGAAACCGTTGCTTCAAAGCTTTTTGATTTTCCTAGGTTGCCAACGAACGGTGCAAACCTGACCACTGCACCAGCACCTGCGGAGTCACAACATTGTTAGTAGTCACCACTCTTTGTTGAAGTATCTTGAGTGGGATCTGAAGACCGTCCAGTGTAAATGGCAATTGTCAAGCATTCTATGACACCGGCAGAGCAGCTTTGAGCTAAGAAACATGGAACACAAGATGCATGGAAGAAGAGTCAGGCAACTTGAGCTTGTAAGCTGTTGCCCCCACACGCTAGACAACTTGAAATGGGCCGAAGAACTTGAATGTTAGCTTTTGATTAGCTCTAGGTGAAAGGGATGACTGGACATAGGGTTGGAGTTTGAGATACACCTACTCATCAACCATGAATTGCCTCTCTGATCTATGTTTGTTAGCATGAGTGTTCATTCTTTTCTGAGCTTGGCACAAATGTTGTTGAATGAGGCTATTCATGAGAGCTTTGTCCTACATCCAATCCTCCAGAGACCCAGTGCTAATAGCATCATCAAAAGAAATGACAAAGTGGCGTGGGTGATGGTGATACAGAACAAAGAATGGTGAATAGCCCAGAGAACTGTGCCATGTAGTGTTATACCAGAACTCGTCCAAATATAGCCAGTCCAACCATTTAGATGGGATGGCATTGACAAAGCATCTTAAGAATGTCTCCATGCATTGATTAACACATTCAGTTTTCCTGTCAGTCTGTGGATGGCAAGCTGAGGACATGTCTAGGGATATCTTGGCCAATTTAAATAGCTCTAGCCAGAGTTAACTAGTGAACACCTGGTCTCTGTCAGAAATGATTGATTGAGGCATTCCATGAAGCTTATAGATGTCTTTCATGAACACCTTGGCTACCACCAGAATACAGTCCTTGCCCCCAGAAGAAGGTAAAACTTCCACAAAATCCAATGATATGCCTTGCCAAGCCATTCTTGGGGTAGGCAGAGGTTGTAGCAATCCAGGGTACTTAGCCTGATCTGGTTTGGCTTGCTGACTAGTAGGACAAGATTTTATAAACTGATGTACCATGGACCTCATCCTTGTCTAAGCAAAGAGAGCTTTGATTTGATGGTATGTTGCAGGGAAACCAGAATGTCCACCAACTGGAGAAGAATGGAACGCATCAACAATTTTCAACTACAATTCTTTGTCAGGTCCTACCCACATCCTGCCCTTGTAGCGAAGAAGACCTTGTTTCAATGCATAAGAAGGATCAACTGAAGCATTGATAGCCAGTTTAGACAACAGATCTTGAGCAGTAGGATCATTAGTGTAGCTAGCCATAACTGCTTCTTGCCAGACAGGAACAAGAGCAGAGATAGCAGATAGTTCCTCAAACTGACCTCTACAAGAGAGAGCATCAACTACTCTATTGTCAGAGCCTGGCTTATAGATGATCTGATATTGTAACCCCAACAATTTGGTGAAAACCTTCTATTGTCATTGAGTGTTCAATCTTTGATCACTGAGGTGGATTGGACTTATATGGTCAGTGAAAATGAGAAATTCACCCAACTGCAAATAACATATCCAATGATCAATATCAATTAAAATGGCCATATATTCTTTTTCATAGGTACACTATCCTAGATTCCTTGGACCAATGCTATACTTAGGAAGGCAATTGGTCTATTTTATTGTAACAGGACTACTCCAACACCAAGCTTGGAAGCATCAATCTTAATGCAGAAATGCTTAGAAAAATCTAGCAAAGCAAGAATAGGAGCATTGCATAGCTGTGTTTCAGAGCATCAAAAGCCTGATCATGCTCTGGTGTCCAAACGAAGAGGGTGTGTTTCTTCAACAATGATGTTAAAGGATGAGCTAAGACTGCATAATGTTTGAAAAAACATCGATAGAACCCAGCAAATTCCAAGAAGCTTCTGAGTTCCTTAACTAAAGTAGGGACTAGCCAGGATACCACTACTTCAATCTTTTGTGGATCAGTAGCAACTCCATTTGCACTGATCACATGCCCCAAGTAAGTAATCTCAGTCTTTGCAAAAGTGCACTTAGAAAGTTTAATGTGCCATTGATCATTTCTGAGAAGAGTAAAAACCTGTCTGAGATGTTGCATATGCTGTTCAAATGTCTTGCTGTAGACCAGAATATCATCAAAGAAGGCAATAGCACACTACCTTAGGACTGGTTTCAAAGTTGTATTCATGGCTCCTTGGAAGGTTCTTGTGACACCTGATATGCCAAAAGCAACAACCTTAAACTCATAGTGATCAACATGAGTGGAGAATACAGTTTTAGGTTCTTCCCCTCCATGCAGCCTGATCTGATGGTATCCTAACAGTAAATCCAAAGTGGAGAAATATAGTGCACCAGCTAACTCATCCATTAGTTGGTCAAAGATAGGTATGAGAAATGCAGTTTTGACAGTCAATGCATTCAAATACCTATAGTCAACACAGAAGCGCCAAGAAGCATCTTTCTTGCGCACCAACATCACTGGAGAGTTGAATAGGGAGACACTAGGTTTAATAATATCTTGTTGTAGCATGGACTCCACCTAAGCTTCAATCTCATCTTTAAGAGCTGGTGGGAATCTATAAGGTCGAACTGAGACAGGTCTGGCACCCTCCACTAATGGAATTTTGTGATCACAAGATCTCTTAGGTGGTAAGGTAGTAGGAGGAGTTGTAATATCAAGAAACTCAGCTAACAACTAACTAATGGCAGGATGCAGCTCACATGTAGAATGCATAAGATTATTTACCATGGTAGACAACTGAATAAGCACAGTGTCAGAAGATGTTGCATCAAAAGCTCCAATCCCATGCAGAATCACAATAGCACCCTTATAAGGAATACACAACCATTTTGTATTCCAATCCACTCTCATAGGATTGAAGAGCTAGAGCCATTCAATACCTAGAATGATATCATAGCGTGGAACATCTAGAATATTAAGATCATGTAGAAAAGAATAGTGTTGCATTGACCAACAAGCATCAGGAATATAGGCTAAGCACTGAATAGTGTCCGATTAACAACACTAACTATGATGGGATCACAAGCAACTGAGTGCAAAGATAACTGAGCTACTAACTTAGAGCTCACAAATGATAGTGTGCTACCAGAGTCAAGAAGTATTCTGACAGGAATAGACTGGAACTCACCCAGAAACTGGAGTGTTTTTAGACCAGAGCCTAAATCTTTAGCAGTAGCTAGACAATTGCAAGCTTCATCACTAGCTTCCTCAGCATCATCATCAGTTGTTGGATGAGGAACAGTGGTTTCTTCAGAGAACAGAGCATAAGTTTCCTTATAATACATGAAGTGGTACCTGCTATGCACACTTGTGATCTCGTGACCATTTCTCTCCACAATGGTCACAAAGCCCGCGTGTTCGACGATGAGCCTTGAGATCAGCGAACCTCTTGTCAACGCCCTTTTGATTGACTTGAAGCTTGTCAGCTGGAGCATGCCCCTGCGGACGCTCCACACCATGAGTGGGAATGCCCAGGACAAATTCACATCGCTAATTCAAATGACAGCCTTCCTTGCGCCCCGAGATCCCAGTAGCTTCTTCCTGTATCAAGGCAAGAGAATAGGTAGTATCGAGTGTATCTGGCTTATGCAAGAGTAAGACAGCACGAATGTCAAGTTGGAGACCATCTAAGAAATGAGTGATGTAAACTCATGGTTGTATAGATGTATCATAAGTAGTGAGATGGTCAACAAGCTCTACAAAGCGATCTACATAGTCCTAAACTAGGCCATTTTGGTGGATATGATTCATCTGATGAAGCAACAAGTCATGATGATCGCGATCAAAGCGAGTGTGCAAAGCGCGGAAAAACTCAGCCCAACTTATGGTCTTGAGTTTGTCAGTCATGGACTGCACCCAACGCTTGGCCTGAAATGCATCCGTGAACATTGGATCCACAATTCAGGCTCAACATGTGACATAGAGAAATAATCTTCAGCACAGGTAATCCAATACTACAAATCGGTGCCATCGAACGACAAAAAATCGAGCTTCGTGTCACACCCTAGTTTTGAAGGAATAAAACCAAGGCAAAAGCTCATGTGCGCCCGGATCAAATTACACACATGAATGACAAATTACATGGTCTAAAAAGCACAGTGTTCAAAAAAATATAATGTTTACATCATACCATTATTACATAATTGTCATCAGAGTAAAGCACAACATAAATAACAGCGTCCAAAGTGGTAAGCAACTAAACGACGTTGACGTAGCGACTCCATCTCACCACAGGAAGGTCGACGGTAGCATCACGATGCCTAGTATCTCGGATAGTTCTCAGGGAAGTCACCATCCGAGTCATCACTTGAGCATCCTTTTGTTGGTGAATGAGCAAGGGTGAGTTCTATGTAGAAACTCAGCAAGTACAGGCGGAAAGTAATGACATGCAATGCTAAAACAAGGTACAGCTGAAAGGTAGACTACGGTAGCATTTTTAAAGTAAACAATTAAGATTTAACTTTGCAACCTATTCTCTAATCCACTTAGTTGCAACACCCAACCCTTTATTAAGGTTCAAGTAATAATTAATGTGTCATTTAACATAATAGATATATGCATATATCATTAAGCATCATTAAGCACGAGATAGCCATCTCAAGGGAACACAGGATAGCCATATCGATAAAACCCGAGGTAGCAACCTCAAACAACATCACCACGATTTAACAGCTTAAACCATTTGGCTAACTCATGCGAGGATCTGGGCCGCTCGTGACCGTGAGCACGGACGATATACCGATTTTAACTCTGCGCAGAGGTGTACACTTTCACTCCAGATTGTGATTACTCTTTATGCCCGAGGGGATCAACCTCTTAGCCCATTATCGAGATAGGCTGACAGAGGTCACAACGAGTTTCTTCACAGGGTCATAGGCAGTGATAACTCGTTAGCAATGAGTGCAAGCGTATGGGTGACTTCACCGTGAGGCCGCCCCCATCACGGATCCCTAGCCCCTCCCATACTAAATACTTGAAAACACCCCATTGATAAGTTGTCCAACCTGCCCATGATTGTCCTGCTAATAGACCAAGCCAGTGCTCATTAGCCTAGAGATGTATAGAAGTCCTAGGTTGCCGCTCCACAAATAGGACCACAAGGGGGAAGAGATATGGATTCCCTCGTCAACACGAGTCCCACTAGCATCCGTTTTCCCCGTCATTCATTGCCAACCAACGATGCAGAACAACATCAACTTCTCCCACGGCCGAAGCCAAGAGCCCATGGCTCCAACATGTTAAGAAAGCAAGTTTTATCTTCATTAAAAGGTGAAAGGTGAGGTAGAGCACTAGCAACCTAAAATCCTATCAACTAAAAACCCCCATAGGTGATATATGGATAGAGTAGCTAGTCATTCCTATGGTTTGCCGATTTAAGACACATGTAATATATTAACTAAAAGTGAATAGGCGCAACATGGTCAAAAGGTGCCTGCACTTGCCTTGGTTGATGTCCAACTGCACATAGTCCTCCGGGTCCTGCTGATCCTCGTTCACCCACATCTTGTTCTCTATACGCCACAATCATCACACATGAGAAATACATGCAAAAAGTACTTTAATTAGAACAGTACACCAAAACATGATAACAGTAGCAAACAATAGCATAGAACTATTCTACTTGTCGAGATGATTCCAAAATATACAAGATCACTAAAATCAGAGTTAAAATATGAAAGTTATGGCCTAAACAAGACTAGAGTCTAATCTGCAGAAAACAAGACTTAAATCTAAATACTTTTTGTCGGGTACCTAAAAAAGAGGTACCCTTAACCGTCGACTAAGGGGATTAACCCTTGACATCAACAAGCCAAACCCGGTGTCATTAGTCATCGCCCAGTGCACAAACGCAAGTGCCAGGTCATACTGGGCTAGCCCACGAACGGGCCTCAGAGGTTCGGGCGGCTACCTATCTGACATACCCCGCTCAAGGCAGATTAGATCACTCAAGGGTGCCACTCGACCTACCCCTCAGTGATGGAGATTCGCCCGAGCGAACGGGCAGCCCTCGACCACGACACACCCCTCGAATACCTACCTCCTGTACGAATCCAGGAGCATTTAATGCGTTCTACCTGCTCTCGCCTAACCTCGTAGCCACAGTGACGGTGACAGTTATGAGTACACCGGTCAAATCTTACTTTTACCTCTCATACTAGGAATCTGGTGGGTCGTACCACACTGTAACTCCATGTCGTGCACTGTGCCCCATTCGGCGCTCCCTTGAGGCACATTTACCAGTGTTAGGCGCTCCCTCGAGGAATATTTATCAGTATCAGGCGACCCCTCGAGGCACATTTACCAGTATCCATACCGCATTTCCGGGGGCTCAGCCTTATCCATTCGGGCCTGGACCCCCTCGACCACCTCTCGAGCTGGACTTCATCATCGCCAGTCAACACTCTAACAACTCCCGACGCGAAGGCTGCAGGGATCTGCACGACTGTGCTTGGACATCCATCTATCACCGACCATCAGCCACGTCACCTTACGCACAAGAAGGATGGCCGCGTCAACTCTGAACACATCGCTACAGGGCATGCCATGCCCGGCGCACGCCTCTACAGCAACACCGACATGATCGGCATCACCTCCTCGACGTCAGTAGCCACGTCCGCCCTAAGATCCATGTACCCCTGTGCCCCTCCTTTGCCTATAAAAGGAGGCGCCTGGCCCTAGTTTGCACAAGGCAGCAATGAACTCAACCAAAAAACTTAAGGCATAGAGAGCTACCAGAGCCCACAGCGCTCAAGTCCTAGCTCACTCACTCCCACGCTTGTATTCTCCGCTGTACAACCACTTCGGTGCAAGATAATACAAAACTTCCCCCCACCGCTGGACGTAGGGCCTTCTTTTGCCCGAATCAGGATAAACCTTATGTTCTTCTTGCACCACCATCTAGATTAGGGAGCACGCAGCACATATTTACTCGTTGGTACAAGGCCCCCGAGGTCAAAACACCGACACTTTTGAACTGAGAAGGACTAGATCATAAATAAGTAAAACAACAGGGGCTTTTCTGCAAAAGTACCAGTGGCGGCGTTGACCGCGCTGACGGCCACGCGGCGGCGCTGCACTAGTCAGGTCCATGGACCGACCGTGGACCACGGTCATGGACCGCGTCCACTGGCCCACCGTGGACCAAACGGGGACGGGAGGACATCCCGCGTCCTAAGCCATGGTCGCCAGCGACGACCTCGCGGCTATGGGGATGCGGGGCTTGTGGGGCTAGTGTGAGACCATGCATGCATTGTGCGTGTGCTTGCGCACTCGTTGCGCTACATAGCCATGGCAAGGCAAGGCCGGAGCGGCGGGGTATCGCGACGGCAGCAAGCGGCGGCGGTGGCGCTCCTACGGCGGCGTGTAGCGGCGCGCAGAGAGGGTGAAGGCGACCGCAGAGGGCATCTTCATGACCCTCTTGGTCATACGGAGCTCGTGCACGTGCTCACCTTGGCAGCGGACGGCGGCGAAGGTGAAGTCGACGGCGGCGGCGCGAGCTCGACGAATGACGACTAGGGTTACAAAGGGCAGCTCGGGAGGCGGCGCGATGTGCTTTATAGCGCGTGGGTGGCCAGCGAACGTCGATTGGCATGCGGCGTGCGACGCGGCATGGACCCGAGTCTGGCTCGGTGCTCATCTCCGTGAGGGTGACGACACTGTAGCTGTGGGTCCCACCCTTGTGGGCCCCACCTGTCAGCGGCGGTGGGCGGGCAGGCAAGGTGGGTTGTGGCTGCTGGGCTACGTCGGCTGGCCTTGGCCGCTGCTAGCCTGCTGTTGCTATTGCTGCCTTGGCCACGGCTGGCCAGTGCTAGCCATGGCCGACTAGGGCTGGCCATACTTGGCCAGTAGGGGCTAGGGGAGGCCAGGGTCCATAAGGGGCTCGCCTAGGCTTGTTAGACTAGGTTATTTAGTCTAGGAGTTAGAGGGAACAAGTTAGAGCATGTTAGGAAAAAGAAAACAAGACAAGGAGTAGGCAACAAGCTCAAACAAGTCAACCAAAACTTATGCAGCAGCATGAATGCAATAATGCATGATTTCTTACGTGCTACACATTTTAAAGTAATTCATAAAATATTTATAATTAGCCTATGAATGTAAAGCATCTATACAGAAAAAAATCAAAATCATTTAATATTTAAAGTTTAAAAAATCAGGGTGTTATAAACCTATCCCCTTAAAAGAATCTCGTCCTTGAGATTTGAAGACTCTGGAAATAATTCTGGATATTCTGCTCTTAGGTTCTGTTCCTTTTCCCAAGTAGCCTCATCCTCAGAGTGATACTTCCATTGCACTTTGCACCACTTGATAACCTTACTTCTTGTGACTCTCTTGGCTGTCTCCAAAATCTTAGATGGACTTTCATCATAAGTCAAATCTTTCTATAGATCCACTTCTTGTATAGGAAACTCCTCCTCTTTGACCCTCAAACATTTCTTGAATTCAGAGACATGGAACACATTATGCACATTGGATAAGTAAGCTGGCAACTCAAGTTGGTAAGCTACTTCTCCTCTTCTTTCTAAGATCTTGAAAGGACCGAGGTACCTCAGTGCTAACTTCCCCTTGACCTTGAACCTCTTAAGATTCCTCATTGGAGACACTTTAAGATAGACATAGTCACCCACTTCAAACTCAAGCTCTCTTCGATGAACATCTGCATAACTCTTCTGCCTTGTCTGAGCTACTTTCATATTATGCTGAACCACTTGGACTTGCTCTTTCGCTATCTTCAAAGCATCAGGACCAAAAACTTGTCTCGCTCCAGCTTGATTCTAGAACAACGGTGTTCTACACTTCCGCCCATACAATGCTTTAAAAGGAGACATCTTGAAATTAGCCTGATAACTATTGTTGTAAGAGAATTCATCATAAGGCAAATTATTGTCCCAACTATCACTGGATTCCAGGGCGTAGGCCCTCAACATATCTTTCAGAATCAGATTAACCCTTTCTGTCTAACCATCTGATTGTGGATGATAAGCTGAACTAAACCTTAACTCAGTTCCCAAGGCTTCATGTACCTTCTCCCAGAACTTGGAAGTAAACTGTGTGCCTCTGTCAGAAATAATGAGCACACATAATTCGAGCCATATACTTCTCAGCTAATTGTGCTCTATTGTAAGTGGTCTTAACAGGTACGAAATGAGCAACCTTGGTCAAATGATCCACTATAACCCAAATCAAATCAAAATGGTCTTAACAGGTACGAAATGAGCAACCTTGGTCAAACGATCCACTATAACCCAAATCAAATCAAAACCTATCTAAGTTCGAGGCAAACCCACAATAAAATCCATACTGATTCATCCCACTTCCATTCTAGTATCTTCAATGGCTACAACAATCCTGCTGGCCTTTGATGTTCTACCTTCACCCTATGACAAGTATCACACAAGTCAACATACTCCCCAATGTCTCTCTTCATACCTTTCCACCAATAGCGCTCCTTCAGATCCTTGTACATCTTAGTACCTCCAGGGTGAATTGAGTAAGATGACTCATGACACTCCTTAAGAATAGTATCCTTGATCTTCTGAATATCAGGCACAACCAATTTGTGTTTATACTAGAGTGTCCCTTCTTCATGAACACTGAATCCCGGGGCTCTATCTTCACTAACCAACTTAACAATCTCCAGAAGTTTCTCATCAATTTTCTGGCCCTTCCTAATCTCCTGTTCAAGTGCTGGTTCCACATCCACAGAGATTCCCCGAGTGTTAGCAACAAACCCCAAATTGAGATACTTGAATTCAGCAAGCAACTCTAGAGGTATCTCTATCACTTCTAACATGTTCAGCTGACTCTTCCAACTCAAAGCATCAGCTACAACATTAGCTTTACCAGGATGATAGAGAATCTATAGATCAAAATAATTAATTAATTCTAGCCATCTCCTCTGCCTCAAGTTCAAGTCCTTCTGAGTGAATATATACTTCAAGCTCTTGTGATCTGTATAAATGTTACACTTGTGACCAAGAACATAATACCTCCAGATCTTCAATGAATGCACTACAGGTACCAACTCTAGATCATGAGTTGGATAATTCAATTCATGCTTCTTCAACTGTCGGGAGGCATAAGCAATGACCTTACCCTCTTGCATCAACACACAACCCAAACCATGTCTAGAAGCATCACAATAAATAGAGAAGTCCTTTGTCATATCCGACAGAGCTAACACTGGTGCTATTGTTAACCTTTTCTTCAATTCCTCAAAGCTAGCCTGACACTGTTCAGTCCACTTGAATGGTTTATCCTTCTCTAGCAAAGCAGTCATTGGTTTAGCTATGGTAGAGAACCCATCAATGAACCTCCTGTAGTATCCAGCCATTCCCAAAAAACTCCTAATATCCTTGACATTCTGTGGTGGATTCCACTTAAGCACTTCTGCAACCTACAACATTCTTAGGACTAACTGTAACTCCATCCTTGGAAATAACATGCCCAAGAAAAGAAACCTCACTCAACCAGAATTCACACTTACTGAACTTGGCATAAAGCAGATGTTCACTAACCTTCTGCAACACCAATCTGAGATGCTCTTCATGTTTTTCCTCATTCTTGGAATAAATCAGAATATCATCAATGAAGACAACCATAAACTTGTCAAGATACTCCATAAAAACTTTATTCATTAAGTACATAAAGTAAGCTGGAGCATTAGTCAACCCAAAAGAAATCACGATATACTCATACAGACCATATCTGGTGGTAAAAGCAGTCTTTGGAATGTCACTAGGTCTAATCCTCAGCTGATGGTAACCTGACCTCAAGTCTATCTTAAAAAAAACACTAGCTCCCTTCAATTGGTCAAACATATCCTCAATTCTAGGCAAAGGGTACTTATTCTTAACAGTCACCTCATTCAGAGATCTATAATCTACACACATTCTCTAAGTTCCATCCTTCTTTTCTACAAAGATTACTAGGGCTCCCCGAGGTGATGAACTAGGCCGAATGTAACCCTTAGACTGTAATTCTCTAAGTTGTGACTTAAGTTCTTCTAGTTCATTAACAGCCATTCTATAAGGTATTTTAGCTATGGGTGTAGTACCAGGTAACAAATCAATGATAAACTCAATCTCTCATTCAGGTGGCATACCTGGCAAATCCTTTGAAAAGACATCTGAAAACTCATTGACAATTCTGATGTTCTCCAATGGCTAACCGCTGATATGATTCACTGTTCCTTGATTCTTGGATGACAAAGAAACCACAACATCTACTACATCTCCACTAGGTGCAGTCAAGCTCACTGTTCTTTCTGAATATTTAATATTCGCTTTCCACTTGTTTAACCAACTCATTCCCAAAATAAGATCAAGACCTTCTGACTCAAGCACTATGGGTCTAGCAGAAAAATCTACCCCCTTAAATTAATCTTTATATCTAGACACCAGACATTAGAGTCCATGGTCATTCCTCCCGGTGTTCTTACTTTCATAGAACTAGGCATGAGTTGGGTGGGTATGCTATGCTTACGAACAAATGGACTACCAATGAAAGAGTGTGATGTGATGCACCAGTATCAAATAGAACTGAACCTGGATGAGAATCAACAAGGAATGTACCGAGCACCACATTTGTAGCTTCCTCAGCAGTCTCCACCTTGATATGGTTCACCTTCCCAAAATTTTGTGGCTTCTGATTCTGAGAGAAACCATTAGCATAGTGTCCCACCTTGCCACACTTGAAACAGGCATTGCTGGGAGTGTTGGACTTCACAGGAGAATTGTTAGGAACATTCTAGAAAGGAGCTTGATTGTTCTAACGAGGGGCTTGGTTGTTCTGGCGCTGCACTTGATTACTGCCATTGCTGGAGTTGTTGTTGCGCTGACCTCCCTACTGTCCCTGATTGTTCTTCCCATACCGATAAGAAGAACACCGCTAGTAGCTCTAAAAATTGTTGAAACAAGGATGACTGCTGCTTCCCTGATCTTGGTACTTACTGGCCTTCCTCTTCTTCTTCTTATCCTCCATCTTGTTGCGCATGCTCTCAAGCACAATGGCCCTGTCAACCATCTCCTCCAAGTTGGCATACTTGATGTTTGCCATCATGTAAGTAAGTCCATCATTGAGCCCTCCTAGGAAATGATCCTGCTTATCCGGGTCTTGCTCAACATCCCTAGGTGAATAGTGAGACAAAGCAGTGAACTTGTCACAGTACTCACAAACAGACATGGAGCCTTGCTTCAGATCAGCAAACTCCTTCTTCAACTTCACCAGTCCAGTTGGAACATGGAACTCCTTAAATGCCTTAGTGAACTCTTCCCAAGTGATGGTGTCAGGAGCTGCATGAGCAAAGCGGTATAAATCTCACCAAGAAGCAGATGCTCCCTGTAGATGACCAGATCCATATAGAACCTTCTCCCTATCATTGCACTGAGTGATCTCCAACTGTTTCTCCACATCCTTCACCCAATCCATAGCAACTAGAGGGTCAGGGGAATGAGAGAAGAAAGGTGGGCGCCCCTTCAAGAACTCACTGCGCCTGTCCCTGGGTGGTGGTGGTGGAGCATTCTAATTGTGGTTCTGATTCTGAACTTGGTTCATCGCCATGTTCTGCTGCATCATGGCCATCATGGCATTCATGCCCTTCATGAAATGAGTCTGCATGGCCATCGTCTGCTCCACGGTAGGTGGAGGAGGTGGTGGTGGAGGGTTCTGGTTGTTCCCAATAGCACCACTAGCGCCACCAATGTTGGTTCTCCTGGTGTTAACCATCTGATGCAAATAAACAGCAGGTATAATGATATGTAGTCTCAATATATGTATATATATCCATGCTAAATGTAAATTGTGAATATAACTGCAACAATACTGCCTCCTCATATCATTTAAGCATCCGACATAACCTCAAATATCATAATCACTGACAAATAGTAAATACATAATCTTGAAAATGATAGCTGATATGAAACAAGTGACAGTAGGCTATGACAGAATAACTGATATGATGAAGCAGAAAGAGAGATAAAGCACAATATATAAAGAGAGACCCAAACCTCGAATTAACTAAACATAGTCTTAATTTTATATAAAAATGATAAGTGTGGACATCACCCCACATCTTATCTCAATCATTGCAAAGAGGAAAATCATCCATGGTTCATAATAATAAACAAGTTCTCACACAAATAAAGCAGAGCACCCTCCAAGCACACTCGCACTAGACTCACCACAGACTCAATAAGCTAAACATTTAAACATGCTAACATAGCATTATTTATTACATAAAAGTGGACATCCTAGTCTATCCTAGTACGGCGTCCAGCTGCTCCGTAGGGGATGTGGTCACGTGCTGGTGACAGTGCTGGCCACTGTGGTGGTGGTGGTGGTTCTACTCCAGTGATCTACGTCTCCAGCTGAGCAATCCTCCTCCGATCCTCCTCTGACTGCAGGCGCACCTGGCGTAGCTCCAAGAGAGTGAAGTTTAGCTTCGTGTTCAGCTGCGCCATGAGCTAAACGGTGGCACACAACCTCGGGTCCTCCCCAGCACTAGTAGCAACTCTAGCAGAGATCTGACCACGGGTACGCGAGGGTAGTAGTGGCGTGGGTCCTCACTGATCAGGTGAAAGTACCAATCCCTGTAAGCAAACAGGGCCTAACTTGCTACATCCGTAATGCCTGCCATCTCGGAAGCTCTATCTGCTGGTGCCTCATGGACTGAAACAACTCCAAGAGCACAAAGTGTAGGGTTGGGGCGCCCAACATAGCACCTGACCCTCTAGAAGTCCACGCAGATAGGATGGCTCCAGACCTCGCTGCGGTACTCAACTTTGGCCATCCCATGGCCGAAGAGCTGGTGAAGAAGCGTCATAAGGTGAGCGTGGAAGAAGTCATCACCACCATCAGTGACAGTGAGGGTGAAGATCCAATCATCGTGTGCCTGGTACACTCCCTGGACTCCATGGACGCCAGGACCTCTAGGGCCGCTAGGTCCTCCTGGCCCTCCTGGTCTGCCTAGACCTCCTGGTCCTCCAGCACCTGGCACCCCAGGGCCTCCTCCACCTGGTCCTCCAGTGCCAGGTCCTCCTCCTGGTGCTCTAGGCTGCTGCTCAACCTGGTCCTCTGCCTACTACTAAACGAGAGCCTGTCACTGAATGTACTAACCCCCAAGTCCGAGGGTCACACCATCGTCAGGGTGCTGGCTAGGGCGAAACTTGTAGTGGTGCATGCATCCGGTCAATGGGTACTCTATGGGACGCCAAAAGCGATGGTAACCAGTGGAGCTCCTGCGGCAGGTCAGAAGCTGGTGCACCATCTAATAATATGCAAAGATCAAAGACTTGCAGCAAATAGTTAATAGATCATGATACAAGAAATAAACATGTCTATGATCAAAGGATAATATATATAAAGAGTGCATGGATAGATATCTGGAGATAATGATATAAAAGCTATAAATAAATTGAAGCAAGAATAGCATGCATTTTGTGGTATTTGTAGTAAAACAAAACAACATAATGATATGCATATAATTATCATAATGATAAAAGCAAGTTAATAAATCTAAGATAAGGTAATAAATGATCAATAAATGATAGTAATAATAGCTGAAGTAAATGCATATCAAGGTAATGAATAAGATAATAAATGAAACATGCTAACAAATGATGGGATATGCAATAAATTATAAAGGTCAACCTAAGACGGCCACTTCTAACTAAGGCTTCATGATCCTATGGTCAACACAGCTCTGGCACCACTTTGTCACACCCTGGTTTCGAAGGAATAAAACCAAGGCAAAAGCTCATGTGCGCTCAGATCAAATTGCACACATGAATGACAAATTACATGGTCCAAAAAGCACAGTGTTCAAAAAAACAATAATATAACGTTTACATCATACCATTATTACATAATTGTTATTATAGTAAAGCGGAACATAAATAATATCATCCAAAGTGGTAAGCAACTAAACGACGTAGACGTAGCAACTCCATCTCGCCACAAGAAGGTCGACGGTAGCATCATGACACCTAGTATCCCAGATAGTTCTCAGGGAAGTCACCATCTGAGTCTTCACTTAAGCATCCATTTGTTGGTGAATGAGCAAGGGTGAGTTCCACGTAGAAACTCAGCAAGTACAGGCGAAAAGTAATGACATACAAGGCTAAAACAAGGTACAGCTGAAAGGTAGACTGCGGTAGCATTTTTAAAGTAAACAATTAAGATTTAACTTTGCAATCTATTCTCTAATCCACTTAGTTGCAACACCCAACCCTTTATTAAGGTTCAAGTAATAATTAATGTGTCATTTAGCATAATAGATATATGCATATATCATTAAGCATCATTAAGCACGAGATAGCCATCTCAAGGGAACACAGGATAGCCATCTCGATAAAACCCGAGGTAGCAACCTCAAACAACATCACCACGATTTAACAACTTAAACCATTTGGCTAACTCATGCGAGGATCTGGGCCGCTCGTGACCATGAGCACGGACGATATACCGATTTTAACTCTGCGCAGAGGTGTACACTTTCACTCCAGATTGTGATTACTCTTTATGCCCGAGGGGATCAACCTCTTAGCCCATTACCGAGATAGGCTGACAGAGGTCACAACGAGTTTCTTCACAGGGTCATAGGCAGTGACAACTCATTAGCAATGAGTGCAAGCGTATGGGTGACTTCACCGTGAGGCCGCCCCCGTCACGGATCCCTAGCCCCTCCCATACTAAATACTTGAAAACACCCCAGCAACCAAAGCTATAGCCACCTATCAGTAAGTTGTCCAACCTACCCATGATTGTCCTGCTAATAGACCAAGCCAGTGCCCATTAGCCTAGAGATGTACGGAAGTCCTAGGTTGGTGCTCCATGAATAGGACCACAAGGGGGAGGAAATACGGATGCCCTCGTCAACATGAGTCCCACTAGCATCTATTTTCCCCGTCATTCACTGCCAATCAATGATGCAGAATAGCATCAACTTCTCCAACGGCCGAAGCCAAGAGCCTAAGGCTCCAACAGGTTAAGAAAGCAAGTTTTATCTTCATTAAAAGGTGAAAGGTGAGGTAGAGCACTAGCAACCTAAAAGCATCCCAACTAAAAACCCCCATAGGTGATATATGGATAGAGTAGCTAGTCATTCCTATGGTTTGCCAATTTAAGACACATGCAATGTATTAATTAAAAGTGAATAGGTGCAACATGGTCAAAAGGTGCCTACACTTGCCTTGGTTGATGTCCTGCTGCACGTAGTCCTCCGGGTCCTGCTGATCCTTGTTCACCCATGTCTCGTTCTCTATACGCCACAATCATCACACACGAGCAATACATGCAAGCAAATGTACTTTAATTAGAATAGTACACCAAAACATGATAACAATAGCAAACAATAGCATAGAACTATTCTACTCGTTGAGACGATTCCAAAATGTATAAGATCACTAAAATCGGAGTTAAAACATGAAAGTTATGGCCCAAAGAAGACTAGGGTCTAATCTATAGAAAATAGGACTTAAATCTAAATACTTTTGAACTGAGAAGGACTAGATCATAAATAAGTAAAACAACAGGGGCTTTTTTGCAAATGTGCCAGCAACGGCGGCGTTGACCGCTGTAACGGCCACGCGGCGGCGCTGCACTGGCCGGGTGCGTGAAACGGTCGTGGATCACGGGCATGGACCGCGTCCACTGGTCCACTGTGGACCAAATGGGGATGGGAGGACATCCCGGCGACCTAAGCCATTGTCACCGGCGAAGACCTCGTGGCTGTGGGGCTATGGGCACGTGGGGCCAGTGTGAGGCCACGCACGCATTGCGCGTGCACTTGCGCACTCGTTGCGCTGCACGGCCACGGCAAGACGAGGCCGGAGCAACGGGGCACCACGACGACGGCAAGCGGTGGCGGCGGCGCTCCTATGGCAGCACGTAGCGGCACGCAGAGAGTGCGAAAGCGACCACGGAGGGCATCTATGTGACCCTCTCGGTCATACGGAGATCGTGCACGTGCTCACCTTGGTGACAAACGGCGGTGAAGGCGAAGTCGACGGCGGCGGTGCGAGCTCGGTGAACGACGACTAGGGTTGCGGAGGGTGGCTTGGGAGGTGGCACGATGCGCCTTATAGCACGCGGGTGGCCGACGAACCTCAGTTCGCATGCGCCGTGCGACATGGCACGGACCCGAGTCTGGCTCGATGCTTATCTCCGTGAGGGAGACGACACTGTAGTTGTGGGCCCTACCCTTGTGGGCCCCACCTATGAGTGGTGGTGGGCGGGCGCTGCTGTGCTGAGGGCGGGCGCGCGGGCGTGACCTATTGCTATTGTGGGCCCGCTTGGCCCACTATGTGGCGGCGAGCGCGCAGGCAAGGTGGACCACGGCTACTGGGATGCGCCGGCTGGCCTTGGCCGCTAGGCCTACTACTGGCAGGCCTGGCTAGCTGTAGCCAAGCCTGAACACTGCTAGCCTGCTGTTGCTGCTGCCGTAGCCATGGCTGGCAGTGCTGGCCATGGCCGGCTAGGGCTGGCCATACTTGGCCAGTAGGGGCTAGGAGTGGCCAGGTTCCACTAGGGGCTGGACTAGGCTAGTTAGACTAGGTTAGTTAATCTAAGAGTTAGAGGGGACAAGTTAGAGCATGTTAGGAAAAAGAAATCAAGACAAGGACTAGGCAACAAGCTCAAACAAGTCAACCAAAACATATGCAGCAACATGAATGCAACAATGCATGGTTTTTAACATGCTACACATTTTAAACTAATTCGTAAAGCATTTATAATTAGCCTATGAATGTAAAGCATCTATACAAAAAATAATCAAAATCATTTAATATTTAAATTTTAAAAAATTAGGGTGTTATACTTCGGAACCTTGCCATTGGTATGATGAGGTTCCAGGGGCCGATTATGAAGTCGCATCAAATCTATCACAGTACCGTGCTGAACAGGGGGGTGGTGAGAGGGGTGGATCGTACCGTTTATCGAGGAATGAACCAGGGTGGTGACAACCCCAAGCTCATTCACCCGGTAACTCGAATCATCACGGTACCCGCTGGGCCGAGCAGCCTGATAGCTCATAGAAATGGGCGCAGCGTGCTGCTCCCAGTTGAAGTTGCTTGCCTGGTCCGTCCTGGGCAGATTTTCGTCGAGCACCCTGATGTCATGAAGAACGCCGCTGATCTCGATGATGGAGCGGGACCAAAAGCGATCCAACTTGTTTTCAGGTGGAGTCACAGATCATCCATGACTCCTTCCTGTTCCTGGCAGCATCTAGAGATTTCAGCGGCAGCCTTCTTCACGGTTTGCAGGCACGCGTCCTGGCGGAGCTCGGAGTCGATTATCCACTGCTTGACATCACGCCCCACCTCCTCGAAGCACTTGGCGATGCCGTCCTCAACGTCGATGAAGCAGCCCTCGATGGACACCTGGACGTCAGTGCGTTGCTTCTGGGTGTCACAGATCTGCTTGGTGGTTAATGAGGTGAGTTTCTGAATCTCATCGAAGAGCACCTTCGTATTGGGATTCATGGTGGGCTCGTGGTGTTGGGTGTAGTGGAATCGAACTAGAGGTTTAGGAGGCAACGGAGGTGGTGGTGGTGGTGGTGGTGACGATCTCGCCGACGGATCTAGATTGCGAGTTTTCAAATGGATCACGGCACTGTGGAATGACAAAGCCTTAGGATCTGATGCAGCAGCTCACCGATCGAATCCTATAAGAATCCAGCCACAACAGTTTGTGAAATCGATAAAAAATTTGGTACGCAATCTAGAACCCAAGAGCCAGATACTAATTGTTAGCAACAGGCATCGATACGAATAGAATTGGGGATCGGAGCAGAAAGCAAGGGCGAGGATAGCAGGAAGAACACACAAGTAGCGAGGAATGATTAATTTTGTTACTTGGTTTTTCAATTTGATACCTCTCTCTCTCTCTCGGGCTCTCGTTTTATACTTGGCCGAAGCTTGCTGGCGGACGCAGCCGCGCTCACAACTCACGCCCACTCGGGTCCCTTGATGCATGTATTTGGTTGACACCTACGCTTGGGTCGGTCTGTGCCAGGTTGGAAGGTGACCTCGCGCTGTTTGCTCATCATTGCGTCCTTGGTCACGTTCTCGGCCTAGCGCTCCTCTTCGTGGTTGGTGGTGTTGCTGACAAGAGGTTGCAGGTAGCCTTGAGCGCGGCGGCGATGCTCTCGCTATCGCTCTGTCTTGCCTGCTTCATTGTCTTCGAGTAGTGACCATCTTAGATTCAAATGGTTGCAAGCCCTGTGTGCCACTACAAGCACGATTGTTTCCATATGGAGCACGGGACTGTGAGCCCTGACCGTGTAGCGAGCACACACATCACCATGGAGCACGGGTCGTTTTGCAATGTGAGCACGAGGTGCATTGGTGGTGGGCAAAGAGAAGGTGATGATACCGAGAGATGAGTGAGAGGATGCTATGGGGGAACGAAGACAGGTGGTTGGCTAAATCCTATGTTGGTATATATATATGCAAATACATTAATGAGCCTTTTGGGATTCGGATATATTTTCAAAGGTGGGTCTCTTAATTAAGTGGTCCACCCGAAAATGGATAACTTTTCTAGAGGCTTTAGAAATTGATTTACAGAAGCGGTTGCTTTTTTGTTGTCTCTTTAAATGTTCTGTCGATCATTATAAACTAGGTGTATTTCCTGCACGTTGCTGTGGAAATTAGATGATAAAACTTGGCTGAAATGTAAGTAGGAACACTGCTAAAAAATTTGTGGAATTGAAATGTGTCCAATGTTCAGATTCATTTCATTTTATACAAAAATACCAGAGAGCCTGTTACACCAGTTATTAACACGCACATGGTACTTTATTTTTTTTACTAGATAATTTCTCGTGAAGAATGAAGTACAAAGTTAAATAGCTAAGGCAATCCTTACGGTGAAAATGAATGACAACATTGCTTGATTACTAAATATTTGTACTCGCACTTTCTATAATTATATTATGTATGGGCGCTGAATTGTGTCAAATAAACAACTTAAGACATGCCGTATCAAAAATTGTGATATCTTAGGTACTCACAGAACTCAAAGAATCCAAGAAATCCTTGAGCAACGCATGAACTTTCATGGCGATGAAGTTATTCCTCACTTGTGTTGATGAGCGACGTGATGTGCAGAAGCTTCTCAATGAGACATCGCCAATGACAGCAAAGCATCAGTCGTGTTGACACTTAAAAATGTCCAATGGCATATTTGGCAATATAAGCAAGTTATGGAGGCCCTGGATATGATTGAGATCAAGTGGCGCCATCAATGGAGCAAGCAATCACGTGAAGAAGATGGCGAGCCACAAACGAGCCTGCCCGGTCGGCTAGACCGGTTGGCCAAGCTGGCTAGGCTGGCTGCCATCAGGCGGCTTAGCCAAGTTCTAGGCCGGCAAAGCCGGCCCTGCTGCCAGGTGGCCGCACTGGCCAGCCAGGCCGGCTAAGATGAGTCGTGAGGTCGGCTAAGCCGGCCCAGTGCTGGCGTGGCAAGCCACCCAGGCCGACTTAGACTGGTCCAGCTCAGGGCGCCCAGGAAGCCGACCTAGCCCCGTGAAAACAGGCTAAGCCAGGTGGAGAGGCCGGCTAAGCCGTCCTGTGTTGATTCTGAACCGATTTGATCCTAAATCGTGTTTTGGTAAGTTTTAAGCATTGGAAACTTGGAGATCACATGTTAGAGTTATTTCCTACTGGGTTAAGGCCATCCCCCTCTATATATACGAGAGGATCATGGCTGATTGATCTCACCCAATCAATTGAACAAAAAACTAATCTACCAACTTCTTTTACCCCTTCTTCTTCCTCTCAACCCCTCTACCTGCTGTTTGGTTCTTCTTTCCACGAGATTTAGTGGCATCTTAGGCGGCCTTACTGGTCCTAAGAGATCCTTCATGTGCTTCCTCCTGACGGATCCTTCCGGAGGTTGTTCTCAAGCTTATCCAGCCATACACAAGCTCCACATTGGCTCTTTCGATCTCTAGATCGGTTTGGCTGGTTACGCTGCGTGTTTGCTACATTGCAAGTTGTAGAGACAACCTCCTTAGGTGTCCAAAGCTCACTGGTGTATTGGCACAGTCACGAATCAGTGTCAACATACTTTTTGGCAACTCCGCTGGGGACATCAAGGCGTAGATTAACATATCCATCAATCGGGGACATGGGTGTAGATGGAGATGCAGCGAAGGACGCGAGCGATGTCCATAGTGGCAACATCATCAATCCCACGTCCATGGAGGAGCTAATGCCAGAATTGCAAGCAACACTCCAGGCTCAGATTGAGGAACTTCAGAAGGCTTTTCTTCAAGGTTGCTCTAAGGGCCGACATAACAAGGTGATGCAATTCAAGGCACCAAGCGTTGCTGAAATCTTGGGTACTTCATCATCTGAGTAGGTAAATCCTTAGGACAATGCCCCTAAATATGATGAAGTTCCAGTTTCGCAAGAATATGTTTGCAACATGATCGTAGAGAATAATAAGGTAGTTGTTGATTCAATAAATAATACCATACAACATGCATATCAAGGTGTTGCTAAATGTTTATATGCTTTAGAAGGCAAGACAACCAATTTAGATCAATCAGGTGTTTTGGTACAACCAGAATTTGGCATGCCTCAAGGGTATTTTAATAAACAAACTCCTTATGATAAAGCTAAAAAGTTAGCATCGGACTCTTCGGTTCTTCTAACCGATAAGACCGGTCATGTGGAACTAGTTCATCAGGGGGTGCTCAAAAATTGGCTCAAACATTACGAATCGATTATAGAGCATCAAGAGCTTCGGAGGGAAATAACATTTTACCTAACGCACCGAAGTCTCCTAGCATCAATCCACTGCTTGAAAGTGCACAGGACAAGGCTCCTACCGATATCGATGATATCTTGAATCGGTTCAAGGAGGATTTTGCTAAGTCTATTCAAGAGACTCTAGGTGTTAATCTAAAATCTTCCAAGCATTTGTACTCAAAATCGTACCCATTAGCTTATGATCGTTTAAAAGCTCCTAATGGCTAGAAGGTACCGAATTTTCAAAAGTTTAGTGGTAATGATAATAAATCAACCATGGAGCATGTAAGTATACATCTTGCACAATTAGGTGAAGCTACTAGTCATGATTATATGAGAGTTCATAGCTTTCCTTTATCTCTTACTGATATTGTTTTTACTTGTTCTTTGCCACCTTTGACTATTTGTACTTGGGCTGATTTAGAAGAAAAGTTTCATGATCAATTTTATATTGGAGCTCAAGAAATTAGGCTACCACATCTTACTGCCATTAAACAAGTGCTAATGAATCTGTGTAAGATTTCTTTAAGAAAGCTAGAGAAATTAAGAATAGATGCTTTTACTTGAATATTTCTAAAAGAGATTTTGTTGACATATGCTTTAATGATTTGAATGATAAGATTAAAGACAAACTTGAGAATATATAGTTTGCTAGCTTTAGTCATCTTGTCAAAAGGGCCATTTTCTAGGAATCACGCTTGAAAGAATCTCGTGATGCATATAAACCATATCATTTGAATACACATGGTTTGAATGATAAGATTAAAGACAAACTTGAGAATATATAGTTTGCTAGCTTTAGTCATCTTGTCAAAAGGGCCATTTTCTAGGAATCACGCTTGAAAGAATCTCATGATGCATATAAACCATATCATTTGAATACACATGCTCTTGGTGCTTTTTCAGATGATTTGGATGATGAAAGTGAAGAAACATTGGCTGCTGAAATTAGATGGCCAGCAGAGAATAAATAAGTTACTTGCCCTTCTCTCAAGCCGATTCAAAAGAATCGGAATGAGGAAGTGAGATTTACTTTTGATATTTCTAAATGTGACCGGATTTTTGATGAGTTACTCAAAATCAGATACATTAGAATTCATTACACTTTGCCTTCTACAGATGAGATTAAGAGACATGCCTATTGTAAATATCATAATTCTTATTCTCATGCGACTAATAGTTGTAATGTCTTCCATCGACAGGTTCAATCGTCCCTTAATGAGGGACGATTGAGTTTTTCTAACATGGAGATCAACAAGAATCCTTTTCTGGCACACATGAATATAATTGAAGCAGGAAGTCCAGCGATCTTGATCCGACCCGAGCAAGCCGATAAAGCTAAAGGCAAGAATGTCATTATCGGTGAACCACGTGCTGCACCGAATGCTCAAAAGAATTTGGGGTGACAAGTGGTGCATGAAAAAGACCAGGAAGGCAAGAACAAGCTTACAATCACCACTGGATTAGTGAAAACTTTGAGAAGACAAAGATGGTACGAGACGCGTGTGGCGCTGCAGAGGCCGGCTAGGCCGACTGTTCTAGTCGGCCAAGCCAACTTTAACATAGCCCAAGCAGAACCGACTAAGCCAACTGGTCCAGTCGGCCTGGCCGGGTCCAATGCAGGCCAGCTAGGGCCAGCTAAGTCGACTGACATAGTCAGCTAGTCGGGCCTAGCCAGCCAGCTAAGCTGACTGACCCAGTCGTCTAGGCCGGCTTTCCCCTTCCAGGCAGCCTTACCTCCTTAGTGTTCACGTGTTTGGAAGGAGAAAGAGAAAAAAGTGAAGCCACCCGTGGTGAAGCCACTTTGTACTTTTGATCGATTTATGGCGAAGTACAAAAAACAAAAGGCTGATTCCGAGAATCGGCCCATAAAAAAGGGAGACTACACCGCCAAAGCATGAAGAAGATAGAAACAAGCAATTGGCGATGATTCCACTAGCTGATTCTTCCTTGTAGGTTGCTCATCCTCGTGTGTTACGTTGGGGACCTCCAGTACCTTTGGCCCCACCAATTATACCAATGCTACAATGGGGACCTTATGGAGTATGGGTGCCATATCCTTAGGCTCCCGTGTTTCAAAGATTGGGAGATGTTGCTGGTCTATCTTCAAAGTCTTTCGTCTTTAGCTGATTGGGTGGTCAATCGAGCTCTAGCGGAGTAAACCAAGAGAAGATGGTTAAAATGCAGATTGAAGCTCCTCAAGAAGCAAAGAAGGCCCTACACAGCAGGTGTATGTGCCAAAGAAGGTTGAGGTGCCCAAGAAGCCTGTGCATGTGCCTAGCATCATAATTGGCTTGATGTCAGCTCCTGTTGTTAATGACAACAAGACGATTGTGATTGGAGATGAAGATCCAGCAAACAGACAAGAAGAAGCTATTAAAGAAGTTGCTAGAGTTGAAGAAAAGGAGAAGCCGCCCAGGGATCCCAAATATACTCAACCCAAATGGTGTCCACGAGGGTTGGATAAAACTCAAAAGCAGAAATTACAGCGTGCTCGGCAAAGGAAACTAAAGAAGGAAGCTCTTGGGATCGTTGAAGAACCACCTGCACCAGAAATACCTAAGAGATTCCACAGAAGACCATCATCGTGACTGTTGCTCCTGCTCAGATGACTAAGCCGGCCTCAAAACCAGCTAGGTCGACTGAGTCAGCTAAGCTGGTTCCAGAGCCGGCTAAGCCAGCTTTTACTGTGACTGCTGGCCAGGACAGATAGGAGTCGGCAAAGCCGACTGCTGGGTTGGCTAAGCTGACTGAGACAGCCAGGCCAACTGCAGAGTCGGCCAGGCCGCCTGTTTCTGTTGTTTCTGTCCCAGTGATTCCTGAATCGGCTGTGGTGTCTTCTGAGGCGCCCATGTGATTCTTGCAGGTTTCAAAGATCTTAGGGACTCACCTGAGGTGTTTGCTACTGTTGTTGCTAATATGGTGGGCATGAAGACTCCAGAAGTACTAGAGGAGGAGATGGTGGATTATGAGCCATCACTGCCACATGGGGATGTGAACATAGTATACTTCTCCTCTGATTACTACGTGATTAGCCATGATGAAGAGGAGCCACCAGCAGCGGAGTTGGTGTTTGCCGTTGAAGATGCCATATTCAAGAAATTGGCGGTGCGAGTGGATCATCTCAGGCCTCTCCACTTGAAGGGTCACATTAATGGGATGCCGGTTCATGGCATGTTGGTGGACAGTGGTGCAATTGTGAATGTCATGCCATACTCGCTGTAGAAGAAGCTTGGTAACAAAGATGAAGAGTTGGTGAAGACCAACATGACTATCATAGGTGTTGGTAGTGAAGCTCCAATTCCCGCTAGAGGCATTGCTAATGTTGAGTTGACCATCAGGAGCAAGACTTTGGCTACAGCGGAGCTATAATGTGATACTTGGGCTTGATTGGATTCATGCCAATGAATGTGTGCCGTCCAGCTTGCACCAGTTTCTCATCCAGTGGGTTGGGGATGCCATTGAGGTTGTCCATGCTGATTCATCGGTTGAAGTTGCCACAACTGATACGTGTGAAGCTAGGGGCATGGTGCTTTTGGTTGCTTGTCAGGTAGAGACTTGTCTGAGTATGATTTTGTAAGTTTCACTAGGCAAGGCTTTGTTCCTGTATCACTTAAGCCGATTGAAATTTGGATTAACACCATAATGTAATCAATGGATAATGTTGAATGGTAAAGCGTCATGTTGAACAGTATCGGGCTGAAAAGACCGATGCCTGTGAAGCTATTGATGACTTTGATGAGCTCAATAAGTTGGGCCAAGGTTTCACATCGGCCGACCCTTTAGAATAAGTTGATATTTGGCATGGTTCCACGCCACGGCCGATGTTTGTTAATAAAAACTTGAAAGTCGATTACAAAGCTGAATTAATCACGCTTCTTAAGGAATATTCTGACTATTTTGCATGAAACTATATGGAAATGCCAGGATTAAGCCGAGATCTTGTGGAGCACCGGCTCAAAATCAAAGATGGATTCAGGCCTGTTAAGCAACACCCAAGGTGCTTTAATTCAGCTATCCATGACCGAATTAAGGAGGAGATCAATAGGTTGTTGCAAGCTGAATTCATTCGTCCATGTCAATATGCGGAGTGGGTTTCTAATATTGTGCCTATTGAGAAGAAGGATTCTGGCAAGATCAGAGTCTGTGTTGATTTTAGAGATCTTAATAGAGCCACTCCCAAAGATGAAAATCCTATGCCTATAGCTGACATGTTGATCAATGATGCTTCTGGACACCAGGTGATTAGCTTTCTTGATGGTAATGCTGGATACAATCAGATTTTTGTGGCAGAAGAAGACACATCAAAGACGGCTTTCATTTGTCCTAGCTATGTTGATTTGTTTGAGTGGATTGTCATGACCTTTGGATTAAAGAATGCAGGAGCAACTTACCAAAGAGCAATGAATTTTATTTTCCATGATCTAATTGGGGTGATTATGGAAGTTTACATCGAAGATATTGTGATTAAATCAGCTGTCCATAAATCTCATTTAGCCAATTTGTGTCTTGCTTTTTAAAGGATGCGCCGCTATGGTTTAAAGATGAATCCACTTAAATATGCTTTTGGAGTGTCGGCTGGAAAGTTTCTAGGCTTCATCATTCATGAAAAAGGCATAGAAGTTGATCCCAAGAGGATTGAGAAGATCAAGAGTGTTCAACCACCTACATGCAAGAAGGATGTGCAGAAGTTCTTAGGGAAGGTGAACTACTTGAGAAGGTTTATTGCTAATCTGTCCGGGAAGATTATTCCTTTTACACCCATACTCAAGTTGAAGGATGAATCTGAATTTACTTAGGGGGCAAGCCAACAAGCAGCATTTGAGAAGATAAGGAGTATCTATCATCACCACCTGTTCTTCGTGCACCTAGGAGAGGAGTTTCATTTAAACTTATGTTGCTGCCGAAGAGAAGATCATTGGGGTTGTTATGACTCTAGAAGATGAAGGGAAGGAGTATGTTATTGCTTATCTTGGTCATCGTCTTCTTGATCCCGAGATAAGGTATGCCCATATTGAGAAGCTATGTTTATCACTGTACTTTGCATGTAACAAGATGAGGCATTATCTTTTGTCAAGTACATGTGTTGTAGCATGTCAGGCCGATATTATCAAGCATATGCTATATCGTCCAATCCTTAGTGGAAGGTTGGGCAAATGGGCATACTCTTTAATTGAATATGACTTGACTTATGAACCATTGAAATCTATAAAAGGTTAGGTTCTTGCTGATTTTATTGTTGAGCATGGTATTGACTTGATGATGAAGTCAATTACCTTACTTACACCCCATGGAAGCTATATTTTGATGGATTGGTTTGTAAAGATGGCCAAGGTGTTGGTATTGTTCTTGTTTCTCTTAATAATGTTGAGACAGGAATGTCAAGCCGATTGGAGTTTCAATGCACTAACAATCAAACCGAATATCAAGCTCTTATATTCGGGTTGATCATGTCAACTTCTATGGAGGTGCAGCATGTTGAGGCCTATGGTGATTCATTGTTGGTTGTGCAGCAGGTTGCTGGTGAATTTCAATATTTAGATGGATCACTTCAAGCTTCTCTTAATACTTGTCTTGACCTTATCTATAAGATTGCCTAATTCAAAATTCAGCATATTCCAAGACATGAAAATCAGAAGGCCAACATGTTAGCTCAACAAGCATTAGGCTTTGACATCAGTGGGCGTAATTTTCATACTCAAGAAAAGCCAATGCACCAAGATGATCATTTTTTCTGTGCAGGTCTGAACAGACTGGCCTGGCCGACTATTACGGTCGGCATAGCCGGCCTCTAGGCGGCTAAGCTAGGTCACCAGGCCGGCCTAGCCGAGTCTACTGACTGGTACTTCCAGTCGGCTAAGCTGACTGCTGCAGTCAGCCTAGCCGGCCTTGCTGACTGGGCAGCCCAGTCGGCTAGGCCGACTGTTGCAGTCGGCCTAGCCGACTCCTCTACAAGTGATGCTCTGATTCACCCAATGGTGATCCAAATCGGTCTAGCTCAAGTTCTAATGATGCTAATACCAATTTGGAGGATTGGAGGACTCCCTTGATGAAATATTTGCAGGATCCTAGTGCCAAAGTTGATAAGAGTGTGCGAAGAAGTGCATTCAAATATATTATTCAACATGACGAGCTCTATCGGAGAACTGATGATGATTTGTTGCTCAAGTGCCTAGGATCTAATGATGCAAGAGTGGCAATGGGAGAAGTCCATGAAGGACTTTGTGGTATGCATCAATCGGCCCCAAAGATGAAGTGGTTGTTGAGAAGGGCTGGTTTCTATTGGCCCACTATGATGGCCGATTGTTTTTGCTACTACAAGGGTTGTGATGAGTGCCAACGGTTTGGTAATATTTAGATAGTGCCTGCTGCAGAACTCCATCCTATTATGAAGTTGTGGCCATTCATAGGTTGGGGGCTAGATTTTATTGGCCAAATTCATCCCTCGTCTTCTAAGGGGCATCAATTTATCTTGGTTGCCACTGATTATTTCACTAAGTGGTGTGAAGCAGTTCCTTTGAAGAATATCACTCATAAAGGGGTTATTGAGTTCATCACTGAGCATATTATTCATAGACTCAGCATTCCTCAATCATTAACTATAGATCAAGGGACTTCCTTTATTTCCAAAGATGTTAAGAAGTTTGCCGAATCCTACAAGATCAAGTTGGTTAACTCATCTCCATACTATGCTCAAGCTAAAGGCCTAGTTGAACTAGTAACAAGACTCTAATCAAGATCATTAAGAAGAAGATTGAGGAACAACCAAGGAAGTGGCATGAAACTTTGTCAGAAGCTTTGTGGGTGTATCGCATATTAAAGCATGGTGCTACAAAGGTTACTCCTTTTGAGCTAGTATATGGTCAAGAAGCCATGTTGCTCATCGAAGTGAACTTGAGTACATACAGATTTGCTAAACAAAATGATCTATCTCCTGTTATGTACCATGATCTAATGATGGACAATGTGGATGAAGTGATGGATAAGAGGTTGAAGGCTCTCAAGGAAATTGAAAAGGATAAAGTTCGTGTTGCTAAGTCTTATAACAAGAAGGTTCGAACCAAATCATTTCAAGTGGGAGATTTAGTGTGGCAAACTATACTTCCTATTGGATCAAAGAGTGGTGAATTTGGCAAATGGTCACCCAATTGGAAGGGTCCTTTTAGAGTGATTAGAATAATCTTTGGGAACTCATACTTGCTGGAGATGTTGAAAGGTGAGCCTCTTATGAAGGCAATTAATGAAAGGTATCTCAAAAAATATTTTCTAAGTGTTTGGCTAGATGCCTAAGTGCTCTACCAAGCAATGGCCGATACATATATCACCCTTAGCACAAAAATGGCCAATGTATACATCGCCCTTAGTCATTGGTCAGCCGATGTGATGGGTATCGTGCTGGTCGATTGTGTCTTGATATGTGTTTTCAAGTTCAATGCGTCGCACTTGAAAACAGGGGCCATGTGTTGACACTCAAAAATGTCCAATGGCATATTTGGCAATATAAGCAAGTTATGGAGGCCCTGGATATGATTGAGGTCAAGTGGCGCTGTTAATGGAGCAAGCAATCACACGAAGAAGACGACGAGCCACAAACGAGCCTGCCCAATTGGCTAGGCTGGTTGGCTAAGCCAGCTAGGCTGGCTGCCATCAGGAGGCTTAGCCGGGTTCTAGGCCGGCTAAGCCCGCCCTGCTGCCAGGTGGCCGCACTGGCCAGCCAGGCCAGCAAAGCTGGATCGTGAGGTCGGTTAAGCCGACCCAGTGCTGGCTTGGCAAGCCAAGGCCGACTAAGCCGGGTACCCAGGCTGGCTTAGCTGGGTCTAGCTCTGGGCGCCCAGGAAGCCGACCTAGCCCCGTGAAAACCAGCTAAGCTGGGTGGAGAGGCCGGCTAAGCCGCTGATTTTGAACTGATTTGATCCTAAATCATGTTTTGGTAAGTTTTAAGCGTTAGAAACTTAGAGATCACGTGTTGGAGTTGTTTTCTACTAGGATAAGACCACCCCCTCTATATATACGAGAGGATCAGGGCCGATTGATCCCATCCAATCAATCAAAAAAAACAATCTACCAACTCCTTTTACCCCTTCTTCTTCCTCTCAACCCCTCTACCTACTATCTGGTGCTTCTCTCCACGAGATTCATTGGCATCTTACATGGCCTTGCTGGTCCTAAGAGATCCTTCATGTGCTTCCTCCCAATAGATCCTTTTGGAGGTGGTTCTGAAGCTTATCCAGCCATACACGGGCTCCACATTGGCTCTTTCGATCTCTAGATCGGTTTGGCTGGTTACGCTGCGTATTTGCTATGTTGCAGGTTGTAGAGACAACCTCCTTGGGCGTCCAAAGCCCGCTGTTGTGTTGGCACGGTCACGAATTGGCGTCAACAAGTCGTGATGTAAAGACTCACATAGTAAAATTAGCACTTGATCTGGTTTTCAAGGACTATGCGATAGTTCTAGAAACATGCATTGGGGGCCAACAGTGAGAGTACTAAGATTGCATGAGCACAACTGAGGTCAATTGACAATTGAAACCCTTCATAGTTAGAACTTAATCAGGGATTGAAATTCCTTTAAAAGTCAGGATGGAAATGAGAATCATCATAAGAAAGCATCACAAAAGCCAAACAACATTTAGCCAGTAAGAAAAAGTGGTGAGACAGGCAAACTGAGTTTAGATTGACTCTTGACTTTATAACGCTGGAGAGCGGTGGACGATAGCATGTCAATGGAACGCCAAAGAAGCCCAAGTCCCTCTCAGAAGGATTGTTTGTCTTCAAAGTGTATATCATGGCATTATCTCTCATCGGTTACAGAAGATGAGGAGAGTAACAAACCAAGGCATAGGATGCAAGGAGGTGGATGTGTCCATTGATGGAGTGCATGGAGATTTAGTGGAGGATCTAATTGGCTAAGTGGGTCCCTGAATGAGTCTTCTTTGTGGGAAGCAGATGATGTGACGCAAGGATAGGCTAAAGAAATATGTTAGTGGGTCTTAGATTTATAGAAGTTTAAAATAACTTAGTACTTGTGAAGACAAGAACACTTTATGCCCGCCTATGTTAATCAAGAGAGACCTGCGTCCTAAAATCGTTTTTGTGATAGTGCTTGGTGTTGTTGAGTCCTACGACAACGATTCTAGCGGGACTTTGCCAACCATTCTCGTGGCTTCTTGCGTCCATGTCACATGTATTCTTATTTTTTGGTCCTTTAAAGGTTTGATTTGTTCTCATATTTATATCAACATGCTCCGTTCTGTTCTGTGCACCAGAACATGCCGAGTCCGCTTCTCCTAATCCTTGCCATGGTATATTGGTATCGAGCTTAGGCAGTTCTTCGCTGAGGCAACAGAGGAAGCCACATATTTCCTTGATCATGTACCTGGTTGTACGAGGGTGATATATATAGAGCTAAGATCAAAGACGACAAAACCATCCAAGACAAATCTTTTTTTGACATATGTGAATAAAAAAGTAGATTCAAATATGTTGGGTTTTAGTTTGATTTGCTTAATTGTTTGATTTTGTTGAGACTTCAATCACGCAAAAGGCAAAAAAAAAATGTGACCTGGACCTAATTAAGAAATGCCACCAACAGTACGTGTGCAAATTCGTGCCAAAAACGCCATGGCAGACAACGTCAGCAGCAAGATGTGGGGGTGAGGGCGGGTTTGTGAACTGAGATGGTACAGTAGTAAGTTTTGGGAACCAAACGTGCATTTACATTTTGCAAGTAGCGAGACTAAATTTAAACTCGGTACAAGTTTACTGAGCTCAATGTGTTTGCATGTCCCAAGACTGGGTTGACGACCTAGGACAATTCTAGGAACGAATGTGAAACTTGTAAATACTGTAACTGTGATGAAGACTTAAACAAACTCAAAATCGCAAATGATTTTTTTTAAAGTAGTAACATAGCCGCGAGCTTGCGTCCAATGATCTCAATCTCTTGCCCCTAAAAATACCCGAGTGCAATTTGCAAGTCCCAAGACTTGTTTACATTCTTTGTTCTTGAAATACAAGGACCAACGTGATTGAGCGACCCACACTTTCAGTTTTTTCACATATAGTGCTCGAAGGCTGGAGAGTTTCGTGTGACTCTGTCTTCATCCTGTCTGTTAATAATTAAGATTTGTACTAGTATTTGTTTATACAAACACATGGAGTGCCTGCTCTATATAAAAATAGGGTAACCGAGCAGAGAGAATGCACTACTCTAGATTGTTTCATCACTGTCGGCCTCATCACTGTCAGAAATTGGCAACCGGCAGAGATGAGTCTTCACTGCCGGTGCAACTCCTTGATAGACAAGACTTGCGCCAGGAAGCGCTGGAACCAGCAGCGATGAGTCACATTACTGCCGGCTCGAGACATGAGCCGGCAGTGATGTCTCGGACCCACATCACTACCGGCTCATGGCATAAGCCGGCAGTGAATGTGCCTCAACACTGCCGGCTCTTGGCTTGGTCCAGCAGTGACAGTCTGATACCACAAAAAGGCTTGTACCGTCCTCTCCTTCCTCCTCACTCCATTCCAGAGAACACAGGAGCTCGCACGGGTCATTTTCTCCATTGTTGCGGCTGCTGAAAACCGTGAGCTAAAACTTGAATTTTGAAGAATGGCTTGATCCTTTTGCTTCAAGGTTAGTCACAAGCATCCACTCCTTTAATTTTCTTGCTTAATTACTATTAATTTGATGGCTACATTGCTTAATTGTCATTCTTATTTTTCCTCCATCCTAGAGAGCAATTTTGGTGGGGATTTTGTGCAAGGCTTCCAAGCACTTTGTGGGGAATCCATCATCCAAAAAGCTAGGTTGGTGTCTAAATATCATCACCTAGATTGAAATCTTAGGCCAATTTATGGTTTGATTGTTGGCGGTCCTTAACATGTTTCTAACCCCGCCAACATTAGTATAGGAAACGCCCAAAACTATAGAAATAGGGTTTTTATACTAACAAATTCCATAGTTTTGGTGTTTTAACTTGTTTTGCAGGTTGGTCATGAAATGTATTAAACTGGGCCAAGAAATAAATGAAAAATAATAAATATTCAACTTCACCAAATTAGCCCACAAGCAAACCAACTAAGGTCCAGCCCAACCGAGGTAAACCGACACGAGTGCACCACATGGGCCGAGCCCAGGACCCACCAAGAACCGACCTGCCAAGGTCGGTCACAGGGAGGTGGCAACCAGGGGCGCGCGCCCCTAGCCTGGCGCGCGCCCGTGCCAGGTCAGGAGCCAGGCCCAGCTTCGGTTAGGCGGTGCCATTAATGCTCCCTAAGGCAGTTCAGAGGTGCGTTGGTCATTTTGCCACTCGAAAACCGACCTCTCACTCCCCTATATAAACTTAGGCTCTCTCCTCTCACAAAAACAACTTAGTACCTTTTAGATTTCCACAAGTTACATTATAGAGGAGGAGTAGAGCTATTGTATCTAGCCCTAGCTAGTTATAAGTAAGGAGTGAGAGGGGTACAAGAGTAGAGAGTTCTGTAAAGTGCTCTCGGAAGCATCGTCTTCTTCGGGGTGGAGTGCCAGATTTGCCGGCTCCCTCCTCGCTTGTACCTCGGTGACATCTTACTACTTGGAGTAAGACATTCGTGTTTAACTTTTGGTAATTTACCTTTTAGTAAGTTATTCTTGCTCGTTACTATCTTGCGGGTTCACGGCTTGTCCCTTGGGGTGGGAGCTGTAGTAGAGGGTTCCTGATAAAGATGGAAGTTCCTAGCCAACGCTAGAGCTGTGACGACTAGTGTAGAAGTGGTGTCTAGACTAGGAGTTGCCCTCGTTTGTCTCGCATCCCACGGTTGAGGGGTAGGCGACAGGTGGTGACAGCCCTGTCCGTCCCTCGTAATCCCCCACGATCGGGTGCAGCGTAGAGCAACAGACCGGTATCGCCTGGCAGACCAGATGCGCTCCGGTGCCTGAAGTGAGATCGTAATGTCTCGGCTACCTTTCTTTAAGGTATCGACCATTAGAAAACCTCACTACCCTAGTTATCTACCTCCTACCTCTCAGTGACTCTGCTAAGGATCTAGCTTGAACTTACCGGTCCTCGTAAAATATACGATACCCGGTTAACCACCGGGTGAAGTGCTACAATGGTATTTCCGTGCACTTACGGATTTTGCTGCTTTCGCTAAGAAACACCAACATTGATCAAGATGATTATTACTATGTGATGCTCGAATTAGTTCATGTTAGGAGTAGAGTAGATTATTTACAATATTATTAGGTGTTGACACATTGTTTGGAGCTACAATGGTATTCTTGATCAAGTCTCTAATTTAATTTTTGTTATAAATAATTTAAGTATAATAGTGTCTCTAATTTTAGTTCCATTAAGTAGAATAATATTTTTATTAGTTAATAATAATTTCATTTACATAGTGCTATTAGTGGACACATTTTTTGGAGCTACATTGATATATATGGTTTTCAATTTATATATGTCTAAGCTAGCGATGCATTTCAATTTTTCCATAATTATTATATAATATTGCACATGAAGCTAATCCACTGCCTTTTAATTCCTCTATAATTCTTTTGAGCTGAGATGGATCGAGAATGGATGTATCGGTCTCGAATGGACATCCTATTCATAAAAGGCATCCAAACATTTATCGATGCTGTAAAAATTCATGCTGGAGCTGGCAAGATGATCTGCTGCCTATGCAAAGATTGCAATAATGAGAGACAGGTTTTAAATCCCAAGACTATCCAAACACACTTGTTTAGTAGGGGTTTCATGCCAAACTACAGTGTATGAGATCAGCATGGGAAGGAAAACAATGATGATGTGGACATGCCTGACATGCACCATCACCACTTTAATTATAATTAGTAGCATTATGAAACCTACAGTAAATTGAAATATTAAATAAAAATATTATAAATCATAAAATAAAATTAAAATAAAAGAAAACAAAATCGGGAAAAATAACAATACTGCCGGCTAGACCAACAGGCCGGCAGTGTTGACTAAGTCAACACTGTCGGCTTTGGCAACAAGCCGGCAGTATTGACTTAGTCAACACTATCGGCTTTGACAACAAGCCGGCAGTATTGACTTAGTCAATACTGTCGGCTGGGCCAAAGCGCCGGCAGTGTTGACGAAGTCAACACTGTCGGCTTGAACAACAAGCCGGCAGTGTTGCGAGAAAATAACACTGCCGGTTTGTGTTGCGAGCCGGTAGTGTTGACTCTATATCACTGTCGGCCGCAAAATTTCGGCAGTGATGTGCCTCTCACGTCACTGCCACTTAGCCACTGCCGGATAGGATTCCGACGGTGATAGAGGTTGAGCCTCGATAGTGATGAGCTCGACTAGAGTAGTGATGACGCAGCTTTCTATGCATCTCCACGTTGCAGCGAGCCAGGGCCAGGCTTTCCACGTATCTCCACGTTGCACGTTCGTTGTGTGTTGGTCACGATGGCTCATCATATCATACATGCATGGGGTGTTCTATCTTCTGTCCAAGCTTTACTTACGACAACTTGGACCTGGAAATGTTATGGATGATCTGTCTGGTGTATAAGTATAATCTGTGCGCGGTGTGCAAGTATCTCGTGCAAATCCGATGGTTCATCTCAATCCATCACGGGTGGGATGAAAACTATCACTGTACCACAACCAATCTGGGTCGCTATAAGCCGCTATAGCCGCCGATCATCGGATGCTATAACGCTATAGTGACCGATGTATTAGTCGCGGTAAGTGACGTCATTATAAGTATATAACGTCCGAACGGATCTATAGCGTCCGATAGTTGGACGCAATATGTATACGACCGATGGTTTGAGGATATAAAACCTTGTAACGACCAATAATCCATTCCTACTAACTGGTAAAATTATGAAATTAATTTCACATTATACCATATAATGTTAGGCTTGTTTAGCATCCATACAAGTCGAACATACACACCAACCACATAATTATATATTCTCATATATTCATTGAATCAACATTTGTACAATTGTACTTTGGATAAGATTTACAATGCACCAACCACATAAGCACACAACCCATGAACTTCTAAAGTTTTCACTATAGAGAAGACCAAGTCCATATACCCTAGCAATCCAAAACTACATGGTATAAACACATCTGAACACTCCACGCCTTTAGACCATCTTCCATGAGAACTGTAAATAACTTGTCGATACCTACACCGTCAAGCATGCTGCTTACTTGCTTACTGGCACTTCCCATGCCTGAAATCCACATGCAATACAATATAAGTATTATTATGTTATTCAGCTAGGATCCAATAAGTAGACAGGTGCAGGTGCAGGTGCAGTACGAATAGATCAATCATTCTTCTGTACCCACCATACATGCTTTTTCAATATAAGAACGATACGCAGTCTGCTTCATTTTGGAGTTCTTCAGGCACTGAATATATGCCTGAAAAAGAAACAACCATCAAGCCTGAGTGTGTATAGTAATGAAATAAAGAGAATGTCATTCTCCATTCTGTTGTGAGGTGAGTGGAAGTAGAACATCATAACAGACTCATATAAAATGCGCTAAAAATCAACAGTTTAAAACATTACTTCTGTTGCAGAGTTCTTTTTAGTTGAATTCATATTCTAGGATCAATTGATCTGCCTAAATGATTGCTACTAGGAATAATTCCTACATCAGAAGAAAATGGATTTTATAATGGTCCTTTTCAAGCACAGGTTGATTCTATCAATGAGTAATTTACATCACAGGTTCAACAAATTATTTTATGTCGGCATCACAGTACTACAAGATCTAAAGCATCCAGCTCACAATTTCTCATCTTTTGGTTATCATAATAACTACTGCAACAACCTGAGCTACCTATTTGGCAGAAACATGTTATTTTCCTTTACTTAATACCAGTACCAGTTCTTCATTTTAAGTTATCCAATTCACACATATTAAGAAAATAGAACTTAACAATCTAACTGCTGCATACATTTGGCATAAAGAAGTAACATGTTGAGCAGAGCTAGCACTAGAACAAAAATGATATTAAGATCGAGGTACTAGATATACTCTAGTCCCTAGGATAAACCTTGTTGAGCATGAGAAGGATGCATTCACATACATAGCACTACAGACACATTCAGAAAAGCTCTGTTCACATTCAGAAAACAATAACAGGTTCACGTACATAGATAGGATAAAGTTCAGAAAGTTCTATTCTCATAGCAAATAGATAGGAAGCTAGAAAGTTCAGATAGCAGGTTTCCTGGACATTCAGATAGCAGTGACATGTTCACATAATCTGGAAAAACTATGTAAATACCTCAGTTCTGTACTCTTATTTCAGTTTTACCTAAGCAAGACAATAACTAAATATTGGAGCCAAACTAAATATTGGACACACATAAACATTATCAATCAATTTGGGATATATTCTTGGCAAGTCTGAGAATAATAGCAGGTTAGTATCTATTCACAAAACCCATTGACATCCCCATATTAATCTGCAGGTCATTGGTAGTTCTTAACAAGGACTGTAAGTCTGTAAGGAACTTATCTTTTGACAGGATTTGCAGAGATATGCAGCCGCCAGGATGCGCAGCATGGAGATTGAAATCAAAGCCAAATCGATTGGATTATGGTTAGGGAGGGAGGGAAACTTACTGGAGAGGGGTTGAAACTTGGGCCCGGATGCGCAGCCGCCACCGCCACCGCCAGGAAGCCGGGGCGGGAGGGCGTTGCTCAGGTCCATGCCACCACCGCATGAGGTGCACACCGCCTATCAGTGGTAGTCGAGAGGCCTCCTCCACGCCACCGTTGGCCGGATCGAGGACGTACCCGCGAGGAGGGTCGCGCCGCCGTTGGGACCGCGTTGCACGCGGGGCGGGATGCAGGCGTGGGGGAGTGTGGCAGCGCCATAGCGCACACCTCGCAGGCAACCATGAGATGCAGGTGGCGGCGCTGGTAGGCTGTGTGGTTTGCCGATTGGGGAGAGTCGGAGGAAGTGGAGGCTTAGGAGGGGGACGCCGGGAACTCGCCGTCCTTGTGGAAGAGCCGGACGGGCGGCGGGTGCGGACGGCGCGGGAGGGGCCGGGGGAGCGGGCAGGAGGAGTTGCGCGCGGGAGGCAGCGAGGGGGCCCGCGGCGGCGCTGCGACCTCCATCTTCTCCGGCCGCCATGAACGACCGCCGCCGCCGCCGCTTGCTGTGTGCGGTAGAGAAAGAAAGGGAAGAGAGGAATGAACTAGGGTTAGGGTGAGAGGCGGCCGGTGAAGGGTTTTGATACCCCGAAATTCACTCCTGGCCGTTAGATTCAACTGACTTGAGATCGGACGGTTGTCAGCGATCGGGCCGGTACAGCTGGGCCGCCGTGGGCCGGCTGGCCGGGAGCGCGACGCGCGACTGCGGGAGCAGGCCGTGGGCCGTTTTCTCAACCGGGCCGTTTTAATCATTGCAAACATTTTTTTTGAATTTTTATACATATCAATGCATAGTTTATATAATTTTGAAACATTTTAAAAAAAATAGATTTATATATATACATATATCATTCCAAACTTTAATTTTTAAACTTTAAATATAAATTTAGTAGACTAAATAATGTTAAATTAAAGTTTTAGAAAAGTTTAGTTCTAAATTGACTAAGTTTAAAACACTCAAATTTTGAATTTTAAAATTTTCACACCTACATGCCAGTTTTTAAAACCCTAGATGGTCTCAACTCGAAAAGTCATCAATACCAAGATTGGTCCAATCATCAGAATCTACATTTGATACATAGGCCATTTTTGCATTTAACAAAATTTTAAGTGTAATTCTAAATCCATAAGTCTCGTATATAGTTTCATAAAGTCTGTGTGAGATTTATGATTTTATGACTAGTGGTTACTAACACTTTCTTAAATGCAAAAATGATCTATGTATCAAATGTAGATCTTGATGAGTTCTAAAAACATGATATTCAAAATGTTTTCATCTGAGGTTATTTAGTGCCTCATTTGACCAAGTCACATCTTGGATTTTGAAAACATGTGACCAGTATTTGCTAACACTTTCTCAAATACAAAAATATCTTATGTATCAAATGTAGATAGTGATAAGTTGTGAAATCTTGATATTCAAAAGTTTTTCATCTGAGGTCATTTAGTGGCTTATTTGATCAAGTCAAATCTTGGATTTTTAAAAATTGATATTTAGACTGTAGTTTTTGAAGCCCTAAAATATTTCATATAGAAAAGTCATGAATGCCAAGTTTGCTAAAATTGTTAAGATAAGTTGTTTTGGTCAACCATTCATTTGACAAAGTTTGAATAATTCAAATTTTAAATTTTAAAATTTTTACAGCTCAAAACCATTTTTCGAAACCCTAGATGGTCTCAAATCGAAAGTCATGAATACCAAGATTGATGCACTCACCAAGATCTATATTTCATACATAGACCATTTTTGCATTTTATAAAGCGTTAGCAAAGTGTAGTTCTAAATCTACAAGTCTCACATATAGTTTCATAAAGTATGTTTGAGATTCAAGATTTTGTGACTAGTGTTTACTAACACTTTCTCAAATACAAAAATTACATATGTATCAAATGTAGATGTTGATGAGTTATGCATGTTGAGAATATGCCCTAGAGCTAATCATGTAGATGATGATATTCCGATTATATCCATAATTAATAAAGTGTTCATTGAATATCCATTATATACAACTTGTACTGATTGGCGATTATGTGAATTATTTGTGGAACTCTTTACTTGCATGGTTATTCTAAAGTTGTCCCTGGTCGACGCTCTTGTGAGAACACACTTGAATATTAGACCAGCACATGTATTAGTTGATGGCTATGTTTCACAAGTCATGGACACGGAGATGTCAAACTAATAATATGGGCACATGTGAGACATGTAGGCTGGACTGACCCGATATGAAAAAGTCTATATTCACATCATGTACGTTATGTCCTTAGACCTAAGATTGTGGTATGTACTCAAGATGTGAAACGACCTACTTATGGACTATCAAATGCTGCTCCGTAACTGGGTAGTTATAAAGGTGGTCTTCGGGTGGTCGGAAAGCATGCTATGAGACATAGACAATCAAGATGGAAGTTGCCCCTCTCTATGCGAGAGAGATATCACTGGATCACTCTAGTGATTGGATCAACAAATGCATGTTCGTGCTTGGGTTAAGTGTTAACCCACGAGTTGAACCATATATCGAGTGGCAAAGCGAATAACTTGTATGTGGTCATAGTGGTTCATCTGATATGATCTTTGCGTATGCATAGGAGTTGTCACGCCTTGCTAGAGGCCACTGTCAACTATTGGGCGAGTAGGAGTACTCAGCCCATGTCAATATGTGCGTGAACCCATAGGGTCTCACGCTTAAGGGGTTGGAAGCCTAATTCGGGTTGGACCCAATTTAGACAAGGCTTAGGCTTACTAATGGGCCTCCAACTCGTGAGCTCATTAGGGATGCCTATATAAGCAAAGGGTCGGGGCGCAGTCAGGGAGACACGCTTTTGGCAGCTGTCGTCGCCCTCCCCACGCTCACGCCTTCTGCTCCCGCGGACCTAGCAATCTGGAGGCGCATCGCTTCTTCCCTGCACGTGTGGGATTCCTCGGAGGTGCTGCATCTGGAGCACTGGGACGAACCGCGCGAGGGGATTGAGGTGACAGACGACCACGCAACTGCACTGCCTGCTGCGACGCGTACGACTACATCGAGTCGTTTTCCGCTGCACCTGCGCGTCTACTGGTAATCCTGTAACCTGTAACTAGCAGTAGATCCTGGTTTATGAGGTCGAAAAGTTTTATTTTCTGGCTACTGTAGCACCCTAATAACCCTTCAGTGGTATCGAAGCCGTTACTACCTCGTTATAGGTTCGGTTTTGTGCATATGGTGATATGCGTGGTTGTAGATGAGTCTCTAACCTTGGTTCGTCATCTTGCCGTGTTGGTCTTGAAATAATCTACTCGTACCGGTCGAAATTCCGTCATCTGAGTTAAGTGATTCATGTAAATCCAGTCATGGCGAGTTAGAGATCAATTAGATTGATAGAATTGAACCCTAGGTCAAGTGCCAAGCCCATATGATGCGTGGTGGTGGTAGATGGAATTTACTGTCGGGCGCCGGTTTGCCGAGAAAAGTGTTGTTCGGTAAAATAGATGTAACTTTTGAACCATAACTCGGATTGAGATGAAATATAAATGAAAATCATAGAGAATGAAATTTTACATCTGGTTCTCTATGGCATTGCCACATTCGGACAAATTAGAATTTCGAAATAAGGCTTGGAAAATAGAGTTTTCTACGTTGCAAGATTAGACGTCGAATTCGGATAACTCTGTTTTGCAGGTATTGATGACTGGTATAGCCCTTATGTGTATGTGATGCATGTATATATTTAATTCATGGCTTGCATGTCATGAGGACAGTATGGGCAGGAGCCACGTACATATTGTCAAAATTAATGTAATGGCCTATGTGCCAATCTGTGATGATCTATCCGCGACTATGTAATTTCATTTTACTTGCGCTAGTAGTAGCTAGTCTTGGTAGAATCATCACTGAAGGATGGCATACTCGAATCATGGAGATGGAGATCACCGTGATGCACAGATTGAAGGAGATGGAGATCCCCAAAGGAATAATAGGATATACCAAGTCATGTCTGTGTTATGTCGTTCTTACTATGTTCTACTTTCACATGCTATTATGTTTTTGTCTACATGAGTGCGGTAGTGAAGTAGAACGGTCTCTCAGCAATGTTTAAGTTAAATGCTTCCCCAAACCTTGCATTGTCATAAGTCTTGTACAATCAGTGGTGGGTCTATGAAATTAGGGTGCCACTGGTTTTCCTCGACTAGGCAGGTTCGTATCCGATACTTACTGGAAGAAGGTTTGGTTACTTAAACAAGGTCATCCTAACGGTTAGCGACCTTGGAGCATGGGTAGGTTGAGCATAGCATAGAGATGCTGCCCAACAACAAGAGTCATATGTGATATGATTAGCAAGGTGTTGCTTACCGATCTACCATGTCTTCTAGCAGTGATGCTAAAGCTCACTAGTTGACTTGTTAGTTGTGGGTCTTGAATCACTAAGTATCAATTGAGGGATATTGATTTTAGTGGGAGTAGATTTTATTTTGATATAATTTACTCTTTTATGGATACATTGTCTTAGTATTTTGCATTACTTTTGTTGTAGATGGCCGCTCATAATCAACCATTTTCTTTACGTACAATTCTTGAGAAAGATAAGTTGAATGGAATAAATTACACGGATTGGATCTACAACCTGAGAATTGTTCTCAGGGCTGAGAAAAAGAAAGATATTCTAGACACCCCATTACCAGATGAGCCTGAGGAGAGTGCTCCTGCTGCTGAGAAAAACGCTTACAAGAAAGCACGTGATGTAGATCTCGAAGTGAGTTGCCTCATGCTTACTTGCATGGAACTTGATTTGCAGATGCAGTTCGACAACAATCATTCAGCGAATGATATGATCGTGGCGCTTGAGGATATCTTCCAAACTCAAGCGTGGACTGAAAGGTTCAATGTCTCTAAGGCGCTTGCAGAAACCAAGCTAGCAGAGGGCGCAGCTGTTGGACCACATGTAATCAAGATGGTTGGTTACACTCAGAGGTTGGAGAAGCTAGGCTTCCCAATTGGCCAAGAGTTGGCAACTGATTTCATTCTTTTGTCTCTTCGACCCAGTTATGGAAACTTCATCTCGAATTACCATATGCATGGGGCAGAGAAGGGATTGAAGGAACTATGTAGCATGCTGAAAATAGCAGAGGCTAACATCAAGAAAGCAGGAGGTGGCCAAGTGTTGGCGGTTCAAAATAGGCCTAACTTTAAGAGAAGGAAGGGCAATTGGAAGAAGAAGGGCAAGGCTAAAGATGAGATCTCTAAGCCAAACCAATCATCTTCCAAAGATGAACCACCTGCAAAGAATGATGAATGCTTTCATTGCAAGGGGAAAGGTCACTGGAAGAGGAACTACAAGGTGTACTTGGTGTCTTTGAAAAAGGATGGCGGTAGTAAAGGTACTCCCGCTCATGCACTTGTTGTCATGTTACAGACATTTTTCTCGCTAACTCTTATATCAATTCTTGGGTATTTGATACCAGATCAGTTGCTCATATTTGCAATACAATGCAGGGAATGATAAGAAGTAGAAGCATGGGCAATAATGCAAGAGTTGCTGCATTGAACGTCGGAACGATGCAACTTCCCTTGCCGTCAGGATTTATACTGGAATTGAATAATTGTTATTTTGTTCCTAGTTTAAGTCGAAACATTGTGTCACCTTCATGTTTGATGAAGGATGGTTATTCATTTGCGAGTAAAGACAATGGTTGTGTGATCTCAAAGAATGATGTGTTTGTGGCTTTTGCATCCATTGTGAATGGGTTATTTATTTTAAATCTTGATGATGCACCCGTCTGTAATGTTAGTGCTAAATGGCGTCGGCTTAATGAGTTAAGTCCTACCTATATGTGACATTGTCGCCTGGGTCATATAAGTGAGAATCGCATGAAGAGGCTCCATGATGATGGTATTCTAACTTCATTTGATTTTGAATCATACGAGACATATGAGGCTTGCATGCTAGGCAAGATGACCAAGGCGCTATTCAAAGGAGTTCCTGAGAGGGCGTCTGACTTGTTGGAACTTGTACATACTGATGTATGTGGACCAATGAGCACGACAGCTAGAGGCGGATTTCAATACTTCATAACTTTTATTGATGACTTTAGTAGATATGGATATGTCTACCTAATGAAGCATAAGTCTGAAACATTTGAAAAGTTCAAAGAATTTTAGAATGAAGTAGAGAATCAACATGGCAAGAAGATCAAGGCCTTGTGATTTGATCGTGGAGACGAATATCTAAGTCATGAGTTTAGCAATCATCTTAAGAGTTGTGGAATTGTTTCACAGCTTACGCCACCTGGAATGCCTCAGAGAAACGGCATGTCTGAGCGACGTAATCGGACCTTGTTGGATATAGTTCGGTCTATGATGAGCCAGTCGGACCTACCTTTATCGGTTGGGGAATACGCTCTAGAAACAGCCGCTTTCACATTGAATAGGGTACCATCTAAGTCCGTAGTTAAGACACCATATGAGATGTGGACTAGTAAGAGTCCCAGTTTGTCTTTTCTAAAAATTTGGGGTTGTGAAGTTTATGTCAAATGACTTATATCAGATAAACTAACACCCAAATCAGACAAGTGCTTTTTCGTGGGATTTTCGAAGGAAACTTTAGGGTATTATGTCTATAACCGGTCAGAGAGCAAAGTGTTTGTTACTCGAAACGGTGTTTTCTTAGAGAAAGAGTTTCTCAAAAGAGAAAATATGGACAAAAGGTGTATCTTGAAGAAGTTCAAGATGAGCCAGTAGGGACTGACTCTACGAGTGATGCTAATGTAGCAGAGCAAGTTGAGACATCCGTGGCAGTGGAGACACCACCACAACCACGAAGATCAGCGAGACTTTGCGCACGTGGGGATTTGTTATTGTTAGACAATGACGAACCTGCGGATTATGCGGAAGGTATGATGGATCTAGATTCTGAGAAATGGCAAAGTGCCATGAGATCCGAGATAGATTCCATGGGAGACAATCAAGTTTTAAACTTGGTTGACCCGCCTGATGGGGTTAGACCCATAGAGAGCAAATGGATCTTTAAGAAGAAGGATATGGACGGAAATGTTCACGTCTATAAAGCTCGACTTGTCACAAAAGGTTTTCTGCAAGTTCAACGAGTTGACTACGATGAGACGTTCTCACCGATAGCGATGCTTAAATCTATTCGGATCATTCTAGCAATTGCTGCCTATTTTGATTATGAGATATGGCAGATGGATGTTAAAACAGCTTTTCTAAATAGGTATTTAGAAGAGGACGTATATATGATACAGCCCGAAGGTTTTGTTGATTCTAATAATGCTGGAAAGATATGCAAGCTTAAAAAATCTATTTATGGTTTAAAGCAAGCATCTCGGAGTTGGAATCTTCGTTTTGATGAGGTAGTCAAAGGGTTTGGCTTCCATCAGAATGAAGAAGAACCTTGTGTTTACCATAAGGTAAGTGGGAGCGCTATTGTGTTTCTGATCTTGTATGTGGATGACATACTATTGATTGGGAATGATATTCCTATGTTGCAATCTATAAAGACTTCACTGAATAATAATTTTTCTATGAAGGATTTAGGTGAAGCAGCATACATCTTGGGAATTAAGATCTATATAGATAGGTCGAGAATGCTAATAGATTAAGCCAAGACACGTACATTGACAAGGTGTTGAAATGGTACAACATGGAACAGTCCAAGAAAGGGTTCTTGCCTATGTCACATGGTATGCGCTTTAGTGACAAGCAGTGTCCTTCATCAGATGAAGAGCACCCGCATGAGTAAGGTTCCATATGCTTCGGCCGTTGGTTCCATCATGTATGCCATGATATGTACTCACCCAAATGTCTCATATGCCCTAAGTGTTGCGAGCAGGTACCAAGCTAATCTGGGTGAACCTCACTGGATGCTTATTAAGAACATCCTAAAGTACTTACGAAGGACTAAGGATGTGTTCCTAATCTATGGAGGTGAGGAGGACTCATTGTAAATGGTTACACCGATGCTAGCTTGTAAACCGACGAGGATGATTCACTATCTCAATCAGGTTTTGTGTTCACAATAAATAGTGGTGCAGTTAGCTGGAAAAGTTCTAAGCAGGAGACGGTGTCCGATTCTACAGCAGAAACCGAGTACATTGCAGCTTCTGGCGCTGCAAAGGAAGGTGTTTGGTTGAGGAGGTTCCTCATTGAGCTTGGTGTGTTTCCGAATGTGTTGGGCCCATTGAATTTACATTGTAATAACAATGGGGCGATTGCACAGGCTAAGCAGCCTAGGGATCACCAGAAGAACAAACATGTACTCCGAAAGTTTCATCTCATTCGAGAGTTTGTGAAACAAGAAGAGATCAAATTATGCAAAATACATACGAATTTGAATGTAGCAGATCCTTTGACAAAGGCTCTTCCACAGCCTAAGCATGAGGCGCACATGAGGTCCATGGGGATTAGACATCTAAGAGATTAACTCTAGTGCAAGTGGAAGACTGTTGGGAATATGTCCTAGAGCTAATCATGTAGATGATGATATTCCGATTGTATCTATGATTAATAAAGTGTTCATTGAATATTCATTATAGATAACTTGTATTGATTAGCGATTATGTGAATTGTTTGTGGAACTCTTTACTTGCATGGTTATTCTAAAGTTGTCCCTGGTCGGTGTTCTTGTGAGAACACACTTGAATATTAGACCAGTACATGTATTAGTTGATGGCTATGTTTCACAAGTCATGGACATGGAGATGTCAAACTAATAATGTGGGCACATGTGAGACATGTAGGCTGGACTGACCCGACATGAGAAAGTCTCTATTCACATCATGTACGTTATGTCCTTAGACCTAAGATTGTGGTATGTACTCAAGATGTGAAACGGCCTACTTAGGGACTATCAAACGCTGCTCCGTAACTAGGTAGTTATAAAGGTGGTCTTTGGGTGGTCGGAAAGCATGCTATGAGAAATAGACAATCAAGATGGAATTTGCCCCTCTCTACGTGAGAGAGATGTCACTGGATCACTCCAGTGATTGGATCAATAAATGCATGGCCGTGCTTGGGTTAAGTGTTAACCCACGAGTTGAACCATATATCGAGTGGCAAAGGGAATAACTTGTATGTGGTCGTAATGGTTCTCCTGATATGATCTTTGCATATGCATAGGAGTTGTTACGTCTTTTTAGAGGCCATTGTCAACTATTGGGCGAGTAGGAGTACTCGACCCATGTCATTGTGTGCGTGAACCCATAGAGTCGTACATTTAAGGGGCTGGAAGCCTAATTCGGGTTGGACCCAAATTAGACAAGGCTTAGGGTTACTAATGGGCCTCCAACTCATGAGCTCATTAGGGACGCCTATATAAGCAAGGGGTAGGGGCGCGGTCAGGGAGACATATGCCTTTGGCAGCCGCCGTCGCCCTCCCCACGCTCGCGCCTTCTGCTCCTCGTGGACCTAGTAGTCTGGAGGTGCATCGCTTCTTCTCTACACGTGTGGGATTCCTCGGAGGTGCTGCATCTGGAGCACTGGGATGAACCGCGCGAGGGGATTGAGGTGACGGATGACCACGCAACTGTACTGCCTGCTGCGACGCGTACGGCTACATCGAGTCGTCTTCCGCTGCACCTGCGTGTCTAGTGGTAATCCCATAACCTGTAACTAGCAGTAGATCCTGGTTTATAAGGTCAAAAAGTTTTATTTTCTGGCTGCTGTAGCACCCTCATAACCCTTCAATGCAAACATGGTATTCAAAATTTTTTCCATTTAAGGTCATTTAGTGTCTCATTTGACCAAGTTTGACCATGTCCCAGCTTTGATTTTTGAAACATGTGACTAGTGTTTACTAATACTTTCTTAAATGTAGAAATGACTTATGTATCAAATGTAGATCGAGATCAATACAATCTTGGTATTCAAAAGTTTTTCATCTGAGGTCATTTAGTGACTCATTTGACTAAGTTTGACCAAGTCAAATCTTAGATATTTAAAATATATGACTAGTTTTAGTCAAACTTTCTCGAATGCAAAAATGAACTATGTAATAAATGTAGATTTTGATGACTTTTATGATCTTGGTATTCAAAAGTTATTCATTTAAGGTCACTCAGTGTGTGAGGCTGAGCTGAGTGCGCTAAAATGGAAATGGGCTATAGCGACCCATTGCTGGACTCTAAGACGTGTGTTTAGCGACCGATGGTCTGACCCTGCTCTATAGCGATCGATGCTCTGTAGATACATGTAAATATAGCGACCGATAGTCTGCCACCAGGTTATAGCGTCCGATAGTTTGACGTTCTTATTAAGTTTTAGCGACCGTTGTCGGACGCTATAGATTGGCTGTGGTATAGTGTATGTGTGTGCATATAGAATAGTCTTTTTTTTTAGATTAAACATCTTAGAATTCAGATTAAGAAAAGAACCATGTGAGCACATTGAGTCTTGTTAATTTGCATCCTTTATTAGAGGTGAGAATAAAAAGACCCTTTGTTTCCGTCGTCTTCTGGAAATAAAACCACAAAGACTTTCAACATATATAGTAGTAAAATGTAAACAAGTGCTAAGTGAAAACGTAACTCAACGACATACTTTATTTATTGGTCAAGATATTTCAACACGCATCATGTGGAACTTATATCCTTACTACAAGGATGTTGTACTAGGACGCATGCTAATCCTCCTCCACTGCAAAGAGAAAAAAAGAACACGGACACAGACACACATTTGACGCTAGTCAACTATGCTGTATGTCTGGTTGACAGACAGCAAATACAGGGAAATGACCACCTACTAGATGGCCATCTTTTATTCTGGGTTTAATTTGCGTGTCACTTGGGAAACACTACCTAGCTTTAACTCTAATTAAGCAGTAGATGTTCCAGCTCGGGCACCACCCTCCTTGGTGCAGAAATTGTAGCACGCATTGTTACAGCGCCCGACGGCGTGTTTCACCACACCTTTGCGGCCGACGCCTGCAGCAGGTTGATAGTAACTCAGATTAATAAGATGGCATCGATCTGTAGTAACAGTCAATTAGTCATTGTGTTCTTTTTTCGGATTTTACCGGTGACCATTTTGTTGCACACGGAGGAGTTGCATTCTAAAATGCAGTGGCCGACGGCAGCATCTTTTCTTCTTAAATGTGAAAGAATCAGAGAAGTTAGTGAGGAAATCCTTTCACATTTGTGAGAAATCAAATGGAAAATTCAGTCAGTGAGGACGAAAATTTATAAAGGACAATGAAATGAAAAGGCTGACCAGAAGAAGAGTCGTCGTATGATGAACGGTGTCCGCTGGTGAGGCACTTATCTCCGCTGACGGTCTGGCACTGGTACGCTTCTTTGCAGCCCGGATCACAAAATTTGTCCGCATCTTGACGCGGAAAGAAGGCGAAACAAGCTTCAACGCACTCGTGGAATCCGGTCATGTTTGAGCAGCAAAGCGTTTCAACAGCAGCTTGGACCTGGACGACCTCTCCTACAGCTAGCAAAATCATGGATCCTCATGAATATATACATATATACACATACACCAGTAAAAAAAATAAAGTTCATTCAATCAATCAATCTTAGGAGATGATATACTTGGTCCCTCCATATATAATTTTCTGTCTCGTTTTTTCTGTCAAAAACACAAACAGAGAGGCCTGCACCGCGCCGGCCTAGCTGCCATATAGTTTTTTACCTGCAGAGTCGGTAGTAACAAGGTCTGGTGACGAGTGGTGCCCGCTGGGGCTGGGGCTGGGGCACTCATCTCCGCTGACGGTATGGCACAGATACGCTGCTTTGCAGCCCGGATCACAATACTTCTTTGCGTCTTCAAGTGGATAGAAGTCAAAACAAGCTTCAACGCACTCGTGGAATCCGGTCATGTTTGTGCAGCAGAGCGTCTCACCCAGGACCTTATTATTTCCTGCAACAGTAACCATAGATCACGTACGTTTCTCGTTCCATTTTGGCAACAAAGAAATACACAGAGAGATGATGATGATGATGAGACCTGCAGGACGGATCATGGCATCCTCCTCCGCTGTCGCCGCCCCAGCCGCCGCGATGACCTGCTCGTCCGTCGATCACCGTTATATTGCGTCATTGTGCAACAGGTAAAATGGAGCCTACATATATATGAAAGCAAGCAACCGTAACACGTACAAGCAGCAGTGAAAGGAGAGACGGAAGAACAGCAGCACCCATTGCTCACTCTCACTAGTACTACAGCTACCGACACGGCGGCTACTCCGATTTGCTCACGCTCATTCCCTTTGCTTGGACCGTGATGATCCATGGCTCAAGTGACGTGATATTTATACCGGGGACGGCGCATGATCCGCATCTCGGTGGATAGCAGACAAGCTGCACGCTGGTGCACGTGATTGGGGGTAGGTGGCGGCACGGAGGACGACGATCATCTAAATCCATGTGCCAACTTATATTATCTTTTGGGCTTGGGCGTTTATACTCCTACTTCCGCAACCGTTTATAATTTTGCTCTTTTTTTCTTTTATAATTTTATCCCTGTTAATTTGAAACGAATAAACAGTTTACTCTTCCATGTCCAGTTAACACTCTCTAACGATGTTAACTTTTGGATAATCGAATAACTTTATTCTTACGTTTTTACCTCTATTTTATTACGTCTCTTGTGTTTTTACCTCTATTTTAAGATAATAAGATATTATTTTTGTAAATAATTTTTAAAAAAATTCAACAGCATTTCAACACAGAGTCCACGCAAATACAATTTGATATCACACAAATATATCTCACAAATAATACTCTGCTCAACGATTTGGTTACGTCTATGGATGCGCTTCACTTCTACAGATTCGCTCCATGGATTAATGATGAGCTATAACAGTAGAAGTACTAACGAATCTTGGTAGTGGTCAAAAAGGATTAAAGAAGCAGTGGAAAAAATATCAAAATCTATGGAGAAATAGCACAGTAACACTTGGTGGAACGCATTGCTCAGCCGGATCAGCAACATGAAAAAGCATGGGAACGGCGTGGCGGCCTCATCGTAGCGCGGGCAGCCGGATCAGCAACACGAAAAAGCACAATAGCAATTGTTAGAAAAAAAGTCGATACCATTGGTTAGTGCGTGCTGCAAAGTTCAGATCGAACGGCAGTGGGGGCGGCAGCGGGCGCCGCCAGCTGGGGGAGCCGCGGCGGGGGCTAGCAGCCGTCGGCCGCCTGCCCACTCGGCCGGGAGCGCGGCGCTGGGGCACCCGCCGCGAGTTGGGGGCGCGAGCATCGGGTGGGGAAGTGCGACGGGCACGCTTGCCGCCGGGAGACCTCGCCACCGGGTGCGGCCGATTCGAGCGATTCTTAAGGAAGAGGAGGGGCAGTGTTGTCATTTTGTCTAGCTTCCTTTTCTTTTATTTATTTATTTTTAATCATTTAATCCTACCAGGCAAACAGTGTTAAAAGGAGGGGCAAACCGCTGTTTCATTTCTAAATAAAAGGGATAAAATCATAAATTTGAAAAAAAAAGATAAAATCACCGTTAAGTAGGGGTAAAGAGAACTGCAGATACCGTAACATATCCACAGTACGGAGTATGGAGTACAGTACATTGCTGCATGGCCCTAATTCTTCCAGCAACCCACCGACAAAAATTCAGCTAGAATCTTTATATATGTAAACAATAGGATCTAGTTTATTGTTTTATTAATAATTGCTCAATAAAATAACAACCTACAATTATTCACCGCTTCCGTTACATAATATAATTCAAAATAACCTCTTAATTTTATATCTTAATTATTCACCTCCACTATCATGAAAGAAAATTTGGAATAGTCACTAAAACAAATATGTAGCAATGCCACCCCATTCTCAGGGATGGTTCTATATTGATATTGAGTTGTCCCTACAAATGGTGCCCAAAACGAGCCACTCTTACAGATGTTCTGGTTTGTAGGGGCGGCTCAATATACACCCTCCTCTACGAAGGAATGTCAATTAAGTAAAATTCTACATAAACCCTTCAACTATCAAAAGTGACTACTTCAATCTCCAAAACCAGTTAAATAACCCCCTCAAATAGTTCTAGATAGTGGTTTTCCTGGTTTTGTCTTGTTTTTTAATTTCTTTTGGTGAATCTTTAAAAATCATTATAAATCATAAAAATAAATTAGAAAAATCTAATTTATGGACTACACATGAATAGATCTACACAGTAAACGTATAATATATTATGCTTTATTAGAAAGATTATGTTGTAGTTTAGATCTATCTTTTTCTATATTTATTAATTGGAATAATTATAATTGTTGTTTCTATGGTTCAATTCTGATGAAATCTTTGTGTTGGACTAACAATTGTATGCTTGAAGCATAGTAAAAGTTTCATACTCATTGGATCATGTGTAAATTAGTTATAGATTTGTTTAAATTTAACAAGCATAACCCTAAATAAATTTATAACTAAGTTATACATGATCCAACAAGTATTTAATTGTTACTACACTTCAGACATACAATAGTTAGTCCACCATAAGAATTTTACAATAATTAGACTATAGAAACTGCAACTATAAATTATTCTACTTAATTACCGAAAACATAGATATAAAGCTATAGCAAAAAAATATTCACTATATATCTACTTATGAGGAGTCCAAAAAGTTAAATTTTCAATATTATTATTTCTTATGATTAATATGTTTTTCAAAAGTTCAGCAGAAATAAATAAAAAAGGAAAAGACAAAACTGATAAAATGTAGCAAAACCACTCTCCAATACCGCTTGGGGCTTATTTGACCGGTTTAAAAAGTTTAGGAGGTAGAATAGTTGGTTTTATAGTTTGGGGATGAAGTAGCCCACCCATAATAGTTGAGGGGGTTGTGTAGACTTTTTTTAAAAAAAAATGAGAACTGAAATATGAATTTTTTTCATTGGCCTCAAATGGAGAAATGACCAAAATCAAATTTATAGATCTCGAAAAGTTACCAAACTTTGTTGTTTATAACCTTTTCATTTAAAATTGTTTACTACTTTAAAATATTTTTTGAAATTTAATTATGAAATTATTGAAGAACTCTAACTTCTCTTTTTAATCTATCTATGACTAATACTTTTAACTAGTTTTTCTTTCTATAGGTTTCACACCTATCCCCCTACCCCCGCATATTATCAAGAGGAAGCAGGACGAGGATTTAACATAGGTGATGAGTCAAAAGGGCACATCCGGTAGCAAGGGTCAGGACCGATGCACAAAGAATAATTAAGAAAATAAATGTGGAGTAGTTAACATTGAATTGGAAAGGAACCCTCCTTTGTACTGTGTAACTCCATGGTATTTATAGACCATACTAAGAGTCGTGGACATTTTACATTAGAGTTCTTGTTTGTTGGTCGCTGCCAGTGGGCCTGAACCGGAGGCAAAGTCTTACGCTGAGTCCTAACCCTAACTACTGCAGAAGTCACTCCCTGCCTTCACCCCTCTACTCCAGAAGTCACTCCCTGCCTTCACTGGTCAGGGCATGTGTCGTGAGGGTGCGACAGGGCTCCTTTCCCAAGCAACGATCAAGGACACCTGAGCCTCGACGCTTTATCATCCTGCACACATAGTGAGATGGGGGCTACAAATTAAGATTGGGTCATGGCCCCCCTTGGAGCAAGCTTTGTCCATCGCTTGGCAAGGGTTTCCATTCCATCCTGTCTTTCAAGGGTAGTGTTTCACATAGCAAGGGCAGCAGGGCCAAACGGGGTCCCTGGCGAGGGTTCCTCCTCCAACACTCCCTCATACTAAATTCAGTTTGGTGAGTTTTTTCTAAAAATTTTTGAAATCATTCTCTATCAATTTATTGTGTTCTTACAACTATTATTTTGTCCATATTTTCATGTGACTGTGTTTTAACTATTTGAATTTTGAATTTTAAAAAAATGACAACTTCAAACATCATTTTCAAATATTAAATGATTTTAGCTAAAAAAGTCATGAATATAAAAGTTGTAGAAGTCATCAAGATCTATAACTTTTATTTTAGTTATTTGTTTATCTGACAAATTGATTGTAATGTTGTTCATAAAATTCACATCTTCCTTACAGTTTGCATAAACTACAAGAGAGATATGTTAAATTTATGAACGATATTAGTATAATCAGGTCGGATGATCAAATAACCAAAATAAAAGTTGTAGAACCCGAAAAGCTATAGAACTTTAAAGTCGGCAACCTTTTCAATTGAATTTATTTTGTAAAGAAAAACTATATTTGAATCTCTCAAATTTAAAATTTGGATTTTCAAAGATCCTGGATGGAGAAACAACAAAAAAAATTTAGATCTTGAAAATTTATGAACTTTATAGTTGACAACTTTTTATATCTAAAATCATCTTATTAGGGAAAACTATGTTTCAATTTCTAAAAAATTAATTAAAATTAAAATCTTTATGACCTTGGATGGAGAAACAGAAAAAATAAAAGTTGTATGTCTTGAAATGTTATAAAACTTTATAGTTGATAACTTTTTGATTTGAAATTATCTTATCAAGAAAAAATATGTTTAAATTTATTAAATTTAAAATTCAAATTTTATAAATGTCCTTGAATGGAGAAACTTATAAAATAAAAGTCAAAGATCTTGAAACGTCATGAAACTTTTAAATTTGAATCCATTTAGAAAGAACAAAATGGAGACTCGACTGTCGCTTTCGGAAGTACGATAGAGCTTCCATAACCGCTAAGATGACAAGCAGCTCACACCCAACACGTACAGTCGACCACCACCTCAAGAATGCCGCTAGAACACATACCGCCCACCACAACTAACGATGTTGGCACAAAGCGCAACAACCATAGAAAGACTGCATGACACCACGATAGAGATACCATCAACACAACCTAGTCTTCGACTAGGACTACTAGCGCTAGCGGTGAGAGAGGCGAAGGTGGGTTACTCCGCGGGCTAATTTGGAAGGCGCACCAGGAGATAGAAAACCCCACTAAATAACTAAATCAGTATTCAAATAATAATTAAATGAATTTTGCACCCTACAAAAAGTCATACTAAATAAAAGAAAGTTTGACTTCTACAGTTATCGTTTGACCATTCGTCTTATTTAAATTTTTTATAAATAGCGAAATACATAAACTATTATGAAAATATATATAATCATAAAGTAAGTCATAATAAAATAAATAATATATATTAAAATTTTTTAAATAAGATGGATGGTCAAACAAGAATCGTAAAAGTCAAAAACATTCTTTTATTTGTGGAACGGAGGGAGTAGACTTTAAGAGAATTTGAGTTTTCAAAAAAAGAGGCCTTATGCACGAAGCAGGGGCGGGAAAAACTCCCTATATATAAAGATATCCTATTATAATCCTAGCAGTGATTCTTATTTCAAAAACATTAAAATTGGCACAAAACAAATTGTAACCTTTTTATATAAGAACAATTAGCCACAGGACATGCAAAGTGACGTCTATTTATTGGCAGACATCGTGAGTACAAAGATTACTGAAAGACACTCCTTTTTTTGGTAAATTTGCTGACAGACACTAGACCTATTAAAATATTTAATTATTACTTTGGAGGTGAGAGAAGAGCGACAAAATGTCCTTTTTACCACTACCCTCTTCTTCTTTCCTCTCCCTTTTCTTCTCTCCCTTGTGTCCGGCGATGGCGGTGGAACTACGAGTGCAGCATCCAGCAGGGCCCGCGCGTGTGGACACGGCGGCGGCGGTACCGGTGGCGCATCCGCGCGCTGGGGAAGGTGACCCCGCTGGAGCCTCACCCCCGGCCGACGACGCGCGGCCATCCCTGCGGCTGACGGCACGCGCCCGCTCCAACACTGCCCACGGTGCACGGCCTTTCGCGCGCCTGCCTTCAACCCCGCCCGGCAGTGCGCGGGCCTCTCCAAACTGGACCAGCGATGCGCGGCCATGCCCCCGGCCGGCGGCCCTCCATCCATACCCCTGACGACGGCGGCTTCCCCATCGCGGAGGCAGACGCGGCGGCTTCCCCACGCGACGACGACTGCGGTCGCCCTCCCGACCCCCACCCCGGCCTGTGTGGATGGAGCACCTCAGCGGTGGCGGCTGCCCCACACCCGCTCGGGGCTTGCCGTCGCCGATGAGGGTGAGGCTCTGGAGCACCGCGGCTTGCCTAGCACGTGGACGTGCCGCCGGTCCGGACGCAGGGGAGAGAAGAAAAGGGAGAGGGAAGAAGAAGAGGGCGGGACAAGAAGAAGAGGGAAGAAGAAGAGGACGTGACCTTTTTTTATTAATTTTATATATGTGACCTTTAGCCGTGAGCCGAGACACACAAAGGGAGTTGGACTCAGGGTTGTCCTCTCTTAAAATAGAACAGAACGGCAGTACAACTCTAAACTTGAGATTAAAAAAAAAAAGTACAACTCTAAACTTCGAATCATCTACCTTGGGTTTCTAACCTAAACCATCGTGATGTCGATCGGAGTTGGCGGATCGCTGGCTCATGTTTGGTCAGGGCCACCGCCATTGAAGTACCGACTACCACCTTTACTGCGCAAGGCGCAGCACCCGATCGTGTAGACAACAACGAGGAAGGCGAGGAGGGAAACGTTCACGATCGCCACTGCTTTCCATTTCTTCTTGGCAGTCTCCAGCACGCCGGCCTTGCACGTGTCGCATTCGAAGCAGAGCACCTGCTGGTCGTTGCTCCATGCCCGGCAGTCACCGTCGCTGGCTGCCGCCGGAGACAACGATCCCGACCTCGGGGCCTCCCAGAACGTGGCGTTCACGTACCGGTACCTGCACCACGTCGGCGGCTTGCAGCAACCAGACTGCACCATTTCATGCAAACACGTGAGAAACTCATCAATTCACGATCCATTCAGGTCTACGATCGAGACGATTATAGTTGATCAGAATGCATACCTGGATTGGCGAGCGGTGTTGCCTATAGAATTCCTCGGCGTCTTTCCCCACGGCACCACGGAGCTGGCCGCTGCACACGCGCGCCTGAGAGAGGCAGCTCTCGACGCGCCGCCACGTCTCCGGCTCGGCGATCCGCGCCTGCAGCCAGCCGGCGTAGTCACCGAGGCGGTACTCCCTGTACCCGCGCCCGGACACGGCGCTGCCCGCGGCCCGGTGGGTAACCACGAACGCGAACACGGTGAACGCGAACACGGCGACGACGAGCACGAACATGAAGACCACGTACGCCCAGAGGAACGGCGCGGCGGCGCCACGCCGCCCGCAGGCGCCGGCGAGGCCGACGAGCGAGAACAACAGCAGTGCGCCGCCGAACGCGACGACGGGGATCTGCAGGGCGCGCTCGCACTCCGTGCTGGCGCGCGTGAGGAAGTAGACGCCCGCGCACAGCACCGGCAGGGACAGGAGGAGCGTCACCAGGTTCAGGGCGCCCAGGAGGCTGTGGCTCAGCCTCGCCATTGACGATCACAGCACCTCTGTGGTTGCGTGCTGGAAATCAACTTGCAAATTGCATCCCAAATGCGTATAAACACGAAGATCAATTGGTCTCTGTGTCCTCAGTGCAAGATTGGCATTCAGGTGGATGAGCCTGATGCGGCTCTTGGTGGTTTAATTTGGAGCAAGAAATGGGGAGAATTAGCAGTGTAGATACGTAGTGGGTGCTCGTTGATGTAACTCGTGGCTGCGTGTGTCAGGGAAAAAGGATGTCTTTTTTTTGTGTGTGTGTGCAGAAAAGAGTGAGATTTGACGGTTGTGTTGTTCTCCTGTTGTTTTGGGGTTGATGAGGTCAAGGACAAAACGCAGAAGAGGGAGACGAGGGAACAAGTGTGTGTGCAAGAGGAGGCTGGCCTTAAACTGTGGAGCGTTTTAGCTGTAGTTCATCTTGCTGTCGTTCATGGTCGTCAGTTTTCACGGCATGTAGGCGCAGTCGGGACAGGTGGCACAATGTGGTCAGCTGTGAGTGCGAAAGTTGTCTCATGAATTTGAAATATATTTTTGTCAAAATGAGGTTGCTTCCGACGAAACCGTTGGAACCAAGGTGCAAGAATTAATGAAACAAATTAAATGAATAATTTTTAAAATTTTATTAGAAGATTCAACATTTCAAATTTGCTAGTTCCACATTTCAAATAAGGAGTATACTATTTTAACAATTTGCAAATGAATTTTGAAATCATTAATCTGTTCTAAGTTGTCTAGTTACAAAAAAAAATTTATGTTACAATAGAAGTACTCAATTAGACTTTACAAATTTCCAAAACAAGTATAAAAACTTTTTAGTGTCTAAAAATCACAAAATAAGTACAAACTAGACAATAAGAGTGAATTATTGATTGAAAAAGAAGATAAAAATGGTAAAGAAACATAAAATGGATGAAATGTATGAATTTATAATATTTATGCTTGAATTGTGAACTTGAAATGAAGAAAAATCGAGGGTCAATATGCTGAAATTGGAGAGAAAAAGAACAGGAAGGCTTCTTTAGGTAGTACAGTTAGAGTCGTATATAGGAACATAAAAACATGGAGTATCTACTCAAACGAAATACTTGTGGGCCTGTTTAGTAGTATGATTAAAGATTTTATGAAAGTAGAGGTAGAGGAGAGTAGTCAGATAAATTATCTTTTATAAATGGCTAATGGAGGATAATTGAGATGTATGTGGATTATTTAAATTTATTTCTTAATGACAGAAGTGGCTAGTTTATACATGAATTTTTAGCAATGCTTTTCATAGTGACAGATGTGAATATTTTTTATAAAACATAATAGATCCAATTTCACCTCTTTTGTCATGAATGATGATTAGAGTTTATGAAATAAGTTATTAGATAACTCTGTGAGAACAACATCACAATTACCATATGAGATTGTAAAGATTGGGACTTAGGTCAATCCTATGTGTGGAGCAGATCCCCTCCTCGAGCTGAGTTTGTAAATGTTATTGTAGCTCATGATTTGGTTGACCTCACGCTCTCTAATATAAGGCCCATGAGTACCGAGGTCGTTGAGAAAATTTTAGTGCGTGTGAATATAATAAAATCAGACGAACGTGGTTTGCTCCGCGAGGTAGACGACGGGGGCTTATTTAGTTCGTTTTGGAGATGAACGCAGCTGATGCATTGCTCTGCCATAACTCACACGGACAGGTGAAGGTCGTGCAAATTGCCAAGAACAGCCGACTGAAGCGCCTGTGTCATCATTCGAGTATATTGTTTACCTCATCACGAATAAGGCCTTATTTAGATACCAAAATTGGTATCTAAAATTCACTATGTAGAATTTCTATTTTTCATCACATTAAAATATTGGCACATATATAGAGTACTAAATATAGATGAAATAAAAAACTAATTGCACAGTTTTATTGTAATTTACGAGACGAATATTTTAAGCCTAATTAATTAATATTTGGACAATTATTATCAAATAAAAATAAAATTGCTACAGTGTGACGGGACATTCACTATGCAGAATTAAAATACCAATTTTGATATCTAAACAAGGCCTAATTAGTGTTTCGATAGAACAAAAACATTGGAACCAAAAGTGATTTTTTGCTTGTCTAACGAATGCGGAATGCGTGTATTAACGGCCGGCCAGGATCTGAAACAGCAGCTGGTTCCACAATCGATCTGAATGCGGAATGCGGAATGCGTGTATTTTTTGCTAAAATTGGAGAGAAAAAGAACAAGAAGACTTCTTTAGGTTACTGTTGGAGTCGTCTTTGGGAACATACCCATAAAAACATGGACTATCTACTCAAATGGAAATACCCGTGGGTCTGTTTAGGTAGTACTAGTATGTTTTAAATTGGAGTTTGTTTGACTTTTTTTTCTAAGTTTGATCATCTCGTTTTATTTAAAAATTTATTTAAAATATTATTTTTTTGTTGTGGCTTGCTTTATTAACAAAAGATCTTCGAGAATGACCTAAATTTAACTGATTTTGCTCAAATTTTTTAAATAAGACGAGTGGTCAAACTTGAAGTCAAAAAAAGTCAAACGACCTATAATTTGAGACGGAGGGAGTACGATTGAAGATTTTATGAAATTAGAGGTAGAGGAGAGTAGTCAGGAGAAATTTATGGCATATTTAAATTATCTTTTATAAATGGCTAATGGAGGATAATTGACATGTAAGTGGATTATTTAATTAATTCTTAATGACAGAAGTGACTAGTTTAGACATGAATTTAGCAATGTTTTTCATAGTGACAGATGTGAGTATTTTTTATAAAATATAATAGATCCCATTTCATCTCCTTTGTCATCAATGATGATTAGAGTTTATGAAATAAGTTATTAGATAACTCCTTGAGAACAACGTCACAATTAGCATATGAACCAAAATGATTTTTCCTTGTCTAATGAACCCGTCTAATAACGAGTATATTGTTCACCTCATCAGTCGAGTATTCTGTGTCATCAATCGAGTATATTGTTCACCTCATCAGTTGAGTATTCTGTGTCATCAATCGAGTATATTGTTCACCTCATCACGAATAATGTTTCGATAGAACAAAAACATTGGAACCAAAATGATTTTTCCTTGTCTAACGAACCCGTCTAATAACGGCCGGCCAGGATGTGAAACAGCAGCTCGTTCCACACATCGATGGGTCCCGGCAGGCACCAGTGCAGGCAGTCGATGTCGAAGCCTTCGTGCTCGCCGGGTCCGTGGCCGTACTGGTCGGGGTGCCCGTCGGGCCGGCGCAGCATCATCTTGGTCACGTCCATCATCCTCAGCCGCACGCCGTTCCTCCTCGCGTCCTCCGCCGCCGCCGCGAACTCCTCCACCTGCGCCGCGTAGAAGTCGCCCTCGGGCTCCGCCATCTCCGGCGGGTCCCCCTCGGGGTCGGCCGGCTCCGTGGCCGTGCAATCCCCGCCGTCGAACCACCCGCCGTTCTCGTAGTGCGTCGGTGCCACCGTCCGCAGAATGGCCGTCCCCTTGAACCCCTCCATCCCGGCGAGCGCCCGGAGCACGGTGCGGAACGCGGCCCGCTGCACGTACTGCGGCGTGAGCGCGGTGACGTTAGCCGCCACGCCGCCGCCGCAGGCGTGGCCGTGGCACCCGACGACGCGGCCGCCGCTGTAGTACACGGCGGGGCGCGCGAACCAGTGCGACGCGGACACCATCACGTAGTCGTGGTCCTTGGCGGCCGTCGTCCACCGCGCGTCCGGCTCGTCGAGATGGAGATGGGTGGGGCCGGCGAACACCTCGCCCTGCCGTTCTGGCCCGACAGCCTCCGGCGGGCCCCGTGTCAGGCGCCACCGCACCTGGAACGGCGTCCAGAAGAAGGCGACCGTGAACCCATGCGCCGGGAACCGCCAGTGCTCGAACCCCTCCGCCGAACGCGGCGACCTCGACGGGGACTCCACCTGCGACAAGGTGCACACGAGCGACCGCACGTGGCTGCTGGCCAGCGAGTCTCCGACGAAGAGGATGGACCTGCCCCGGACGAGCCCGAAGAACCGCGCGGCGTCGAAGCGCTCCAGCTCGCCGCCGTCTGGCTGCCACCGCCACCGCAGGAACTCCATGCTTGGCTTGCCGTGCTTCATGCAGTTCTGGTAGCCCTCGATGAACGCGCACGTCGCGTTGGTGTAGTGCGGCCGCGCGGTGGGGTCGCGCACCCACCGGCCTCGCGTGAGGTCGCAAGCAGCGGCGCTGGTGGGCGTGGGTGACCACCATAGGAAGGGGCGCCCGAGAAAAAGGACCGTCAACGTAGCACTGGCGCAGAAGAGGACGGCGGCGTGGGCGGCAACGGACTTGACCTTGGGAACAGCATGGTGGCTCCGGCGACCTCCGGTGAGGAGGCCACGAATGGATTGTATCACCGTGAGTGTCTTCATTGGTGACCTTCCAGCAGAAGGCGCGGTGTTGTGCAGTGCAGTAGCTACGGATCTCTCTGCGCATTGCAGGGGAGCGCAAGTGCGGTGCTAGTTAACGGGGTGCAGATTGTGATCCGGTGATTATAATTTGAGATAGTTGGTCAGTCAACGCAGCTTATTGAAATACTGATGGATATGTAGTGGGAGGGCACGCTTGCATCGAAAAGTCAACTCGACGGAGTTTGCTCTGCTCGACTGACCTTCCATGGAGACGTGGCTCGTGACAATATTTGCAAATGTTACGCTCTTGGCCAGTTGAGTGTACGTGACACGTGAGTGAATAATATACGTCTTGTTTAGATTCCAAATGTCTAAAAAATTTAGAACTTTAGCGTTTCGTTTGTATTTGATAATTCATGTCCAATCATGGACTAACTAGACTTAATTTATAACTAAATTATGTAATTAGTTATCTTTTTTACATACATTTAATGCTCCATGCAAACGACTAAAGATTGATGTGACGAAAATAGAATGAAAAAACTCTAAATTTTAGGGGTGAACTAAACAAGGCCTTAAACAAAATCTATTTTTGTCCATTCTTCTCCGCCCGTCCTTCCCTGCATTTCTGGTTCCAACACCTTGGTTCAGTGGTTCGGTGGTTCCTTCCCGCGCTCTTCTCGACCATGTTGGCTACTTGACCTCACTATTCCTGCATAGTATCAGAGGGCAAATTCTTTATTCTTTAATCAGCAGCAAGCTGACTCTGCTGAGGGCAATTTAGTTTCACAATGGAGCACTAGTGGTAGTTTCTATCTCAATAAAACAACTTGTTAGCTAGGCAAATTCCTAACATGACAGCCTAATTAATGAGGGAAGAGAAGAAAAATATTATATAAACTGTTTCTTGTTAAGGAAACCAATTCAGCTCTTTGAACCGGGGCATGAACAAACCCCAGCACTGTTGGGGCTCGAGATCGACCGGAAGCGGTCGTGATGGATCTCCTCTGTGCTCGTCCGTGCTTACCGTCGGCCGCCATGTGCCGCTTAGGCTGCTCGCACCACGTTCGGTCGTTCGGTCAACGGTCGGTCGGCTTTGCACTCAACTAGGGCCGGATATCATGCCATCTCGGCTCGTCATAGCTCGGCTCATTATAGCTCGACTTGTTATGACTTATTATATAAACGAGCAAGAAGTCCAGCTCAGCTCGGCTCGTTAGGGAGCTCGAGCTAGCTCATTTGACTCCCAAGCCGAAGAATATATATATTATATATATATAAATCGTGAATCAGCAAAAACACATCACATGCATGCTTAAAATAAAATAAATAAAATGCATGATCATGATCCATCATCATCGGTGGATCCATTTCACTCGTCCAGACAATATTTGTTATTTATCTTGGTTCGTTATGGCTGAAGAGTAGCTTTTTCGAGCTAACTCAATATTGAATAAGCTAAGCCATTATAAAACGAGCTTGCTCATTATAAAAGAAGTCGTCGAACCATTAATGAAAAAGTTGAGCGAGCTAGCGAGTTACGAGTTTTTCGTCCAACCTTACGCTTAATGCCATCGCCACATACGTTCATCGATGCCTCGGCACCCGCCCATGCTTCTGTGGTCAGGTGCTGGCCACCCGGCGCGCCCACCGGTGCCTCCGAGCTCGCCCACTGCCGTCCCACGCCCCAGTCGATAGGGTCAGAGAGAGGGGGAGAGGTACAGGTAACCGAGGCCTTATACCTGACCAGCAGCCGGTCGAGCCCCTCCTCTCCAACGGGCAGATGAGTAGCTCTGGCGGCGCAACGGTCGCCAGCCCACTCGCTCTGTTCTCTGGATGAAACGAGCAGCGGACGGCGGCCAATCGTAGCAAGCAGCAGTTCTGCAATCGGTGATAGGCAGCAGCAGCAGCTTGGGCCTCGTGAGTAACCAGTCCAGCAAGCAACAGACCAGCAGCGAGCAGGCCAGCCCAAGTCATGCGGCCTGCCTTCCCCGTCGACGGCCCGGCCCACTAGCCAGCATAGACGCAGCGGCAGCCCAGGCAGGCAAGGCAGTAGCGGCCCAGCGCGAGCGGCCCGTCAGAGCAGGCGTAGCAGCAGCTCACGAGCACCACACCAGGCACTCCCTCATTTACTCAACGCTTGCATGCCTCCCTTCCTAATTCTGGAGCGGACCCTGCAGCTAATTAAAGATAGCAGCAGCAACGCTTCCGGGGGGCTGCGCGGCTCATGCGCGCGAGCACGCGAACTGGCGCACGCACGAACCCCCCTCTAAGAGTGTCACTGTTCTTCTTGTCCACCCCTTCCTTCTTCTTCTCCAGCACGCCCCCGCCACCCCCACCGTGGCCGCACGAGGGCTCGCCGGAGCTTCGGCGAGCCCTCGCGTGGCCGCAGTGCCCCCTTCTTCCACCTCCCTCGCCTTGCTCCCATCGCCGCTTGCCAGAGTTCGCCCCCGTAGCCTGCCCATACCCATCCAGCTGTCCAACCCCGCCCAGCTTGGCGGCGCCGCTGCCGCCGAGCTCACCGCCGACCGAACTGCCACCGCCGCCAGGTCGACGACCGCCGCCAGACCGGCCGTGCTGGTTCTACAGCCGGGGAGGTTGGAGGAATAGGGGGCCTCACCACCGGAACCCTAATCTCAGGGGGGCTCGCCGAAATCCCGATCTCCGTCGTCGTCGCCGCCGCCTTGTCCACCGCCCCGGCCGCGGCACCCTCGCCGCCGGCCGCTCCACCCACAAACCGCCCGCATGCGCCGCCTCGCATGCAACCGCCGCGTGCGGCGCTAGCGCAAGTAGCGCGCGTGCGTCGAATAGCGTTTGGGCAACGCTTCCTGATTAAAACACATGCATGGTCACATGGAGTGGCTCCAATCGAGCGGTGCAAAGAAAACGTCATCTCCCTTTTTCTTGTGAATGACCAGCATCGGCAGCAGGCCAAGAGGCCACGCGCTCCAACAGTTGGTCGACGGGCGGCCAACACCAGAGCACCAGCTCCCTCAGCGCTTGATGGGCCAAAAGGCCCCGTGCCGAAGACGACGGACCGGGGCACTAGCCGGCGCACCAGAGGGCTAGCAGGCAGCAGGCAGCAGGCCGGCAACAGGCCAGCAAAGAGAGCAGCAACTAGTCCAGCCCATCAGGAAAGCAGCAGCAGAACCATCTCCAATTCAAACTTTTCTTCAACAGATTCATCCCAAAACACATACCACCTCATCTCAAATATGTAAAACCATATCAACACAAGAGATGGCATCTCTCAAGAATATTTCTAGGGATTTTCTTAACCAACTCATTAAGTCAATAAGCCCAATGCAATGCAAAGCGAGACTTAATTTAGTGGCACTAGATAACCGTTGCAATTAAAGACTTCCCATCTTTATAGTATGATTATCAATCCTAAACCCGGTCATAATCTTCTCTACTCATCTATGACCGGCGAAATAAAATGCCCTATAGGTTATACCTTTGCCTTGCGCATCCCATTTCATGTCCTCCAAGTATTGATGCAACACATGCACCAACTGATCAAGAATGATAAGATCCACTCCATATCATCACATGATCATATTGGTTTATCGATCGTGACCTCACTTGCTCTTCACCATTGCTTCGGTCCATCGGTTGCAAGTCTTGCTCAAGCTTCACCACCTCACGGTCCATCACTTCAAGGCCTCTGATTTGCCCTTCATGCTTGCAACCGGTCCATCAAACCAAGCCTTGTCTTGATCTTCTCCACCTTAGACACATGATTCTATGTTATGTCTCATGCAATGAGCTCCTCCTCACATCATCACTTGTGGACTAATCTCCTGTGTATCTCACATAACCACATATTAGTCCACCTAGGTTGTCACTCAATTACCAAAACTAAGTAGGATCTTTTAATCTCCTCCTTTTTGATAATTGATGACAACACTACAAAGATATAGAAATTAAGATTATTTGAAATTTATGCCACTTATCCAACATTTAAGCTCTATGTCATGATTTGGATAAGTAACACAAAGTAAATTTGGTAGTGATAACTCCCCCTACACATGTGCTCAAATATGGTTTGGTTTCAAGCTTGCACACATGCATGAATATGTAATTTGTGGGAGTGTTAACACTACTAAGTGATGCTAAGGTATATAGAATAAACCTTTAAAATGTGATACCATCGGATTTGCACATTTGAAGTTCATCCTTAGCATCATCATGGTTAGCTAGATACATCAAAAGCATTAGATACCTCATGAGATCAACATTATAAGCAAGGTTCTAGTACCACTTGAAGAAACATACATATCTAGCTACCAACCTATGAATGCTAGTTATCATATCATCATTCAAATTCTATAACTAGCAAGCACCACACAAGCATTGCATATTGGATTTAAAAACTTATGCAAATGCAATCAAGCACATGAAAATGCACATCTTAAATGCAATAAATCAAGTTCATGAGCTTGCCCCCCTACTTGTATGCATCTCTTGTTAAGAATTTTGATCCTTCTCTTTTCTTCAATCTAGCTTCCCCTTGGTCCATGTCCATGTCAAAAATCACACATTTCATATCTTTGTTCCAATTTCTCCCCTTGTCATCAATAACCATATAAGGGATGCTTCTTTTTTATATAAAGGGTACTCAGGGTAGATGATTGAGACTTGGATCTTTATTTTTTATGGACACCACCGGTTGGATTGGAATGACACCACTTAAAAATACCACATGTGGAAGCATGAAAACCACCTAGAAAGGCTACATGTAGGTCACTTGTAGGATCTTTGACCTTGATATCAATGAGTTGGGGCAACTCCCCCTATGTCAAAGCATGGGTCATCCAATTCATAAATACCACTTATAGGTGAGAGTAGCTTCTCTTCATTTTAATTGATCACTTGTGAAACCACCAATTTGTACTAGATATCACTTGAATGAATACAACTTTTTAATGATGTGATGATGATCTAGCAATGTCTTGGACAATCTGGATACCGCTTGTTGGATTTGTCAATTATAATCAATTCATGAACTAGATTTTTTTTCCATGAGCTTCATTCTCTATTACTTGAACTAGCATGTTTTGCCTAAACTTTCAAGTATGGTTTGATCCAGTGACAAGCTTGCGTCACAGCTCACTAGAAGGGTTATCTTGCCAATGTTGTACTTGTCACTTTTAGCAATTCAAACGAGATCAATTACTATGGATTCACTAGCTTATGAACAAGTTATATGCTACGGTAGTACAGAGAGGGTGGCGACGGATCCAACGGTGGGGGCGACACACATGCTGTAGTGTGCCCCTCTCTCCCACATGCACTACGTCTATGAGTACACTCAATCTCTCCATCATGTGTTACGGCGGCATAGGCAAGGACACAACCGGGAGGCAGAAGATCGACGACCGATGGCGAGCATCACGACATCAACAAACAGCAACATCGGTGCGACCTCTGCGGGTGCGGGCTTGATGGGCAATGACATCAGTGTTGGCTCTGTGGTTGCCGACGGGACGGCGTTGGCTATGTGGGCGGTGATGCACGTTCAGTGGATACATTGGCGGATCACTGCTAGAAATGTGTTCATCAATGACAATTCAGTAATGACGATCACCAATTTTGTCACCGAATGAGATCATTCTATGATGAAATATGCAGGTTCGTCATTAGTCACAAGTGACAGAGCTTTGGAACGAAGAATAACGACGAAAATGAAAGTATCGCTATAAAATAACAAAACTAAATGGTCATAGAACGTTTGTCTCGTGCACCACCTCGAGGACATGGCACTGTGGTCCCACCAGTGGGTCCCATGTCGACGATGTGGCGAAGCGGACCCACCGGACCCACTAGCGGGTCCCAACCTTGTGTATAGGAGCCGGCTCGGCTCGGCTCGGCTCAACTCGGTCAGGCTCGTTAGGATAGCGAGCTGGCTCGGCTCGGCTCGTTAAGACTATCGAGCTAAAAAGCTAGCTCGGCTCGGCTCGGGAAAAAGCTCGAGCCAGCTCGTTTGGCTCGTGAGCCAGGGACAAAAATTATAAAATGAACATAATCATACATTCCAATGAGATATAAGACACACATTTATCCATCATCCAGCAAGCATCTAATGCATACATATGCAAATTAGGTCCATCGTTTATGTCTCCATCACTTATTCATCCATCAACGTACTATCATCCATTCAAATTGCTAAGTACGACATCAGCTAGAATGCTAGATGCCTAAATAGGAAGGGGCCGAAGGGCACATAAACATAACTATTAAGTTAACATAGCCGAATGACTAATTGCTTGCCACCATACATTTTGGGAATTCAATAGACTCGACTTCATCTTTGTCATCTCCAACCTATAAATAGAAAAATATTAGCATGTCCATGTCAGAAGGCAAACAAAGTTGAATAGAGAGAACAAGTTAAATACTTTATATATATGAATCCATACCGAAAGTGGATGATTGTTGTCATCATGAGTGCCCTTTATCCAGCTAGATGCACACACTAATGCCTGAACTGTGGCTGGCTTCAGAGAGCTTCTGTAGTCATCAATAACTCGGCCTGCAGTACTGAAGGTGCGCTCTGATGATACACTACTCACTGGAACAGCCAAGAACCTCTTTGCCAAGTTGGACACAACTGGAAATCTATGACAGTTCACATTCCAGTATCTGAGTAAGTTGAAATGCTTGTTATCTATGGGCTCATTTGGTTCATCTAGATAAATCAGCAGCTCTGACTTAGAACTTTCTGTGACACTAGTAGATTCCAAAAATGACTGGAAATCACTTGCAATAGAAGCCATTGAGCTGGTTTTATCAAGTGAAGCTGAGGTTGATTCTCTGTTTGTGCCATCGTCACCCATCTTTTGCCGATTCAATATCTCATACTTGTTATAGAGCCTTTCCAACTCATGGGTGATGTCATTAATCTCAATTTCACACCTAAGTGGGTCAAAAAGCTGTTGAAAACACCATTTAATGTACCTCATCTTGAACCTAGGGTCAAGAATTGTAGCAATAACCATAACATTATTTTTCTCCTCCCAATACTTATCAAATTTGTCCAACATAGCAGCAGCCATGCTCTTCAAATATGCATCTCAAGATTGCTTCGCCGCTATCAATTCTCTCTTAACTTTGACTATGTAAGGATAGAAACAATTGGCAGTTGGATAAAGTGACCTAGAAAATGCATTAGTGGCCTCTGCCATTGTTCCCAATAATGGCCTAATTTTTTCAAACAATACCCAATCTGAATCTGAAGGTTTCCAATCATAGCTGGTGTCTACTTCTTTGTAATAACCAAATGCATCCTTGTAGTCAATGCACGTATCTAGCATTTTGTAAGTTGAATTCCACCTTGTTTTAACATCTAGAGCTAAACCTTTTCCCACTTTGACAGAATAATTGTTGCATACTTCCACAAACTTATACATGTGAGATGGAGACCTCTTAAAGTATTTCACTGTGTTCCTCAAGCAAGCTATCAAATTATCTATTGGTTGGAGGCCATCATTAACAGCCAAATTGATAATGTGAGCAAAACAACGAATATGAAAGTAATCAGGATCAAATAATGAATTCTTCCTAGCAAGAAGCTTTGCCTTCAAATTTGTAATAGCTGCACCATTGTTTGTAGCATTATCCAGAGTGATTGTTGTGACCTTGTCTTCTATTTTCCATTCTACCATACACTCAAAAACAGCCTGAGCTATGACAAGACCTTTGTGTGGAGGATCCACCTCGATAAAGTTCAAGACACGGCATTGCAAAACCCAATTCTCATCTATATAATGTGCCACCAAACACATGTACTGAAGTTTCTGATTAGATGTCCATAAATCAGTGGTTAAACTTATTGATTCTGCCCCTTTCAAACTCCTCCTGAGTTCATTTTTTTCTGATTCATAAATCCTCATGCATTCATTTTTTATAGACTTCCTAACAATAAACTCATAGTTACCATTCATCCATTTCATCAAGATATTAAACCATTTATGCTCTACCATCCTAAATGAATACTCATGAGCAATTATCATCTTGGCAACCAATTCTCTAGTGTGCTCGTGATCATACTCAGTAGGATTAACAATAATAGAATTTCCATCATTTGGACCAAAGTCTAGTGTACCTTGAGCTTTAGCCTTTGCCAACTTGTTCTGATATTGTGTGCAACTAGACAGGTGCCGGTTGAGAGTTGTTGTAGCACCACCTGGACGGTACAGATAACTCTTATGGCAGAACTTACACTTTGCTTTTGTCTCCATGACACCTCTCTCCTTCTTGGATGGGACATTGACAATCTTAAAATGATTCCAGCAATTAGACCTTTTGCCTCTTCCTATCTTGCACTTGGGAGACAATGAAACACCAGTTTTTTTTCCTCCTGTCTTTGCCTTCTTAGCCTTTGATGTGCCATCATCAACCTCATCACTCCTCTGGCTTCCACTTTCACCATCAACTGTAGGTAGGCTTTCAGACATATCATCCCTATGATCAAAGCTGCTATCATCATCCTCCCCATCTTCTGAAATTTTCTCCAATGGCTGCAAAAGGAAACATACATGTATTAATGTATGGCTGAATATCAACAATCATTTTGGGATAAATTCATTATCTGGATAAATTCATTATCAATGAATCAAGCAAAGTCACACATTCAAGTCTGTATGTTTTTGGAGGTTACTAACATACCATCACGTCCAAGGATAGAGTGGGATTGGATGAAGAACGAGTGTCAGTTCCTCGTCCACGACCACGAAGCTTACTCCTGGACTCCAAACTTGGAGGATGCGAAGCATTGTTCTTGCCCTCCATGGCCGCGGCTGAGGGCCTATAGCACAACATTCAGTAGGTCAGTAGCAGTTCGGCAATCGGCAGAGGAAGATCTAGACGAAAAACTGAGAGGACTGACCTGCTCGCGGACGGAGAGGAGCCGGTCGCGGTCGCCTGACTCGCGTTCACTGCGTCGGGCATCTCGCTCATCCAGTCGCCCCGTCGTCGTCGCGGCGTGCTTGCGAGCTTGCGGCGGCCAGGTTTAGGGTTTAGTTCTGTACTTCTGTATATATGTACGTGTACCAGCGTATGCCTTAGTGAGCGTGGGCTGGGGGTCAGTGGGCTATGGGCTGCGTAAACAACTATAATAATTAACTAAACATAAAGACATAAGGTGGGCTGTTAGCTGCGGGACCTTTTCTGGAAGCACAGCTCGTTAAGCTCGCGAGTAGCTTGCGAGTTAGCTCGGCTCGGCTCGTTATACTAACAAGCTAAAACTTAGGCTTGGCTCGGCTTGTTATCCTAACGAGTCGAATCGAGTTGAGCCGAGCCAGCTAACGAGCTTCGAGTTTTACGTCCAGGCCTACTTGTGTACGTGGCGGCGACCACGTGGTGCAAACGGTCCAGCTGGACTTGCAGCGTTCCCCTCCACTTTTTTTGCAAAAAAATAACTCACTCAGTGTGCTTTGATCCCGTGACCTGCTGCTAGATGGATAGGGGTGTTACCACTAGAACACTAGACCATTTGTGATAAATGTATGTATTTTTTATTTTTAAACTTATAACATGGTAATTGAATTTTAAATGAGGACGTGCCATCATGGTCCCACCAGCGGGTCCCACATCGAGGACGTGGCGGAGCAGTCCCACTATCCGGTCCCACGGTCCACCTCCACCAACTTCCTACTCCCTCCCTTTTATATTTTTGCAAAATTATTAATCCCGCAGGGGGATTGAACCGGCGACCTGCCGCTAGATAGGGAGGAGCGTTACCACTGGAACTCTGTGTCGTTTGTGCTTGTGGCATGCATGTTTATTTATTTGTTTGTGTTAGTATTGAATTTTTTTGGCACACTATGTAGGTAGTATTGCACTGGTTTAGAATATAGATGCAATTAGAAAGTACCGTTGTAACAGATTTGTGTTTGATGCAATCGGTATTTTTGAAAACAAAATTGACTAACGTGGAAACACCTTGTGGCTATCTAATAAGTGAATTGTTATTTTTTTTTAAAAAGTGACACGTCTAATAAGTAAATTGTTAATTATTTATAAAAATTAACTTCCACCTAATAATTGAATTGTTAATTTTAGGGAAATTTTTTTTAAAAAATAACTACTACAAAGGTCCACGTAGAAGAGTCAAACCTGTACCCCAAGGACTGTCCAGGTCATGTATTTTGCTAGTTATACGTTGTTGCATGGACTAATATAGGTACGCATTTTATATATAGAAAAAGAAAAAATATTTACCTGATCATTTCCTTTTTTTGAGCATCAACTGGAGAGTACAAGTAGCAATATAGAAGAACTAAGGCAAGAGCACCCTTATATCCGTTAATTTGTTAAAAATCTTTATAGCATGTCTTATACAACTTAACCTTAATTTGTTCAATTATCATCAACTAAATAATTTTTGTAGGCCCACCCATAAGTTGGTGTGTGCTGGTGTAAGTTTTAAAAACAGAAACAAATGCGGGTCGAGCAAATAGGGCTAATCTAAGAATTCACGAATTTTGAGAAAAAAGAAAAAAATTCGCCGCAGCAAGCAGGTTGGAACCCAATGCCAACCACGCAACACGAACTTGCCTTACCACAAGGCTAGTCGCTTGTTTCTGTAGATTGTGCGCTGTGTGGGCTTCTCCCACCAGATTGTGCCTTACCACATGTGGCTCCTCCCACCAGCGCCCCTCCCTACGTGCTCCTTTAGTTTTCACCTCTACTTGGGCGGCTCCTCCGGTCCCCTACGGCTCCACTCAGACGAATTTGTATTAAGATAGCTTAGCTAGGTAGGGCGTTCAGAATGACGAGTGTGTCTTGATTGGCAATGTCTATTAAAAGGATTTGAGGACTCTAGCTAAGACCAGAGACAAAATTAGATCCTAAAAAAGGATTAAATATATCTTCAAATAAAAATGAAGACCTTGATGGCAGAATTTGTGAAGCAGAGCTAAAAGCACGGGAGCGGAGTAGTGTCAAACACCCCCCTTAAGGGTTCTTCTTGAGTTGCTCTTAGACGGCCTTCTTTCGGAACTGACCTAAGGCCCTAAATGTGACATGTGTCATGCCCTAAAAAGTGACATGTGTCAAGCCCTAAAAGAGACATGTGTCAAGGACCTGTCATCCTTTACCCATGTGGCTATCGTGCATTTTATTTTATTGAGATTACAGTGAGTTGATTCTTGGTACGTGCGTGCGTAGCTGTGACGTGGTTGGGGTCGGACCAAAATCTTTATTGACATACATACAGCATGCATGCAGCTAGCGTAAATGGAACGGGCATCTCTTTTCTTTTTGTTTAAAGCAGTGGAGCTGGAATCATCACTAAAGGTGACGTCGTCCCCCTTGGTAAGGTATCGAACATAGCCGTCCTTTTAAAAGATGTTCATGCCTTAATATTCTCTCTAACTCTTAATTACATCCAATAAAAATTCAAATTTAAATTAAGAGTTAGAGAGATGGACATTAAGACTTAGTTTTTAATTTGAATTTGCACAATCTGCTAATACACAATCGATTGTGTATTAGCAGATTGTGTATTATGGACATCTCTCTAATATTCAAATCTGCACGAGATTGTGTATTAGCAGATGAGATTCCAAGAATCCTTTAGCTGCTAATAATAATCAATAGCTAATAGATCATAACTGATATTTGTAGTTAACCGGTTTGGTCCAACTAGTGAGATAGTTTTTTTTTAGAAACTAGTGAGATAGTTGTTAATTAAATATTCAACTAACAGTTAGTTAGATTATTATTTGAATTGGTTTTGGATCTAAAGAGCTACTCTCTCTATTTTAAATTATAGTTTCTTTTAACTTTGTTGGTGTATGTATTTTATTATGTACCTAGATAGGTACATAGCAAAATATATAAAAAAAGTTAAAGTGAACTGTAATTTAGAAAAGATGACTATATTATATAACCCAAAACCGTGTGTAGGAGGAGAAAGAATCGATTCATTCACACGTTTTCAAAGCCGCCCGCAAAACTAAAGCAGAGTAGAGTAGCCGATCCAAGTCGACACGCATGAACCCACCATTTGCCGGCAGGCAGCAGCTAGGCCTGAACTAGCCTAGCCATGCATATATAGAGAGATGGAGCCAAGGCCAGCCTTGCACTGCCCCGCTCATCAAAGTGTGGCTAGCGAAGCAGGGAAAGCGTGCATGGGTAATTTCATTATTATTCTTCTTGCTAGTTTTTTAATCCTTTTCATTATCCTCCAATGTCAGTTCCTTGTGTTGTTGATAACTAACTGAATGAATATGACGAATATATAGGAGTTCGCTGGTCTTCCCAAAGATCTCCCATGCCGACCAGGGGTATCAGCAGTCTCAGCCAAGACAGGGGTTCTAAGGAAAGCTATGGAACCAAACTCCAAGCTGGTACTGTGATTGCCATCCAGAGTAACGAGAGGCTGAAAGAGGTTCTAAGGAAAGCTATGGAATCAAACTCCAAGCTGGTACTCTCTCTCTCTCTCTCTCTCTCTCTCTCATATGGCTAGATCTGCCATTTTCATTCCAATAATTTATTGTTAATTCTTTGAACTGAAACTGATAATAAACTGAACAAATAAATAAAGCTGGTGCTGGAGTTCACGGCGCCATGGTCGGAGCCGTGCAAGTTTATGAGGCCGTCGCTGCAGCAGATCGCCGCCCGCTTCAAGGACGCCGACTTCTACATGCTCGACGTCGAGCAGTTCAAGGTATATACGCGCATCATATGCATGCATCAGTTCAATCAAGGTTACCCTGATGATAGATAGGCGATGCATGATCTGAATTGAACTAATAACCTGTGAATTTATATATACTCCCTCCGATCCATAGTCTTCAAAATTACGATTCTATTATAGGTTTATGATCATCGTATAGTATACTTGATTATAAATGTTATGATGTCAAGTTTATATTATAATAATTAAAAAATGTGCCTTATAAACTGTGTAGTTTTAATCCTAAGTGTGTTTGCGCACCTTATAAACTGGACTATTAAGTTAAATTTCATGAATTTTGGTAATTTGGGGGTGGTTGTAAAAAAAAGTTTCATATTACACTAATACGTGTTCTTTCCTTACCATTAATATATAACTCTAGACTTATACATTGTATGTTTACATTGCATATTCTTCTACTCAACACAAATGTGCATTCATAAATTATATATGCTAATATTTTGCTTATATTCAAAAAATTTAGAAAATCATATAGCGCCAATTGTCAAAGTCTCTCAAAGCTTTAGTTTCAAAAAAAAAAGTCTCTCAAAGCTTAACGGAATTTTGAAAACATAAGTGAAAAAAATTCAAATACTAAAATTAAAAACTCTATATGTATGCGTGCATGCAGACATTCGCGCGCAACACCCGGGTGGAGGCGCTGCCGACGTTCTTGCTGGTGAGAGAGGCCGTCTTGGACCGCGTCGTCGGCGTCAGCAAGGACGAGCTGGAGCGCAGCATTCAGAAACACACCGCCACGGATCACCTTGTTGCCATCGAGCGTGTCCGGCAGCAGAGGATATGTTAAGCTCGCACAACGATCCTCATTTAAAAAATGGAAACGGCATTTACAATTGCTCCCTCCGTTCCAAAATGTCTGTCGCTTGTGCTTTCCGAGAAAAAACTACCGGTAATTTTATATTAAAAAATATTAACATTTATAATACATAAGTAGTATCATTAGAAAGATCTTTGAATCTAGTTTTTTAATAAATTTATTTGAGACATAAATGTTGCACGTATTTTTTAAAAATTAAGTCAAACTTATGACACGCACACCAACGACGATAGTCAATTTAGAACGAAGGGAGTACTATTCAATTCAATTAATTGATAGACGGAGTATGTAGTCTTCCATGGTTAGACTCAACATATACTGTAGAGTAGATGATGCTTGCTATACACACACAGAGTTGACAGATGTGTAGTGTTGCTCGAGATCAAATGTATACGTCCATGTAACTGTGTAAGTGTTTACTATTTAGAAATGATACGTACTGCTGCTAGATATAAATGCATAAACATTGAAAATATTGAACATTTTTTCATATGAAGTGAGATGGAAACAAATTTATAGAAAAATTAATTAAACAGTTGATGCTGCAGTCAGACCAACCGTACCTTTTCTTCAAAATCAGCGACTCAAACCCAAAATATAGCACCGCAACGTAATGTGTCAGATAATCATTTTCAGTGAGATAAAAATCACATTTGCAGCATTTTTACCCTCTACACATTATCTGTCTCTTTTGCCCTTTTGACTAACACTTCTACTCCAACATTTCTTTCTTTATTCTCCATCATTGTCATCATCGCCACCCCACCGTCATCCCCACCACCTTTTTCATCAATGAGGTGGAAAAACTATCAAATTTAGGGCCTGTTTGGATACAAAGTTTTTTTACAGTTTTAGATAAATACTTTGGTTTTCTAAAATACCTAGGTATGTGAAAGAAAGAAGATGTTTGGATATAATTAATTTGGAGTTTTAGAAACTGTAGTATTATCGGGTACCTGAATAAGGGGTACCCTTAACCCTCGATTAAGCAACTCAATCCCTGCATTAACAAAACCGAAACCACCATATTTATTCCCCAGCCCAAAGGTACATAAGATATCCGATCTAAGCATCAAACCACGCTGGGCCGGCCCACGAATGGGTCTCGACGAACCAGGCTACTGATCACTCGATGGGACCCTCTCGACTCGAGGGTGTCCACTCGAGGGAACAGTCACCCCCTCGAGTGACGGAACTCCCACGGACGAACGACAGCCCGTCGAATACCGCGCATCCCCTAGACCCGCCTATTTTCTGTATGATTCCTTAGACATTTAATGCATTTTACCTACTCCCGTCTAACCTCATGGCTACAGCCGTGGTAACAGTGGATAGTACATCGATCAAATCCTCCTTTTACTGTCCATACTCAGAAAATCGACGGACCGTATCGTACTGTTTCACCATACCACGCACTGTGCCTCGTTCGGCACCCCCTCGAGATGCATTCGTCAACACAGACGCCATATTTCTCGGGGCTTGATCTTATCCGTTTGGGTCTCGACCTCCTCGATTACGTTCGGCCCCCTCGACCACCACCTCGAGCAAGACTTCAACGCCATCGGTCAGTGCTCCAACCACTCCCGACACGACAACTATAGGGATCCGCGTGCCCGCGTATGGGCACCGGTCTTTCACCGGACATCTACGACATCATCACACGCACGAGAAGGACGACCGTCGTCTCCAAGCATGTCGCTACAGGGTGAGTCACACCTAAGGCAAGCCTCTACAGCAACGACGACTTGATCGGCATCTCCTTCGATGTCATAACCTACGCCAGCCCTACAAGCATCGATTTTAGAGTTACACTGTACACCCGCGCCCCTCCTTGGACTATAAAAGGAGGTGCCGAGATAGCATAGAAGGCAAGGGAACTGAACAAAAAATAGAAGGCAAGCCAGAGCCCGTAGCGCTCAAGTCGTAGCCAAGACACACTCGCTCGCTTGTATCCACCCCTATACAAGCACTTCGGTGCAAGATAATACAAACTCTCCCCCTCGCTGGACGTAGGGTGTTCTATTGCCCAAACCAGGATAAACCTTGTGTGTTCTTCTTGCATCACCATCTGGATTAGGGAGCACGCAGTACATATTCACTCGTTGGTGCTCGGTCCCCGGGGTCGAAACACCGACAGTTGGCGCGCCAGGTAGGGGATTTGCGTGCCACTGACGACTTCCCGCCATTTCTCCAGATGGCAAACTCAGCTTCGCCGCTTCCATGAGCCACAGTTATCAGGTTTGGGAGCCTGGAGTTCATGTCACTCGGCCGCGACTATGACATGACCCTGCTCTCAGTCGGAGATCTGACCAGAGGCCGCAGCGAGCCCCCACGCTCAGGAGGGGCCACACGCCGGTCTCGCCACCATGCCTCCACGTCCAGGAGGAGGCACAACCGACGTTGCCATCATCATCAGCCTGTATCTGGGTCGACTTTTTCCGTATTTCCTCCGTCCCTGGCGGGCAGCGTAGGCCCCCTGGTTGGGGACCTGTCTGACCCACGCCTGGGAACGAAAAACGAGCCAGTAGGGCTCTATGGAGACCCCGACTTTACCTTCACGATGTGTTCGTCAGGGGAGCTCACGAGGTTCTCCCGATGGACACAGCACCATCACCCCCCAATCTGCTGCCGCACGGACTATTTGGAGCTCGTCGCCAGTTCCCATTCGGTCTGGACAACGCCGCCAAGATGAACTCCGCCACTATGTGCTCCAGTATGAGCGCGCATGAGGACCGCCCGGGGGCTCTATTGTGTGCTACCATGGACCTGGCAGCTGTCCTACCGACCTCCGAGGACCTTGGCTTCTCGCAAGCACCTAGCCCAAGACAGTACACCCTCGGCACGATGCGATGTTGGCTAGAGGAGGAGCAGCGCAGACAGTTCCCCATCTTCTACTCCGGCAACCTTGACTCTGACTCTGACCACTACGACCCCACCCGCGAGTGTTTTCACATCGAGGGCGAAGTCACGTCGAGCAACGACACCATCGACCTGACGACCACGACAGCAGCCGCGGCCGCAGCCGGAAGGGCCCTTATCATGGTGGACCCGGAGGAGCAGCCATCGACTGCGCCCCAAGACAAACGCCTGCATCTGGATGACCAAGACAATCAACTCACGCAGGTCTGGGAGATGCAAGCCAAGCTCGACGAGGATCGGGAGCGCCTGCGTCAGCTCGAGCGGACCCTCGACCAGGAGCGCCGACCCCCGCCCGGCGGACGGGCCTGAGCTAGAGCCCGAGAGGTCAACCGACAGATCGTTGAAGACGGGGGACTCAAGCACCCTATCATCAACCGTTTCCCCCGAGCCAGTCAGAACATTATCGCGGCCGCCATGCTTCTTTGTAACATGCCCATGCCGTCGAACCCTCAAGCTCGGCGGATACAGGATGAGGTCGAGGGCCTCCTTGTGGTAGAACCTCCTAAATCATATGGCCCACACGCATGATTATTGTCTAAATAGACTCCAAATAACCATGACTGTGTTCCATACGACTTAAAAAGTCTGTCGGGTAAATCCTGAATCATCCACGATTCTCCGAGCAGGATCAATCATTGTAGAGAGACATTGTAGTATTACAACAGTTTGATATAATTAAAATACCACGGAATAAAACAGCGGAAGACTTACAATAACATACATTTATAAAACTCTGAGTTTCAAATATTTACAATGATAGGTTTAAATTATACAAACCATAATAGTAGTGGAGTAGCAGTAGATTACAATATTACACAAAAGCTCTGCCCACGAGCTAAACATCTTACTCATCGTCGCTTTCCTCGACGACTGTCATGCAGCAGGATGCAAAACATTCCTGCCCATGAGGCTCACCTGCAACAAGGGTTAAACAAACCCTGAGTACAAGAGTACTCAACAAGACTGACCCGACGAAATAGAAGGTAGAGACTCAAGAAATGCAGGCTAGAGGGACAAGGTAAGGTCTGTAGAAGAGAAGAGATTTTTGCGGAAAAGCTTTACAGAGAAAGAAGTTGCTTGGGTTAACTCCCATTATCATCTAACGTCATTATGGATCCTTAATTTTTTTTTTCAAGTTGTTACTACGATGATGATCAGTGATCGAGTCTTCTTCTCCGAGAAGCAACGGCGATTCGAATCCATTTCCATACCCAGCTAGGACCTAGGTGACTGAGCATACCGGAGACTTTAACTCCGAAGCACCCCAGGTGCACCGATATACCAGGATAACAACCTCAGCCGTATATCACCACATGATACACGTGAGCTCTGTTGCCCAGCGTACCGAGATACATGGGAACTTAAACCCCACAGTAAAACACACTATGACAAAGATGGGATCTCTGGCCCCACGCTAGGTCACTCCATGGCATACACGGCTCCAACCATCCGTATACCACTTCATGCATGTGGATTTTCTAATTTCTCGATTATCGACAGGTCACCATCGGACGGGACCTAGGGCATCAACAGACGAGAACACTACAGAGGGACTCCATTCTCGGTGCAAGTTCGCCGTCCGGACTCGATTTATTACTATCATCAAGATTCCGACATGAAAACAAATCTCATCTTTTTCATTCTTTTGCTTTTGAACAATTAAATAAATAAGCAGGGCTAAGCATAACTACTTATCTTCCCAGTAGGTAACAAGGATTAAGGAATAAGACAGGTAATGCGATTTGTGGGTTTTCACTCAACTCCTATTACTTAATGCAACATATCAGAGCTGAAGCGGTAAAAATTTTATAAGTAGAATAGGGTTTAAATGCATCCGGGGCTTGCCTTGATGTTCGGGGTAGACGGTCTCGAACTCCGGATCAATTCCCGATTCTTGAATCTGCTCGTCCCTCGGATCTGGGCGATAACGTTAACTCTCCGTTAACGGAAACTACTTGATAATTAATATGCTTTAGATGATGGAATAGTAAATATGATGCTCGATGAGTGTATGATCAGGTTAAGGGGTCGAGTACAACTTTTCTTCACGATAAAGTTGCAAGCTAACAAAACTTTGCTTATAACATTCATTAGGGTTAACTACGCCATTTAAGAGGTTAATTAAACATATAAAATAACGTTAATTAAGGTTAATGACCTAAGGTCATCAATCAATCCCAAAATCACACAATTCCTATAACGATTAAATTAACTAAAAGGGGTTAATTAATTATTTAAAAGCACTAAATAAAGGCATAAAAATTAAAGTTATCAAATTAAGCTCAAAATTTTATTTTAGAAAGCTCCTAGCCTAATTAGATGGCAAAACAAATTTCATAATTAAAAGCCAATTATTTTATTTATTAAAAATCATTGAAGGTCCATTTTTCAATTAAAAGGGCTAATTTTAACATATACAAAAATTATTCAATTTTGGCATTTCATATTTTTTCTAGGTAGATGACATCATAAAGAACATTCACAAAAATTTTTTAGAATTTTTGGAGCTATATATGAATTACTATGAATTTTCAAAGAAAATAGCATTTAAATCATTTTTTGAAAATGGAAAAAGGAAATCGGCACAGTAACTCTGCGCTGACCGACGGCGGCGCGGCGGTTGACCGTCGATTCCTCGCCGTCGGCGAGGTCTCCGGTGACACGGTCAGCTCCTATGGGCTCATCTCGACACGGCGCGTCGATTGAGGTGGGTAACGGTGCTGGGGAGTGGCGGCGGCACCCACGCCGGCGGCCATGGCGGCGCGGCGGAGCGTCGGCCCGGCGGCATCGCTCACCGGAGCGAATTTCGGCGACGGTAAGGCTACGGTTAGACGCAGGGCACTCAGGCAAGAGAGTTCGGCAACTTCATGCGGTCACTCCATGTCCCTGGCTCAATCGGCAACGCGCGCGGCGGAGCGGCAGCACTGCGCCGGCGGCGAGCTACGGCTACCGGCGGTCTCGACAAGGGATTGATGCAATTGATGGCATGGATAGATGCAGGAGCTCACCACAGCGCTGATGCGCACGTTAATGGAGGTCCGGAGTGGTTGGGTTGAGCGACGGTCGACGGCGGTGATGGCGGCGGCGGCGCTCCGATGGCACGACGGCGTCACGGCGGTCTCCGGCAATGCGCTGCTCAAACCAAAGTGCGCATCAGACGCAGGACGACATGGAGAACACGATTGTAGGATTATCGGTAAAATATTTTCACCTCAGGCGACGGCAAACGGCGGAGATGGCGCGGCGGTGCGACTGACCGGCCGCGAAGAAGATGATGGCGTACAGGCGGCTCGGGCGAGGAGAGCAAGCATGAACTGGCTCAAACGGACCGTGAGGAAGTGGCGGAGCTTTGGGCGAGAGCAATTGGACAGAGGTGGAGCGTTGGCGGTGAATTTGGGCGGCGAAGCGAGGTCGTCGGCGACGGCGGCGGGAGGAAGAAAGAAGAACGGCGTCGGCCGACTGCTATTTATAGCATGAAGTCGATGAAGGAGCAGGTGACATGACGACGGTGAAGTCTCTCGCGTCTGAGAGCGCTCGGTTGGCCGGGAAGGCGCGGCGGTGGACGGCGGCGCGCGATGAGAAGCCGGCCATGGCGGGCGCCGATAGGGTTAGGTACTGTTCGAGCTATTTATAGAATTGCCATTCGGTTTAAAATACAAATTACTTCAAAATTTATATAAAAACTTGAAAATCTCGAAAAATATCATTTACATAACTTTCCAAGAGCTACACTTTTCCTTTAACTAGAATCCTCAAATTCTGTATAAATTTCAAAATTTGAATTCAGATTTGAAAAGGGGATAAAACCCTAGAAACAAACATTTGAAATTACTTTTGATTCTTCAATAAAACTTGAAAATCTTCAAAACTTTGAAATGTTAAGTTTGTCAAACCAAACATTTTTCATATACAAGGTTTTCTCAGATTATGCATAATTTTTGAATTATGGTTTTAAAATCAAAAGGGGATAATTGCTGGAAACTGTATTTTCAAATTAATTTGAAATTCTTTTTAGAAACTTGAAAAACTTTATATACCAACTTTGTAGCTCTTGCCAAGATCTACAAACTGTCTTTTTAGAGTATCTCCAAATTCCTTATAGATTTTGAATTAGGGAAAAGGGGGTAAAACTAGGTTTTAAAATAAAGGGTTTTTGAAATAGAATTTAAACTCAATTTGGTTTCTAACTTAATTGGTTGGTTATTAGTGATCACAAACATCATCCAAGGACATTTTTGGGTCATTGACCCAATGACACCCTTGGTTGACCAAGTTGACTTTTGAAAAACCTTTTATAGCATTTCCAATTTGAATTTAAACTTGAATAGCCAGACTCAGGAATAAGCTTTGGAATCCAAATTTAATTTCAAATATGGAAATCATTTTTAGGGTTGGACTTAGACTTATACACTATGCTTGGCACTAGTGTAAACACAGTTTACACCTCAAGTACATAGAGTATAAACTAAGTATTTGTAATGGCATTCGAAAATAGGGTTTTATTATTTCATGTGACAAACATTACAGAAACTTAATCAACCTATGAAATATAAACTTGTTTTAGTTAATACACATTAAGGTTGACTTAAACATGAATGCTTTGTAGTGCAGATGATGACATGGCATGTTTTAGTTAATATAACACCAGAGGTGTTACAGCCTTTCCCCCTTAAGGAAATCTCGTCCCGAGATTTAAAGCCTCGAGTGAAGTAATGGAAAACGAAATGTGTCAGAAAAACACACTTCTACTAAGTTTATAAAGGAAAGGAATTGTATCACTCATGGAGAAGTTACAACTCATAGAGGGGATTACCACTTAGATAGAAGCATAAAACTCCGGGAAGTTTTCCAATAGATAATCCTCCGATTCCCAAGTAGCTTCTTCTTCTGAATGTTGATCCCATTGTATCTTGTACCACTTGATTGTTCTGCTTTGCGTAACACGATCCTTCTGATCTAAAACTTGGATTGGATACTCAGAGTAAGTCAAATCAGGTTCAAGTTCAATACCCTCAACATCAATGACTTTATCTGGCACACGGAGGCACTTTTTGAATTGGGACACATGGAACACATTGTGCACAGCCGACAATTGTTCAGGTAATTGCAGACGATATGCTGACTGTCCACATCTTTCTATAATTGGAAATGGTCCAATGTAACGAGGTGCTAACTTACCCTTGACTCCAAATCGGGTAACTCCTTTCATGGGTGACACTTTTAGGTATACGTGATCTCCATTATTGAAATACAATGGTCGACACCTTTGATCTGCATAACTCTTCTGACGGGATTGTGCTATTTTTATATTTTGTTGTATCTGTTTAACTTTTGCTTCAGTTTCTTTTACCAAATCAATTCCGAAGAATCTTCTTTCTCCGGGCTCAGACCAACTTAATGGAGTTCTACATCTGCGACCATACAATGCTTCAAATGGTGCCATTTTGATGCTTTCTTGATAACTATTATTATATGAGAATTCTGCTAAGGGTAAACATTCATCCCATTTCTCTGGAAAATTTAGAACACATGCTCTCAACATATCTTCAAGTATTTGATTTACTCTTTCAGTCTGACCTCCTGTCTGGGGATGATAGGCTGTACTGTGCAAAAGATCAGTACCTAAAGACTTATGTAATTGCTTCCAAAACTGGGAGACAAACTGCGTGCCTCTATCAGAAACAATAGTCTTTGGTATTCCATGAAGACTTATGATGCGCTCCAAATACAGTTTGGCATATTGCGAAGCTGTAGTTGCAGTTTGAACTGGAAGAAAATGTGCGGACTTGGTGAGTCGATCCACTATAACCCAAATTGAATCAAAACCCTTTGCTGTCCTGGGTAGACCCACTATAAAGTCCATACTGATATCTTTCCATTTCCAAGCTGGAATAGGTAATGGCTAAAGTTCTCCTGCTGACTTCAAATGAACAGCTTTGACTCTCTGACAAGTATCACATTGAGCCACATACTTAGCAATTTCTATTTTCATCTTAGTCCACCAAAATCTATGTTTCAGATCATGATACATCTTATTACTGCCTGGGTGAATAGAAAACTTTGAAAGATGTGCTTGATCAAAGATCTTTTGTTTTAACTCAGAATCTTTTGGTATGACCAGACGATTCTTATACCATAAGACATCCACTTCATCAATTGTAAAATAAGAATTCTTTTCATTTCTAACTTTCTTTTTAATATGCTTAATTCCCTTATCACTTCTCTGAGCAGCTATAATTTGATCTCTGATGGTTGTCTCAACAGCAATGTTAGACAAACTTCCTTGTTGCACCATCTCTATACCCAGTTTTTCTATGTCATGACATATAGAGACATCCCAAGGCTTCATTGTTAAATAATGACAGTGACTTTTTCGACTGAGTGCATCAGCCACTACATTGGCTTTTCCAGGATGGTAATAGATTTCCAAATCATAATCATTGATTAACTCTAACCATCTTCTTTGCCTCATATTCAAATCATCTTGAGTGAATATGTATTTCAAACTCTTGTGATCACTGTAAATATTACATCTATTACCCCACAAATAATGTCGCCATATTTTTAAGGCATGAACAACAGCTGCCAATTCCAAATCATGTGTGGGATAATGCTCCTCATGTTTCTTCAGCTGTCTAGAAGCATATGCAATGACTCTTCCCTCTTGCATCAACACGCATCCAATACCTATACCAGAAGCATCACAATAGACATCAAACGGCTTCTCAATGTTTGGCTGTGCTAGAACAGGTGCAGTAGTCATTAGTTTCTTCAATTTTTGAAATGCCTCTTCACAGGCAGGTGACCAAATAAACTTAATATCATTCTTTAATAATTTAGTTATTGGCTTGGATATCTTCGAGAAATCTGGTATGAAACGACGGTAATAACCCGCCATTCCCAGAAAGCTTCGAACTTGGTGCACAGTCTTTGGTGGTTTCCAATCCAATATATCCTTTACTTTACTAGGATCAACAGCAACACCCTTGCTTGATAACACATGTCCAAGGAATTTCACTTCTTTTAGCCAAAACTCACACTTACTAAACTTGGCATACAGTTGATGTTCTCGCAAACGTTGCAAGACAATTCTGAGGTGTTTAGCATGTTCTTCTTCATTCTTAGAATATATCAATATGTCATCAATAAAGACAACCACAAAGTTATCCAGTTCTGGCATGAACACTGAGTTCATCAAATATATAAAATAGGCTGGTGCATTGGTAAGTCCAAAAGACATAACCAAATATTCATACAGACCGTACCGAGTGGTAAAAGCGGTCTTTGGAACATCTTCTGGGTGAATCTTGATTTGATAATACCCAGATCGAAGATCAATCTTAGAGAACACTTTTGCTTCCGCCAATTGATCAAAAAGCAGATCAATGCGGGGTAGAGGATACTTATTTTTAATGGTTACTTCATTCAAGGGACGATAGTCCACACATAATCTCAAACTTTGATCTTTCTTCTTCACAAAGAGAACAGGACATCCCCAAGGTGATGAGCTAGGTTGAATAAAACCTTTATCTCGTAGCTCTTGCAATTGAATCTTGAGTTCTGCTAACTCAGGTGGTGCCATCCGGTAAGCTCTTCTAGATATTGGAGCAGTACCAGGTTTCAAATCAATTCTAAACTCCACATTTCTATCAGGAGGTAAACCAGGTAACTCATCGGGAAATACATCAGGAAACTCACAAACCACTGGTATATCCTCAATTTCTTTTACAGAGATTGCACATACCTTTTGAACATTCCTCTTAAGTGTCAAAAGTTGGATAAGAAGTGAAGTTTTGCAATTGGGTATGCTCAATCTCACTGTTCTATTTAGGATGTCTATCACAGCGCCATGCCGTTTCATTCAATTCATGCCTAGGATCACATCTATATCTTGATCCTTTAATATTATCATATCAGTGGAAAAAATATACCCACCCAAACTTACTGGCACATCGTGTACCATTTCTTTAGTACACATACGCCCTCCAGGCGATTGTATAAAGAACTGTTCTTTTGTCTCCATTATTGGAATTTCATGTGTCTTAATAAATGTACCATTAATGAATGTATGAGATGCACCAGAATCGAATAGCATAATTGCAGGATGATCAGCAACAGGAAACGTACCCATCATGACAGGCTCTCCTTCTGGGATCTCCCCAACTTGAGTGTAGAACACTCTGCTAGACTTCTTTTCATTCTTACTATTCGACACCTTCTGATTTCCTGCCTTAGGCTGATTCTGTGGTTGTTGTTGTGGTGCAAAAGCTCTAGGGACATAAAAATTATACTGCCTTGGATGCGGGCAGTTTCGTGAAAAATGGCCAGGCTTGCCACAGTTATAACAGGAAAAGATTGGTGGCTGAGAATTGAAGTTACGAACACCAGGGGCATTCGGCTGTCGTGGATATGAAAGATTAGCAACAGGACGAGCGAATGCCTGTTGCGGTGCTTGGTATTGTGGTGGACGATAAGGTGGACGAAAATGATTCTGAGGGTGATAGATTATTTTCTGGCGCTTTGGATTGCCACCAGAAAATCCAGAGGGTACACCCTTCTTCTTTTTGGTTTTCAGATGTTGACGATTCTTATATTCATAAGAGATAGCGATATTCACCGTCTCATGAAAAGTGGCATTAGGATTTTCCGTCATCATTCTCTGAATTCTACTATTCAGACCTCTCAGAAAACACTCTTTCTTTTTACGGTCAGTACTAACATAGTCTGACGCGTATTGAGACAAGTGATTGAATTTGCCAAAATATTGCATGACCGACATATCACCTTGCCTCAAGGAAAGAAATTCTTCGAGCTTTATAGTCATTATTCCTTCGGGAATAAAATGTGCTCAAAAGGCTTCTCGAAACTTAGTCCAAGTAATGCGATGGCCTTCGGGCTGAGCAGCAACGAAATTTACCCACCAAGCTCCTGCAGTACCTCTCAACTGCTGGGCTACAAACATGGGCTTTTGATGTTCTGTGCATTCAATCAGTCCAAACTTCTGCTCCATAGTGCGGAGCCAATCATCAGCCTCCATGGGTTCATCTACTCTGCTGAAAACCGGAGGTCGAGTGTCTGTGAAATCCACATATGTGGTTTCGTCTCTATGGTTCCGCCCATGATTTCCCTGTCGGGCATTCTGATTCTGGTTTTGAGCCATCATTGTGGTTGCAGTGACTAATGCTGCAACTGCATCAGCTAGAGTGGGTGGAACTGGTGGAGGATTAGGGATGTCACCTCCATCCTGAGATGTGCCAGCAGCATCATGGGAACGGGTGTGAGCAGGCATCTGTTGATAAACAAACTATACTTTATTCACAAAACCTTATTGGATTTCATAAGGATATATTACAAAGGCGTAACATACTTATGTTACATTATTTTATTACATCAGTCTGTACTCCGGCAAGACTTCCCACACCTACTAGGCTTTAGAAAGCAAAGAAAGGATATATTACACATTTTACTTTCCAAACTCCTTACTCATCTTCCTCAGGATCCTCCTCCTCTTCAGGCTCTTCCTCTACTATTTCAGGATCTTCTTCTTCCATAACATCTTCTTCTTCACTTTCATTCTCTATATCCATTTGGTTTTCCTCTTCTTCATCAATGACATCCTTTTCGATAAATTCTGATTCTTCAGGATCTTCGTCTTCCTCATCCTGACCTATTACAAGACCGAGGTCATCCTGAACTGCCTGTCTTTGATATTCAGGATCCAGTAAGTTAGTCAACCTCACACATTCATCGTCAGCCTCCTCCGCATACTCTTCCAAATCTTCCACATAATCTTCAAGTTCTTGGACCCGAACATTTGCTGCATCTTCTCTTGCCCAAGCATCATTTCTTTGGTGCTTCATATACTTCCGGGATCGCCTCAACAATGTGATTTTGGCGGCCTCTAAAATCCTGTCGGTTTCAGCCCTTTCCAACTCGGATCTAAGCCTTGCTATCTCAACCTGCGGATCCTGATGTGGATTGCTACTGCTTTCTCCGATCTCATATTTAGGAGCTAACTGATGTCGAGGTACTCCTTTTGGTGCAGTGCTCTTGCGAGGTGTTTGCTTGGTAATGGCCATCCTGAAGCAAGATAGGATAGATAGGAAGAAGTCTAAAGGTTAGCATGAAAAGGATTGACACTACTTAACCCAAACCATTTTAAAGGGGAAAGTCATTAAATAAATTAATTAAGCATGATGCATGAACGAAATTACGGTCTAAACGTAAAAGATTTATAATGCAATACTTACATATATGACATAGGGCAATATAATATGCTATTCCACCGTCACTATAAAATCAGAATAAGGATCGATAGAAAGAGTCATAGATAAGGAATAAGCAATTTGGACCCAAAATAGTCAAGTTAAAAATTATTTGACTCAAAACTTTTGAAGTTTTCACAAAAGAATACTACAACAACTCTTTTCAACAACGATCCAGCTCCGATACCAGCTGTGGCAGAACCTCCTAAATCATATGGCCCACACGCATGATTATTGTCTAAACAGACTCCAAATAACCATGACTGTGTTCCATACGACTTAAAAAGTCTGTCGGGTAAATCCCGAATCATCCACGATTCTCCGAGCAGGATCAATCATTGTAGAGAGACATTGTAGTATTACAACAGTTTGATATAATTAAAATACCACGGAATAAAACAGCGGAAGACTTACAATAACATACATTTATAAAACTCTGAGTTTCAAATATTTACAATGATAGGTTTAAATTATACAAACCATAATAGTAGTGGAGTAGCAGTAGATTACAATATTACACAAAAGCTCTGCCCACGAGCTAAACATCTTACTCGTCGTCGCTTTCCTCGACGACTGTCACGCAGCAGGATGCAAAACATTCCTGCCCATGAGGCTCACCTGCAACAAGGGTTAAACAAACCCTGAGTACAAGAGTACTCAACAAGACTGACCCGACAAAATAGAAGGTAGAGACTCAAGAAATGCAGGCTAGAGGGACAAGGTAAGGTCTGTAGGAGAGAAGAGATTTTTGCGGAAAAGCTTTACAGAGAAAGAAGTTGCTTGGGCTAACTCCCATTATCATCCAACGTCATTATGGATCCTTATTTTTTTTTTCAAGTTGTTACTATGATGATGATCAGTGATCGAGTCTTCTTCTCCGAGAAGCAACGGCGATTCGAATCCATTTCCATACCCAGCTGGGACCTAGGTGATTGAGCATACCGGAGACTTTAACTCCGAAGCACCCCAGGTGCACCGATATACCGGGATAACAACCTCAGCCGTATATCACCACATGATACACGTGAGCTCTGCGGCCCAGCGTACCGAGATACATGGGAACTTAAACCCCACAGTAAAACACACTATGACACAGATGGGATCTCTGGCCCCACGCTAGGTCACTCCATGACATACACGGCTCCAACCATCCGTATACCACTTCATGCATGTGGATTTTCTAATTTCTCGATTATCGACAGGTCACCATCGGACGGAACCTAGGGCATCAACAGACAAGAACACTACAGAGGGACTCCATTCCCGGTGCAAGTTCGCCGTCCGGACTCGATTTATTACTATCATCAAGATTCCGACATGAAAACAAATCTCATCTTTTTCATTCTTTTGCCTTTGAACAATTAAATAAATAAGCAGGGCTAAGCATAACTACTTATCTTCCCAGTAGGTAACAAGGATTAAGGAATAAGACAGGTAATGCGATTTGTGGGTTTTCACTCAACTCCTATTACTTAATGCAACATATCAGAGCTGAAGCGGTAAAACTTTTATAAGTAGAATAGGGTTTAAATGCATCCGGGGCTTGTCTTGATGTTCGGGGTAGACGGTCTCGAACTCCGGATCAACTCCCGATTCTTGAATCTGCTCATCCCTCGAATCTGGGCGATAACGTTAACTCTCCGTTAACGGAAACTACTCGATAATTAATATGCTTTACATGATGGAATAGTAAATATGATGCTCGATGAGTGTATGATCAGGTTAAGGGGTCGAGTACAACTTTTCTTCACGATAAAGTTGCAAGCTAACAAAACTTTGCTTATAACATTCATTAGGGTTAACTACGCCATTTAAGAGGTTAATTAAACACATAAAATAACGTTAATTAAGCCCTAATAACATGATTAAGATAAGCGCAAACAATTAATTAAAGTGCCAAAGGTCATTAAGGTTAATGACCTAAGGTCATCAATCAATCCCAAAATCACACAATTCCTATAATGATTAAATTAACTAAAAGGGGTTAATTAATTATTTAAAAGCACTAAATAAAGGTATAAAAATTAAAGTTATCAAATTAAGCCCAAAATTTTATTTTAGAAAGCTCCTAGCCTAATTAGATGGCAAAACAAATTTCGTAATGAAAAGCCAATTATTTTATTTATTAAAAATCATTGAAAGTCCATTTTTTAATTAAAAGGGCTAATTTTAACATGTACAAAAAGTATTCAATTTTGGCATTTCATATTTTTCCTAGGTAGATGACATCATAAAGAACATTCACAAAAATTTTTTAGAATTTTTGGAGCTATATATGAATTACTATGAATTTTCAAAGAAAATAGCATTTAAATCATTTTTTGAAAATGGAAAAAGGAAATCGGCACAGTAACTCTGCGCTGACCGACGGCGGCGCGGCGGTTGACCGTCGATTCCTCGCCGTCGGCGAGGTCTCCGGCGACACGGTCTGCTCCTATGGGCTCATCTCGACACGGCGCGTCGATTGAGGTGGGTAACGGTGCTGGGGAGCGGCGGCGGCACCCACACCGGCGGCCATGGCGGCGCGGCGGAGCGTCGGCCCGGCGGCATCGCTCACCGGAGCGAATTTCAGCGATGGTAAGGCTACGGTTAGACGTAGGGCACTCAGGCAAGAGAGTTCGGCAACTTCATGCGGTCATTCCATGTCCCTAGCTCAATCGGCAACGCGCGTGGCGGAGCGGCAGCACTGCGCCGGCGGCGAGCTTCGGCTACCGGCGGTCTCGACAAGGGATTGATGCAATTGATGGCATGGATAGATGTAGGAGCTCACCACGGCGCTGATGCGCATGTTAATAGAGGTCCGGAGTGGTTGGGTTGAGCGGCGGTCGACGGCAGTGATGGCGGCGGCGGCGCTCCGATGGCACGACGGCGTCACGGCGGTCTCCGGCAATGCGCTGCTCAAACCAAGGTGCACATCAGACGCAGGACGACATGGAGAACATGATTGCCGGGTTATCGGTAAAATATTTTCACCTCCGGCGATGGCAAACGGCTGAGATGGCGCGGCGGCGCGACTGACCGGCCGCGAAGAAGATGATGGCGTACAGGCGGCTCGGGCGAGGAGAGCAAGCATGAACTGGCTCAAACGGACCGTGAGGAAGTGGCGGAGCTTTGGGCGAGAGGAATTGGACAGAGGTGGAGCGTCGGGGGTGAATTTGGGCGGCGGAGCGAGGTCGTCGGCGACGACGGCGGGAGGAAGAAAGAAGAAGAACGGCGTCGGCCGACTGCTATTTATAGCATGAAGTCGATGAAGGAGCAGGTGACACGACGACGGTGAAGTCTCTCGCGTCCGAGAGCGCTCGGTTGGCCGGGAAGGCACGGCGGTGGACGGCGGCGCGCGATGAGAAGCCGGCCATGGCGGGCGCCGATAGGGTTAGGTACTGTTCGAGCTATTTATAGAATTGCCATTCAGTTTAAAATACAAATTACTCCAAAATTTATATAAATACTTGAAAATCTTCAAAAATATCATTTGCATAACTTTCCAAGAGCTACACTTTTCCTTTAACTGGCATCCTCAAATTCTGTCTAAATTTTGAAATTTGAATTCAGATTTGAAAAGGGGATAAAACCCTAGAAACAAACATTTGAAATTACTTTTGATTCTTCAATAAAACTTGAACATCTTCAAAACTATGAAATGTTAAGTTTATCAAACCAAACATTTTTCATATACAAGGTTTTCTCAGATTATGCATAATTTTTGAATTATGGTTTTAAAATCAAAAGGGGATAATTGCTGGAAACTGTATTTTCAAATTAATTTGAAATTCTTTTTGGAAACTTTAAAAACTTTATATACCAACTTTTTAGCTCTTGTTAAGATCTACAAACTATCTTTTTAGAGTATCTCCAAATTCCTTATAGATTTTGAATTAGGGAAAGGGGGTAAAACTAGGTTTTTAAATAAAGGGTTTTTGAAATAGAATTTAAACTCAATTTGGTTTCTAACTTAATTGGTTGGTTATTAGTGATCACAAACATCATCCAAGGACATTTTTGGGTCATTGACCCAATGACACCCTTGGTTGACCAAGTTGACTTTTAAAAAACCTTTTATAGCATTTCCAATTTGAATTTAAACTTGAATAGCCAGACTCAGGAATAAGCTTTGGAATCCAAATTTAATTTCAAATATGGAAATCATTTTTAGGGTTAGACTTAGACTTATACACTATGCTTGGCACTAGTGTAAACATAGTTTACACCTCAAGTACATAGAGTATAAACTAAGTATTTGTAATGGCATTCGAAAATAGGGTTTTATTATTTCATGTGACAAACATTACAGAAACTTAATCAACCTATGAAATATAAACTTGTTTTAGTTAATGCACATTAAGGTTGACTTAAACATGAATGCTTTGCAGTGCAGATGATGACATGGCATGTTTTAGTTAATATAACACCAGAGGTGTTACACTCCTCAAAGTTGCGGCCGCACAGCAGGCCGAGAGCTCGGCCTCAAGACATCAAGGGGTGGCCTCGGAGCAACCTATAGAGCCCCCCGCGATGAGAGGGAGGTCTCGGTTCATCAGGAAGCGGCCCCCCGAGCAAAGAAGGCGATCCTCATCCGAGACTGGATCGTCGACAACCATGAAGGCCAAGACACGCGCTATGACATCATCGAGAACCGACGGCGCAAGATCGGAGACGCTGAAGATCGAGGCTACAGTGCCCATCGAGGGGGACGCTACGACAACGATGAGGATCGTCGGGCCCCCGAGCCGCCGGGCCCTCGAGTATTTAGCAGGGCAATCCGCAACACACCGCTACCGAACCCCTTTTGACCCCCCACAAGTGTTGTCAAGTACAACGGCGAGACCAAGCCCGAACTCTAGTTGGCTGATTTTCGATTGGCCTGCCAGCTGGGCAGGGCACGCGATGACCACACCATCATTCGCCAACTCCCCCTGTTCCTTTCTGACACCACTCGAAGGTGGCTCGAGGAGCTCCCCCCAGTCAGATCCATAACTGGGCCAACCTGGTACAGGTCTTCGAAGGGAACTTCAAGGGAACCTACGTGCCCCTGGCAACTCCTGGGACCTCCGCAACTGCAAGCAACAACTCGGGGAGTCCCTCCATGACTTCGCTCAATGCTTTTCCAAGCAACGCACCGAGCTCCCGCACATCCCCGACCACGATGTTATCCTGGCGTTCGTCTCAGGCACCACCTATAAGGATCTGGTATGAGAGCTAGGGCGTAATCGCCCAAGATCGTCGATGAGCTAATGAACATCGTCGCCATCTACGCGGCCGGTGAGGAAGCGGTCAGAGCCTTCTTCGGCAAAGAAGGACAAAGGGAAGGCGTAGGCGGCTGACGGCGAGGGCACGAGAAAGGGCCACAAGAAGGGTTACAAGAAGAAGAAGAAGATCCAGTAGGGCAAGCACGAGGTTGCGGACGACGATGTCATCATCATAGTCAAGCGCAAGAAGCCTCGAGGTCCCCCTGAGGGGGCCGTCTTTGATAAGATGATGAAGGAGCCCTGGCCTTGCCACAAGGGAGGGGCTAATCATAACCTCGAGGATTGCTACATGCTCAGGAACTACTACAAGAGTCAGGGCATCGAGAAGGATGACCAAAAGAAGGACAAAGGCGGCGACAAGGGCGGCGACAAGGAGGATGACAAGTTCCCCGAGGTCTTTGACTGCTACATGATCTACGGAGGCCCCTCAACCCAGCTCACACCTTGACAACACAAGAGAGAGCATCGAGAGGTCTTCTCCATCTGAGTCGCTACACCCTAGTACCTCAACTGGTCCGATGCTCCCATCACGTTCGACTGTGATGACCATCCAGATTGCGTCGTCAACCCAGGAGTCTACCCACTTGTTGTTGACCCCATCATCATCAACACCCGCCTCTCCAAGGTGCTCATGGATGGGGGCAGCAGCCTCAACATCATCTACAATGAGACCTTCGACCTCCTAGGGGTTAAGAGGTCACATCTTTAGCCTAGCGCTGGGGGTTTCCATGGAGTTGTGCCAGGGAAGAGAGCCCTGCCTGTCGGCCGCGTTGACCTCCCCGTTTACTTCGGCACCCCTTCGAATTTCAGAAAGGAGATCCTCACCTTCGAAGTAGTCGGGTTCCACGGCACATACCACACCATCATTGGTTGACCTGGATACGCGCAGTTCATGGCGATCCCAAACTACACGTATCTCAAGCTCATGATGCTGGGACCCAAGGGCATCATCACCATCAGCTCCTCCTATGAGCATGCATACGACTGCGATGTCGAGTGCATCGAGAATGTAAAGGCCGTCGAGGAGTCCACCAGGCTGGCCTTGACCCTCGAGGGCCTCACCGCAGAGGTCCCTAACTCCAAGCATCACGCAGGCAGCTTTGAGCCAGCGGAAGATACCAAGAAGATCCTCCTTGACCCGAGGAGCTCTGATGGAAAGGCACTGACGATCAGTGCCACCCTCGACAACAAATAGGAAGCAGTGCTTGTCGACTTTCTCTGTGCGAACACTGACATGTTTGCATGGAGTCCCTTAGATATGCTAGGCATACCGAGGGAAGTCACCGAGCATGCCTTGGAGATCCGGGCCGGGTCCAGACCAGTGAAGCAACGCTTGCGCCGCTTCGACAAAGAGAAGCGAAGGATCATCAACGAGGAGGTGCACAAGCTTTTGGCGGCTGAGTTCATCAAGGAGGTTCATCATCCCGAGTAGTTAGCTAACCCTGTATTAGTTAAGAAAAAGAATGGAAAAATGAGGATGCGTGTCGATTATACCAGTTTAAATAAAGCATGTCCTAAAGTTCCATTTCCTATACCACGTATTGATCAAATTGTTGATTCAACTGCGAGATGTGAGACACTATCGTTCCTTGATGCTTATTCCGGCTACCATCAAATCAAGATGAAGGAGTCCGACCAGCTCGCGACCTCCTTTATCACCCCTTTTGGCATGTACTATTATGTTACCATGCCCTTCGAAATGCCGGGGCAACGTATCCGCGATACATGCTCCATGTTTTTGGTGAACATATAGGGACGACGGTTGAGGCCTACGTCGACGACATCATAGTCAAATCTAAGGTCAACAACCTCATCGATGACCTCGAGATCGCGTTCGGGTGCCTTCGAGCCAAGAATATCAAGCTCAACCCCGAGAAATGTGTCTTTGGCATGCCTTGAGGCATGCTCTTAGGATACATCGTCTCTCAGCACGGTATCGAGGCCAACCCCGAGAAAGTCATGGCAATCACCAAGATGGGGTCAATTCGAGACCTGAAGGGTGTACAGAAGGTCACGGGCTACCTCGCAGCCCTCAGCCACTTCATTTCATGCCTGGGAGAAATGGCCCTGCCACTGTATTGTCTTCTGAAGAAATCCGAGCACTTCGCATGAACCGCTGAGGCCAAGGAGGCCCTTGATAAACTCAAGAGTATGCTGACCTCCCCTCTGATTCTTGTGCCACCCAATCCAACCGAGCCTCTTCTCCTCTATGTCACCGCAACCACCCAGGTGGTCAGCGCGGCCGTAGTGGTCGAGAGGAAGGAGGAAGGGCACTCCTTGCCTGTCCAACGGCTGGTTTACTTCATCAATGAGGTACTTTCAGAAACAAAGGTTCGCTACCCACAAATCCAAAAGCTGCTCTATGCCATCGTGCTCACGTGCCGCAAGCTCCAGCATTACTTCCTCTGTCACCCAATCACCTTGGTTTCATCTTTTTCCCTCGGGGAGATTATCCAAAACCGGGAGGCCACAGGAAGGATCGCAAAGTGGTCGGTTGAGCTCGTGGGTGAGACCCTCACCTATGCACCCCGCAAGGCCATCAAGTCTCAGGTGCTCATAGACTTCATCGCCGAATGGACCGACACCCAACTTCCGCTAGCACAGATTCAAGCCGAACCGTGGACGATGTACTTCAACGGGTCGCTCATGAAGACAGGAGTAGGCGCGGGCTTGCTCTTCCCTCGGGGTCCATATGCGCTACGTCATCCGCATCCACTTCGCTGCCTCCAACAACATCGCGGAGTATGAGGCCCTCATCAACGGTGTGCGCATCGCAATTGAGCTTGGGGTTCAACGCCTCGACGTTTGAGGCGATTCACAACTCATCATTGACCAAGTAATGAAAGCCTCGAGCTGCCATGACCCTAAGATGGAAGCCTACTATAATAAGGTGCGCAAATCTAAGAACAAGTTCCATGGTCTTGAGCTCAACCAAATTGCTCGACGGTACAACGAAGCTGCAGATGAACTCGCCAAAATCGCATCCACTCATGGCACCGTTGAAATCTCGTGTTTGGTTTTGATAATTGATGACACCCAATGTTGCTAATGTTTTACTCTAAGTGTGACTAGACACATAGCAACATGATGGTGAGGCCTCGGGCTCGGTGATGGACTTGGACATGGTGATGATCAAGCATCGAGGGTCAAGGCTAAGGTACCAAGAGATAGGTGTTTTCCCTTTCGGTGATCGAGACACTATAGAGAGTGTGATCACGTTTAGGATTGATAACCGACTATCAAGAGGGGAATTCACGGTTGAATTCGTGGTCCAAGTGCCTCTAGGTTCGACTTTGCATGATGCATATGAGAGACTAACTAGAGAGCTAACACTTGCCATATTTCACGTGATAAAATGCTAACTCATGTGATCGAGAGTGTTTTACATGTTGGAGTTGGCACCCTAAGGCAAGTGGTTTGACTTGGATTGGCGACAACGCGACGACGATGACAAAACAATGAAATTAACTGCTTCTATAACACGCTGGACGTGCGGCCAGGAGCGCCGGATGCGTCCGGCGCTTGATAGAGAAGCACACGCACAGTAGACGCTACGCCGGACGCTCGGCCAGAGGGCCGGACGCGTCCGGCGCTCGATGGTGGGCTGTAATGGTCTGGCAGGCCGAACGAGCGCATCGGACACGCTGCTGGCACTGTTCAACGTCTGGCGCTGCTAGATGTGCTAAGTCTCGCAGTGCAGTGTCACCGGACGCTGACGTCGGACGCATCCGGCGCCCGCCAGATGCCACCCAGAGCGGACCAGCAGCGGGCCGAGCCGTCGGACGCAGAGCGCCAGACGCGGCTCGGTGGCGCCGGACGCTGACATGCGGCTGTAGTTCAAACGCGAGGCTCCAACGGTCGACTAGCGCATAAGGCATCAGATGCATCCGGCGGTCCCGAATGACGCGTCCGGCGCGTGTAACACCGGCCCCTGAAGTGCGAAAACGGCGCCAGACATGTCCGACGCTTAGAAAAAATGCCCCCGAGCTAAGTAATGGTTGGATTTTGTGGGGAGGCTATAAATAGAGGTTTGGCCGGTTGGGGAGCGAACCCTTGTCCATTCTAACATCTTTGAGCATCCTTTGAGCTAGAGAGAACCTCCCCCACTTATCTCTTGACTTGATTGTTCATCTAGAGTGAGATTGAGTGAGAATCAAGTGCTAAGCATTGAGAGTTGCATCTAGAGGCACTTGTTCTTCAAGTTCGCTGTGGAGTTCTTGTTACTTTTGGGTGATTCCCATTACCCTAGACGGTTTGGAGGCAGCGGGGTGTTGAGCTCGAGGTGGAGATTGTTCGAGGCCGCACCCAATGATCTTGTGAGGGGTTCTTGGTCCTTCCCCGCGGGAGTTCACGAAAGGATACTCTAGTGGATTGCGCATGGCTTGGAGGATCTTTATCTTGTGTTGAGAGTGCGGCTCCCGGCAGCGGTTTTTGGCATTGAGAGCCAATTGAGCGAGCACCTCTCCAAGCAAGTGCATCGCCACAACGAGGACTAGCTTGCCGGAAAGCAAGTGAACCTCGGTAAAAAATCATTATGTCAATATTATGATTACCGAGGGTTCTCTAGTGTGATTATCTTGATTGGGTGATTGGCCGTCTACACTTCGCGTTGGTATAACAATCCAATCCCCCTCTCTTGTATCTAGCTTTATAACTTTGTTCATACATTGCTTGTCTTGCTAGATATCGAGTAGAACTTATTAGATTGTGTAGTTTTCACTTGTTTATATCTTTGCTCTTGGTAGTTTAGTGAAGTTCCTAGAGTTATCTTGTATAAATTTTCTAGACTTGTTAGAAAGGCTTGCATAGAAGTAATTGAAGCTCTAGCATTGAAATTACGATATCACAAGTGGTCTAGTGTATTTGCAAAAAATTTTATTAGGCTACTCACCCCCCTCTAGCCATTTGGACCTTACACGTGGTATCGGAGCTGAGGCACCGTTTGTTGCAATTGGATTAACCTCCTACGGTGAAAAATGGCACATTTGCATATCAACAACACCAAGAGGGCATCACCTTTCGATGGCACTAATTATGCCTATTGAAAGGTCAAGATGATTAGGCATCTTAAGTCAATCAATAGAGAGGTATGGAAGGCAACTGAGGTAAAGGTGGAGGTTGCGGATGAGGCAAACCCCACACCGACGGAAGAGAGGAAGCTACAATGTAATGACATTGCTATTAGTGCTCTCCATGAAGCTCTTGATGACAAGACCTTTGGGATCATCAAAAATCTTGAAGTGGCTCATGATGCATGGGAGAAGCTTAAGGAGTCGTTTGAGGACACCGAGAGTGTGAAGACCGCAAGAGCATACATGCTTCAAGAGAGGTTCTCTGGCTTCAAGATGAAGGATGATGAGAGTGTGCCGGAGATGTTTCATAAGTTACGAGTGATTGTCAATGAGCTCAATGCAATGACACTTTATTTTATTGTTAATTATTTTGTTGCAATTTTCTAAAGGAAAGAAGAAATATTCGTGTACTATTTATTAGGAAAGGACATGCTTATGTATATGGAAGATAAAATCCAGCAGAGAAGGCAGCAGCCTTTGCAGAATCACGGCGTCGTCGCCGAGTTGCCGAATTGCTTGGAATGGAATGGAAATCTTACGGCGGTAGCGGTTATCGCGACAGAAATCCAGTTCTGCGAGATGGCCGGCGGGCTGATTTCAGGGTGGGAATTGAAAGGCAAAGCGATCTGCAGAAGATGGCCTTGCTAGTGCACACTGAACAGCAGATTCTTGCTGCCGGATTTGGAGGCCATCCGTATGTCGTTTTTAGGACGGCGAGATATATCAGCGTTTCTTTCAGGCCGCCGGATTCGCCGTTCTGATTGGCGATTCCAATCAGATCGCCGATCGATTCCCCAATCAACACGTACGTACTCCTGCAAACTACATGCGCTGAACTAGGACAGGCATGCAGATGCAGAGCTGCTAGCAGCTTAGTATCCTGATTACAGGCCGGCCACTCGGTTGTTTGTTCTCTTGTGACAAATCTCTGCTCAATGAGGCCCGGAACGTCCGGATCAGCAGCCACTGTGGATTACAAGGCCAGACTCCGCGCACACGATGGGCCACCCATGGTCCAGGTGCAGAGGCTGGGCATGTCCACAGACCACAAGAGTCAGCGCCGATGACGTACGGATGCATCGTGCATGATCGAGAGCCCACGCGTCGGGACGTGGACACAGACCAGTTTTGGTGACGCACGCACGTAGGTGACAAGTGGCACGTCGGCCAGTGAGACGGCTGCACGTTGTCGTTGGGTCATTCGTCAAGGGCGGTGACGCATGCTCGCCGCCACGCGGCCGCCGCCGTAGCGCTTGCCGGCCGGCTGGCGCCTCGAAGGATGACTAGCAAGCAGTTCGCTGCACGCGCACACAACGACGAGATGAAACGTACTCTAGGTGTTGAGATCAGTCGGCAAGCTGCTTTTACGTACTATTGATTGTCCTTGTTGACATGTCATCTTCCTGTCAAGTACGTTACGTACAGTACGTCGTAGGCACGTATACATGATGGGGGTAGAGATTCTTATAGCGATGACGAGACGATCGATAGAAAATAGAGCTACTGTACAGTTTGTGCAGTCTGAACAGCTCACGCACGGCGAAAGGCACAGTGATCTTGAGCTAGCACGCACCGAATCCATCCGCCTAAGAAAAGGGCGAGGAGAGACCGCACCAGAACGAGCGACACTGCAGAGAGAGAGAGAGAGAGAGAGAGAGAGAGATGTCCGGTCGCCAACTCGCCATAGTATTGCAGTAAGCTAGTGAGCGAGTGGGCGCTCCTGCTCTGCTGCTGCTGGCCAGGCCAGGCAGCTTAGCTAGAGGGCAACAACAGCAGGCAGGCAGAGGCAGGGCCGGATTGGGTGGACGAGCGGGAAAGGAAGAAAGAAAGACATGCATGGCATTTGGGTCCGATCGGTCCGGTGCAGCGTCCAGCGAGTCGACACGATGATGGCGCGCAACGAAAAGCCGGGCCTGGGCACATGGCCGCATCATGCACTGCTCGCCTTGTGCCGCCGCAGCAGACTACGGACTGCACGCACGTACGTACTCCCGTACGTGCGCTCACCCGGCCAATCTGCCAAGGACCTCTCTCTCACTCACTTTGGATTTTCAGTTGCTCGGATGTGGATCCCATCTTCGCTGTTCATCATGTTCTGCCCGTACGTCTGCCGTGGGGTCCGATCGATGGAGCCGTTTGTGTCCGTCCGAGTCCGACGACTGTTATTTCGGTGGCGCATGTCTCGGGCGCTCTGTTGGCGACTGCCCGTGCAAGGGGCGCTGCGCATGCGTCATGCGTGGAATCGGCGCGCATCGTGACCCAGCGGAATTTTGGTTCCAACCATCGTGGTTTCTGAACTCAGCTCGTACCGAGGACGTTGGCTTTCAGCTCATCTTTTGGATCGGTCCTCCGAATCCAAGAAGACAGGCTTCTTTCGCGTGCTGCTACCCAATTGCCTGCCTGGGATTTGATGGCTCAAGAATCACCAATCGGTTGCCCGCTTAGCTCGAGCCTCCTCGACCTTTTTTCTACGATCTGCTCTGAGAGCTCTCATCATTTGGATCCAAGCACGCGCCGCCATGATTCGCCTTAGGTGTTCCGCCAGCGTTAATCGAGCAGGTGATCATTGTTCATCACTGCTCTTCTAGCCATTTGGACCTTACAACTGTCTCGTCCGATGTGTTTTCAAGGGACCTCTTCGAGCCCTCTGTCGACTTAGGCACGGGGGCTAACATCACGTCGTCAACACTCGATCCCCTGCCCTCGAACGAGGCCACCTCGAACGAGACTGAGGTCATGGAGATCGAGGGGTCACCTCCACCGTCAAGCCCACCACTAGACTGGCGCGTTCCCTTCCTCGACTGTCTTATTCGAGGGGAGCTCCCAGAAGACCGAACCGAGGCTCGACGGATAGCTCGACGGGCCAAGACCTACGTCATCTACGGCGATAACAAGGAACTCTATCGACGAAGCCCGACAGGGATCCTCCAGCGTTGTATCAGCATCGAGGAAGGCAGGAGGCTCCTCGAGGACATTCACTCGGGGGCTTGCGGCCAGCATGCCGCCCCGAGAACCCTCGTCGGCAATGCCTTCCGGCAAGGTTTCTACTGGCCGACCGCCATCTCCAACACCATCAACCTTGTTCGCTCGTGCGAAGGGTGCCAGTTCTACGCCAAGCAAACGCACCTACCCGCCCACGCTCTGCAGATGATCCCCATCACGTGGACTTTCGCCGTTTGGAGGCTCGACCTCGTCGGGCCTCTGAAGAAGACAACAGGGGGCTTTACGCACTTGTTGGTAGCAGTTGACAAGTTCACCAAGTGGATCAAGGCTCGGCCTATTACCAACATCCGCTCCGAGCAAGCAGTCTTATTCTTCACCGACATCATCCACTGTTTTGGGTCCCCAACGTCATCATCACCGATAATGGCACGCAATTCACTGGCAAGAAGTTCTTGGATTTCTGCGACCACAATCACATTCATGTGAATTGGTCCACAGTCGCTCAACCTCGAACCAACAGCCAGGTTGAATGCGCCAATGGCATGATCCTTGAAGGCCTCAAACCAAGAATCTACAACCGGTTGAAGAAGTATGGCAAGAAGTGGGCTGCCGAGCTACCCTCGGTCCTATGGAACCTAAGGACAACACCTAGTCGAGCCACGGGATTTACCCCATTCTTCCTGGTCTACGGGTCCGAGGCAATCCTTCCCACCGATCTTGAGTACAGGTCCCCTCGATTAAAATCCTACAACGAGCAGACGAACGAGGAGGCCCTCGCAAATGCCGTTGACCAGCTTGAAGAAGCTCAAGATATGGCCCTCCTTCACTCTGCGAGGTACCAGCAGAAGCTTCGACGCTACCATGACAAACACGTGCACAAGAGGGATCTCCAAGTTGGCGATCTTGTCCTTCGTCGACGACAAAGCAACAAGGGGCGCCACAAGTTGACTCCACCGTGGGAAGGCCCATATACTGTGGCTGAGGTGCTAAAACCTGGGACATACAAGCTAGCGAACAACAAAGGCGAAACCTTCACCAACGCTTAGAACATTGAACAACTACGTCACTTTTACCCCTAGGGCCTCAGGGTCTTGTACATTTATCGTATTTTGTACAACTATGGCATCATGAATGAATAAATAAAAGATGGCTTCAATTCAGCATATTTTCTTATTTGTTCATATAAGGTAGTTTGGACTCTGCTCCCTCAGAGTCAAGCTTCCCTCGAGGGCTATGAAGGGGGAACCCCCGAAGTCCTCAAAAAACTCACACGTTTTTTTGAAACTCAATGTCTATCCTTTCTTACGCGCCTCGATATGTGTCGTTAGTTAGCCAAAAATGCCACGAGTGTCCCGAGGGTCGAGGGCTGTTGAGCCAAGAGCTCGCCTATGCCTCTGTGCTATGGTAACTCCACTCACTCCCCCCTTTGAGGGGCACAACTGTGCATCGAGTTCACTAAGTAGAAATGCAATCAGGGCATGCAAGAAAGAAAAGGACTTAAAGTACATGAAATTTATACATCATAAATGTTTTAAGGCCCTCAGAGACGTGACATCACAATATCATGAAAACTAATCTATTACATGGGCATCCCCGCCCAGATTTGGCTCACAGGCTTTGGCTCTCGTCGCCACCATTGCCACCACCCTCATCCCTGGTGCCTTCTTCGCCTTCGGAAGGAAGGACCTCGGGCTCGAACAACTTCGCCAGCTTCTCACTCGGCTCCTCGGCGTCTTCGATCAAGCCCCGGCACCTCTCCTTGTTTTCGGCGTCTATTTTGGTGAGGTCGGAGATGAAGCCGTGCGAGACAACGTCCATGTCGTACGTAAAACCGGAGTAGACGACCGCTTCACGCCGATGTGGAGGGCGTCCCGGACGTGATCTTTCATAGTGGCCCCGAGGTAGTACAACCGGTCGATGAGAGCAGTCCTGCGCACTTCTTCCTCGGCCGCCTCTGCGGGCTTGACCCCCCAGGAGTTGCAGAGCCCGTTGATCGCGGCCCGGAGTCTGTCGATCAAAGCCGCCTCGGCCAAAAGGCCCTCTTGCAGCGCCTTGGAGGCAGTCTAAACGGAGAGTAGGTTGGCCTCGAGACCTAGAAGGCTGAACGAAGTCAGTCGCAGAGTACGGAGATAAGAAAATCGAGGCTAAGAAAGAGGACTCACTAGTGCAATGGGTGTCAAGGACCTCACGCGCATCCACTGCTTCATCGCGCTCTTTCTGGGCCTCCTTGAAAGCGTGTGCTGCCTCTGTCCTCTCAAGCCGCAGATCCTCGATCGTCCTCCTAGCCAAGGCGATGGCCCCCTCCTTTTCCAAAAGGGTCTCCTTCAGCGTGGCGAGCTCAACAACAAGGGCGTCGGCGCGACGTTTCTCTGCCTCGGCAGAGGCGTGCAGGGCATCGCGGGCCTCGGAGGCCTGAGCAACGTCCGTCTCAAGTACCTTGACGTGCTCTGCAGACTCTCAAAGCTCTCCCTCGAACATCTTAAGATGTCCCTCCGAGGAAGAAAGGGCCTCGAGGGCCTTCTGTGCCTCCGTGCGGGCTCGGCTGGCCTCCTCCTTGGCATGAGATGCTTCCCCACGAGCTGCCTCGACCTCTTCATTGGCCCTGATAGCCTCCTCCTTCGCCTTCCTCGCCTCCTCTTCAGCTTGGGCCATCCCGTCCCGGGAAGACCGGTGTGGCAGAACCTTCTAAATTATATGGCCCACATGCACCTGCCATTATCCTAAAGACCTCTGACAACCATGCATATGTTTCAGATAACTTAGAAAGACCTGTCGAGTACCCTTAAAGGACCTCGATTAAACCACATTTGACTCATACCAGGATCAACAAAGGAGTAGCTCCAACATTACAACATTTGTTACAAGATATACATCAGAGTGCGGAAGAATAATAACATTAAATTTACAAAACATGAATAAGTTAACTTTTACAACTTAACTTCAATTGCGAAAGCAGAGTAGAACTACAGAAGACAACTTAGGTAGAGCACCTAAGTCAGGGGAGGACAACCAGATCACATCGAGCCCACCGACATGAACTTGGTTCAAACACCAATTAGCACCTGCAACAGGGGTTCAACAAACCCTAAGTACAAAAGTACCCAACTAGACTAACCTGACAAAAAAGAGAGGTGAAGACTCAGGAAATGCAGGCTAGAGGGACAAGGTAAGGCTTGCAAGAGATAAGAATTTTTTTGTAGAAAAGCTCAGCAAAAAGTAAAGTTGTCTTGCTCTAGCTCAAGATTACCAACCAACTCCATTCATAAACCTTAACCATCATTCAAGTTATTACTACGATGATGAACACCGATCGAGTCTTCTTCTCCGAGAAGCAACGACGATTCGAATCCATTTTTTTATACCCAGCTGGGACCTAGATCACTGATATACAGGAGACTATAACTCCTAAGCATACCAGATCACACGATATACCGGGATAACAACCGCAGGCATATATCAACCACATGATATATAGGAGACTCAAACTCCTAAGCATATCAATATACATGGGACTCTCAGCCCCACAAGTATACCACACCATGTGTGGGTGGCTATCTAGGTCTCGATACACACAGATCTCCATCAACACGGGACCTAGGGCATTAACAGATGGAAACACTACAGAGGGACTCCTTTCCCAATGCAAGTTACCCATTCGGACTCGATTTATTAACTACCATCATGATTGCATCAAGAAAAGCCAACCTCATCTTTCTCATTCTTTTTCTTTTTCAAAACCTACTATTAAGCAGGGCTAAGCATTACTATGTATTTTCCAAAAATAGGTAACATGGAATATGGAAATAAGGCAGGCAATGCAACTGGTAGGTTTTCACTCAACTCCTAATCCCTAATGCAGCATTTCATAACTAAAGTGATAAAAATTTTATAAAACAAGGATAGAGTTTAAATGTATCTAGGGCTTGCCTTGGTGGTCGAGGTAAATGATCTCGGACTCTGGATCAACACCTGATTCTTGATTCAACTCTTCCTTGGGGTCTGGTTCGACAACGTTTAACTCTTTGTTAATGGAGGCTACACGATAACATGATATGTTTCAACATGATGGAATAGTAAACATAATGCTTGATGAATGCATAACCAGATTAAGGACTTGAGTACAACTTTCCTTCATGATAAAGTTGTAAGCCAACAAACTTACTAAGTTCATTATGGTTAACTACTTTATTAAAGAAGTTCATTAAACACATGAAGTAACGTTGATTAAGCCCTAATGACATGATTAAGATAAGCGCAAACAATTAATTAAAGTGCCAAAAGTCATTAAGGTTAATGACCCAAGGTCATTAATCAATCCCAAAGTCAAACAAATCCTATAATGATTAAGTATGATTAAAGAGATTAATTACCTAATTAAAAAGCATAAAATAAAGGCATAAAACTAAGTTTCTCTAAATGAGCTCAAAATTTTATTTTGAAAAGATCTTGGTCTAATTAGATGGAAAAACAAATTTTAGAAATAAAAACCAATTATTTTATTTATTAAAAATCATTGAAGATGCATTTTTTAATTTAAAGAGCTAATTTTAATTTATGCAAATGTACTCAAATTTGGCATTGCATATTTGTCCTAGGTAGAGAATATCATAAAGAGCATACATATAAATTTTTAGAATTTTTGGAGCTATACATGAATTACTATGATTTTCCAAAGAAAATAGCATTTAAATCATTTTTTGAAAATAGAAAACGAAGAGGAGAACAGTGTTCCCGCACTGACCACGCCGGCCGACGCCGTTGACTGGCGGTTTCTCGCTGACAGTGAGGTCTCCGACCATGGGGTTTGGCCCTACAGACTCAGCTTAGCATGGCGAGCACGCTGGGCTAGCTAATGGGGCAGAACGGTCACTGGAGCATGGCTGGCGGCGAGCTAGGCGGCGCGGCGGCAGAGCTCACCGGAGCTTCTCCGACGATGGCGAGGCTACCTATGTGCGCTATGTGAGTAGACGAACATGATGCGCAGGTTAACCAAAAGCAAAACGGTCCCTAACGCGTGCGAGCTTGCGCACGGCGGACTACAAGGCGGAGAACTAGCGGCGAGCACGTACACCGGCGGCTACGGTGCAGTAGAGATGAAACTGAGGGCATGGACAGGCGTAGTAGCTCACCACGAACCCGATGCGCACGTTGGTTGGCTCGAGGACGGGGCAGAACAAGCTATAGGCGACGATGTCAATGGCGAGCATACCACCAGCTCCGCCTCACCTTTCTGCGAGCGGCAGAGCTGGCGGCGGCGGAGGAAAAGTAGGGGAAAAGAGGAAAAATTACGGCGGCTGACCTTTATTTATACGACGACGGCGATGAGCAGGCGGCCGACATGTCCACGGCGAAGGTTTGAGCGCAAGACGCGAGCTGGCGGCCACGGCAAGCTGGCATGGCCGGGGAGGACACGACGACGGCGAGGATCAGAGAGGGAGAAGGACGATGATGACGTCAGCATCCACTGTAGCAGGTGATGTCATTTTGAAATTTTGCAAATTACTTCAGATTTTACATAAGCACTTGAAAATATCCCAAAATATAATTTGCATAACTTTTCAAGAGCTACATTTTCATTTAATTAGCATTTTCAAATTCTGTGTAGATTTTGAAATATGAATTCAAATTCAAAAGGGAAACAATACCCCAGAAACAAATATTTGAAATTACTTTTGATTTTTCAATATAACTTAAAAATCTTCAAAACTATGGAATGCTCAACTTTTCAAACCAAACATTTTTCATATACAAAATTTTCCCAAAATGTGCATAATTTTTGAATCATGGGTTTAAAATCAAAAAGGGGAAAATGTAGGAAAACTGTATTTTCAAAATCATTTGAAATTCTTTTTTGAATCTTGAAAAACTTTGAATACCACTATTGTAGGTCTTGACAAGATCTGCAGAAAGTGCTTTTTGAACCAACCTGAAATTCTTTGTAGATTTTGAAATATAGAAAAGGGGGTAAAAGGTTTTGAAAGTAGTTTTTAAATTATCAACCAACTCATCATTTCAATAATACAACCAACCTAGAAATGTAAACTTGTTTTAGTTGAGACATATCATGGTTGACCTAATACACAAGATTGCAAAGTACCAGAAGATAAAACAAGATTTTAGTTTGTTTCAACTTTTTGTAGGAACACATAAACTAATAAAGGAACTTTAAATAACCCTAAGCATCATCATTTTATGTATAAAATAAAGCACCACATAAAAGACATTATTAAAAATATGAATGCATTTATGCCATGATGCTCAATGATTATGCTTGATAATGCACTTGATTAATATTTTAATTACGTATTAACATCTAGGATGTTACAACCGGCCAGCCTCGAGTTGGCGCCGCACCTCCTCTCATCCTTCATGTGTTGCATGAACTCGGATTTCATGTTGGAGCGCCTCCTCAGGTCCTAAGGACAAAGAGCAAGGAATCAGGCATCAAATTAGGAAGTTATCCAAACTTAACACACCCAAGGAAACACTTACCAGAAAACCCGGCCCAGATCCTCAGCGACGACGTCGACGGCCAGCTTCAGAGCATGGGCCATCCATGCCCGGTACTCCTTCGCATCCTCCCAGCAGGTTACCTTCGCAGCCTCATCCATCCAAACTGTGGGGGTGCTAAGCTCCAGCAGGTTTTGGAGTGGGAGGCACTCCCTACGCCAAGAAGGAAGAGCCGCCTTGACCCTCTCCCGCACCGTCGACCTGATGCGCTCTATCATGTCAGGCGTACTACCGTAACGAGCCACCCGATTGGTGAAGGTGGGGAACGGTGGCTCGACCTTTGCTCTGGCTGTCGATGACTAGGCCTCACCACTCACCTACCCCGCCAGGGCAAAAGGGCCAGGGTAGGACCAGCCAGGGCTATGAGGGGCCCCCGAGCGACTGCTGCTTTGGCAAGAGGAAGGGCGTCTCCCTCCTCCTCACGCTGAGGCGACAGCCATGGTCTCTCGACAGCCACTTTCTTAGGCTGCTCCTGCGGCGCCGGCAGAACCACCGAAGCCTCCTGTGCCATGTTTTGTTGTTGTGGCAGCTGACCTGAGGTAGTCGAGGCCTCCCCCTACGACTGTGGGAGACTCGAGGATGTCGGCTCCTCCAACGACTCATCTTGCCACCGAAGTAGCGGGGCTGAGGGCACCGCACCCTCCGACGTTGGCTCCTGCTGCTATTGCTGTAGTTGCTGCTGTTGCTAGTGTAGCTCCGGCTAGATCGGCTCTAACCCCTCCACCTCTCGTTGCTGTTTGGGCCGGCTTGGCTCTAACCCCTCTTCCTCTTTCCACCCTTGCGCCGCCTCCTCCTGCTGCTTCTGCAGCTGGTCCTCCTCCTCCTTCTTTTGCGGGCTATCCTGCTCTCGCTTCTGCTGCACCTCCATCTCGTACAGGCCCTTTGGCCATGGCTCCCACCCCTCTTGCTGGGAAGGAAGCGCTCCTGCTTCCTGGGGGCATTCCACCATCTCCTCGATGGAGATAGGAGGAACCACGGCCTCTTCGTCCCTAAGGACGATCAGGGCATTCTCTGACCCAGGCTCGTGGCTGTCGAGGGCTCCCTCATCGGTTGCGAGGGCCTTGACCTGGCCAGGTCTAGAGGCCGTGACCGTCGAGACCGGGGCACCGACACTGCTCTCCGGCATCTGCCCCTAGTCAGAGCTGCCGTCCGCCACGGCTCCCTCACTGCTTGAGCCTGTAATGAGACTAGAGCCCATTGGCCTGCCTCGAGTAATCGCTGCCTGGGCCTGTGATAGCCAGGCCACCTCCGACATCGACAGGGGCCTCGGGATCACACCTACCCCTCCTGCTGCCATCCTTGTGGCCGAATCCACCATGAGTTTCGGACGCTGGCGAAGGGTTCGCCTCCTCTACTTGACGCTGGCGAAGGGTTTGCCTCCTCCACTTGATGCTTGAGCCTGGGCAACAAAGGAAGTGGTAGGAAAATCAAGCAAATTTTGCAGATCGTAGGAAAAGGAAAGAAAGTTTCAGACGGCAAAACTTACCCTAGAGGAATGACGACTGACCCGGGCCCCCTCGAATTACCTGGGCGCCTCGATGACACCCTTCGAACCAGATCCTGTCCAGAGCTAGAGCTGCGTGGGGCGGCCGGCTTGGACCCCGGCATCCCGAGCTCAACTGGAGCTACCTCCCATGAGTCATGTGCCGAGGACGGTGTCGCCCGCTCCTCTGAACCTGTCCAGCCCTGGGTCCTCACCTCGATATTTGAGGACCTAGATTGGTGAGGCGAGCGTTGGATGAACCCCGGGATGAGGACGACAGAGTGCTGCCGCGTTGGCGATGAGACGAGGACCCCACGCGGGTCGAGGAACCCCCTTGCCTTCTTTCTTGCGGGCGCTCCAAGACGTCCTCCTGCGCAGGAGGTGCGTCAGCTCGAGGAAAGCCAGAAAGATGGGGCTTGAGACGCCCTGCCACTCCCTCGGCATCATCATCATCGTCATCCTCCACGTCCGTCTCCTCAGGGGGGACTCCTCGATAGGAAGCCCATCCCGCCTCTGGTTAGCCCGGTGCATTTTGAGCGCCTGACACGTGAGGTTCTTCCTCTTCCTCTCCTTCTTCTCGGGATCCTTCCTTTTCTTTTCCTGTTGAGCGTCAAAGCGCCTCACCTGATGATCGGGATTGTCTTCTTGAAATAGAGGCACCGAGACCCTATAGTCAATGCCGCCCTGTGCTCAAAACTGCAGCCAGAACGTTAAAACAAGCCAAAAAATAGGGGAGAAACTCAAAGATGTGAAATTGAAGGATTACCAAGATGATGCTGTGAGGATTCGGCAGCATCGGGACACGATCCACGTCCCCTGGCCCGAAGTTGCCGGTGACCGAGCTTGTAACCCACTTCGCGACATCCTCGGGAGGCAGGTCCGTGGGTAACATCCGGCACCCCTCGAGCTGCTCAGGAAGCGCCTCGGGCCCCATCTAATCTAAGAGCAATGGGCGCGCCATCAGAGGTAGGACTCTTCAGCTGTGGAAGCCTACGACAACGAACGTAGCATGCACAACCTGCTAGGACAAGGTGCGCAGCGCATCGAGGAGGGGATTCAACCTCCGCTAAAAGGGTTGGGCCACACCCCAGAGCCAGTGCTTCGGACAGTCCCTGATGACGCGCCCGGTGTAGGCGGGCAGCAGGCCGTCATCGTTGTGGATGTAGAACCACCCGGACTGCCAACGGCCGTGGTTGGTGGACAAGCCCGTCCCGATGTAGAGATCGGACTTCTTCTACGCCAGGCTACAACTGCCCATGCGGATGATCTGCCTCTTCCCTTCTCAGATCCACTTGGTGTAGTGCTCGCCCTTGAAGCCACAGTTCCCAATGTGGTTCCATACCCATGTACCCCTCGCAGAGCATGGCAAATATCATCGTGTTGGAGATGGCGTTGGGGGTGAGGTGTTGGAGCTCGACCTCGTAGAAGTGGAGAAATGCACACTTGAAGTGGCTCAGAGGTGAACCAAATCCCAACTGGTGGAACTTGATGAAGCTCACCACGTAGCCCTCCGACGGCTGTGGCTCCCGATGCTCCCTCGACGGCACAATCCACTCCGGCTACTCAACCAAAGCAGCGGGGCGGAGGAGTCCCTCGTCCACCAACTTCTCCAGCTCCCGCTGTGACACATCAAAATAGGGCCAGGCCTCTGGAGGGAGGAACGTGGGCGCCATGGATGCAACTCAAATCTGCTCGGTGGACGAGCGACCAGAAGATTCCCAATCCTGATTTCTCTCTCACCGGCTCTTCTTTAGCGTAGAAAGACGAAGGCTCGAGCGCTCTGGTGGCGGCGACGGAGGCAAGATGGCAAGATGGGGAACAAAGAAACCCTACCCCTCGTACTTGTAAGCAATGGGGCCGAGAAACAATGGGCAGATCCGGCAACGGCACGGTAATTCCCCACATTTAATGTGCTCACCTAATCGCCCCTCGATTCCTAGAACAGGCACACGCGTTGCTCGCATGATCTCTAGCCATTACCCGGGTCTACCACGACTGCGTCGCTTTAGCTCTTGCCTAAAAAGATGCGCCCAATGGACGGGAGAAGTTATCCATAGCTTTTCCTTCTATGGGAAGTAAAACGGACTCCGGTCCCACATCGAAATCCTTGAGGGAACGGAGGCTGACCCTCGGTCAGGGTTCAACAGCCGCCCTCGAGTACCCGAGTCAGGGGTGCCCAAGGGGAGCCAACACGAAGCTCAGCTCAAGGACGAACCCTCGAGATCCCCTCGGACGTATTCAAGGCAAAACGAAAGGATTACCATGGAATCCCTATGGAGGGACGCATCAAGCCGCCAGGTCCTAATGAATGGCACCGGTATCACTATATCAACACATTTGCATCAATGAGAATGCCTCAGGGCCTCCAGTCGACCCCATCGAATGGGGCACGAGCTCTCACTTGGATCTCCCATTATCAGCTCACAGAGAATGTCGAGACTCGCCTAATCGAGGGTAGTACGACGCTTCTCACCTCACATCCGTTCGAAAGGACTCGTGAGATGGACGCCCGAGGCTAGCAAAACCCTAGCCACACGAGGCTCGAGGGCTCAACTACGCTGGGCACCCCTCAACGAAAGAGGGTCGAATACACCCGGGGCTCAACAACTCGAGATACCCCTCGACTAGGCACTATGACTCCAGTTCTTGTTATCCTAACCTTTCAGGGACGCCTGCTACACCCAACTGGACGAAAACACCTCTCAGCAAAAGACAAATAAAGCCCTTAGAGGAGTTTCCCCACTCCTTCGAGGCCTTGGGGGCTACCCCCGAAGGGTACGCTCACGCGCACCCTTCGAAAAATTATGGTCAACACATTGGTCCTGATTCTAGACCCCCCGCATGACTGCCAGCACTCATGCGGGGGCTCGGGGGCTACTGTTGGGTACCTAAATAAGGGGTACTACCAGCAACTCAATCCCTGCATTAACAAATCCGAAACCACCATATTTATTCCCCAGCCCAAAGGTACATAAGATATCCGATCCAAGCATCAAACCACGCTGGGCTGGCCCATGAACGGGTCTCGATGAACTAGGCTACTGATCACACGATGTGACCCTCTTGACTCAAGGGTGTCTACTCGAGGGAACGGTCACCCCCTCGAGTGACTGAACTCCCCGGGTGAATGACTGCCCATCAAATACCGCGTATCCCCTGGACCCGCCTATTTCTCGTATGATTCCCCAGACATTTAATGCATTTCACCTACTCCTGCCTAACCTCATGGCTACAATCATGGTAACAGTGGATGGTACATCGGTCAAATCCTCCTTTTACTGCCCATACCCAGGAAACCAGCGGACCGTACCGTACTGTTTCAGCATACCGCGCACCGTGCCTCGTTCGGCACTCCCTCGAGACGCATTCATCAACACAGACATCGCATTTCCCAGGGCTTGATCTTATCTGTTTGGGTCTTGACCTCCTTGATTACGTTCAGCCCCCGCGACCACCCCCTCGAGCAAGACTTCAACGCCGTTGGTCAGTGCTCCAACCACTCCCGACATGACAGCTACAGGGATCCGCGTGCCCGCGTATGGGCACCAGTCTTTGATCGGACATCTACGATGTCATCACACACAGAGGAAGGATGGCCGTCATCTCCAAGCATGTCGCTACAAGGTGAGTCACGCCTAAGGAACGCCTCTACAACAACGGCGACTTGATCGGCATCTCCTTTGATGTCATAACCTACGCCAGCCCTACAAGCATCGATTTTAGAGTTACACTGTACACCTGCGCCCCTCCTTGGCCTATAAAAGGAGATACACACACTCGCTCGCTTGTATCCACCCATGTACAAGCACTTTGGTGCAAGATAATATAAGCTCTCCCCCCGCTGGACGTAGGGCCTTCTATTGGCCGAACCAGGATAAACCTTGTTTGTTCTTCTTGCATCACTATCCGAATTAGGGAGCACGCAGTACATATTCACTCATTAGTGCTTGGCCCCTCGGGGTCGAAACACCGACAAGTATTAATAAAACCATGGTATTTTTAGAGTCTAGAAAACTTAGGCCCAACCTGTTAGGAATCTGGGATCGTCTAGGTGTGAATCCAGTGGGTGTGTTCTTTGCCATTTGGTATAAATTGAGTAGAATAACATGGTGCACTGTGATGGTGCATGAATCAGAGAGAGGGTGGGGGAGATGGAGTAGAGAAGCATACCATAGGGATCCAGAGGCCGCCATCACGTTCGTCGATGGAGGCTGCACACGATCAACGATGGTCGAGGAAGAGGAATGGCATAGTGGAGTCCACCGGTGGAGTAGCACCGTGGAGTCCAACAGTGGACTTCCCGTCGTTTGCAGTGCCACCCTCTCGATCGGTCTAGGGCTAGGACAGTGGTGTCTGGCGGCTACAGTGGTGAACCACGTAACCAGAATCAGTGACCCCCACCTCCTCTTATAGGCATTGTGCGATAGGGGCCCACCAGCCTAGTGTTGTGTTGGACGCCCCGATCAGGGCGTGGATCAAGGCCCAGTTAGGCCGTTGAGCTAACCGGTGGAAATCAATCTAACACAACCCTCTTTATTTTTGACGGAAGCTCACGCGGGCAGAACGCGCGTCCACGGCGTCTATCGCATCTCCCTTTGGCCTTAGACCACCCACAACGGGGGACGCAAAAGCTTACTGCGGTTCACATTTTGTGTAAAAAACGCTGCAGCAGGGAATGCTACGACGTCTGCAATGGTCGCGAACAAGCCTCCGTCCACCTGCTTTGCGGGAGGTACAGCGCGGCCGGTAAAGGACGGTGCGGGGCTCGCTCGAGGAGAGAGAAGGCCAGGCCCACGCTCGTTCTTCATATGCGACCGTGACAAAGAGGATAGGGACACTGTGGCCGCGCCCGCTGGCCGACCTCGCCGCCTGTCGTGGCGCGGAGCTCCGTGGGCCGCTGGTCCTCCAGTGTCACGCCCGCGACTGAGGGAGAAGGGGGCAAGGAGGAGCACACGATGGTCGGAGCTTCGTTGATGAGGAGGCCGCCTGCCGGACCACGAGGGGCCAGCAGCCTTCGTGTGACTCCACCCTGCGCGTGAGCGGCCAGCGCGCCCACCCGTAGCCAGCGCCAGTGGCAGGGGAGCACGGGAGGCGGCTACCTGCTGAGGACGTCGAGGCCGCCGCGTGCTCGCCTGCCCACCACTGGACCGCCGCCCGCACGCGATGGCTATGCGTGGCCAAGCTGCGAGCGCCGTTGTGCTGGTCCGGTGGTGGAGGGATCGGCCATGGTGACGGCCTTAAAGGAGTGCGGGCATGATTGGGGGAGGAGAGAGAAGAGGAAGAGAGAGAATGGGAAGGCGGGGTTTTCCGGTGGGAAAAGAAATGAAAAAAATTGACGCGTGGGCCCCACAGTGGATAGAGGTTGTTGGTATAAAGGTTTGGATGGGTGCATGAAAAAATGGTATAGATGAGAGAATCTCGATGACCAGGATGGAATATTCTATTTAAAGGTTGAATATAGAGTTTATGAGTGCGGATAGTCTTAGCGCCCTTTTCTCTGCGTACTGACGTTGTCACATTTCTCTTCCCGCCCTTTTTGTCTCAATGGACAACCATTTTACTTTCCTTATTTCCCTCATGAGATCCGATCGATATATAGGAAAGAAAAATACGGCATGGAAAGGAACACAAAATTTGTGGTCCGTGCATAATCTTAGCATGACAGTTGCATGGCCAGATGCAAGAAATAAGGAGCGACATTGACTACTCATAGTTTCATTACTTAAATGATAGAGTAAATTGCACTCACCATACAATAACTATCTATGTGGGTGCATATGAATCCAATATCTTGTAGTTTGTCTAATTTAATGCAAAAACTATTTAGGTGGGTGCATATCAGTCTAACATCTTCTAATTTATTTAATTTAATGCGAGAACTTGACTCATTGGTGCATATATGGTCCAAACATCATAACGATGTGTCTTTGTACATTCTCTTGGTCACTGTCACATGGAAGATACACTATAACACACTCATCTCATCCAATACTACTCGTTTACTATATTATGATATTATTTGTAAATTTGGCCTAATATAAAAGGTTACTTTAAATTTCTATTTTGAATTTTTAGTTTAGTAAGCTTAAAGAGAACCTTTGTGGGAGTCTGCAAAATCTTTGCAATTGTTAATCCACTTAGTCAAGTTTTAAGTTTTTAATAGATCTTTTCACCCTCCCTCTAGGTTTTTTCTGAACCATTCTAGGTGCAACTGTTGCATCGTCTTCTTTTTTGTGTCTACTACATCACTTTTATTTGTCAATTATATCCTTTCAATGTGGTGGCCTTTTCTCTTTTTTCCCTTTTTTTATTTCTTTTTCTTGGGTTGGTAAACTCGCACAAGAATTTTATTACTTTAGTTATAACTAAACCGAACAAAAATATAAAAAAGCCAAATTTTGTCGATTCTTATTTTTGAAAAGAACCTATTAGTCCTAAATTCTTGTGCGCTGAACAACCCATGTACCAAGTTTAGCAAACCATGAATGGTCATGGGTATAGGGATGAAAGCTGGTGAAATAAAAATAATATTATATATAGTATAAAAAGAAATGATTGGTTTGGAATTTTCAATATTTATAAAATCAATGAGACCTTTTATATTCGGCCATATTCATAAATGATATCATACATAGCAAACGATTCAAGTTGAGTTGTTTGTTAGAGTATAAAAAGACATATTGTTAAAATTCTTGGACCGTATATGCACTAATGAGCCAAGTTCTCGCTTGAAACTAAATAGATTAGAAGATGTTGGACCAGCATGCACCCACCTAAATAGTTATTGTATTAATTTGAGCAAATTATAAGATATTGGATTAACGTGCACCCACATAGATAGTTGTTGTATGGTGAGTGCAATTTACTCTATGATTTACATTTCTCAAATAAAGATCAAACGTTGTTATATTTAATTGAGTAAAATACATTGTATGCACATTAAATTGCATCGCTGTCTCAAATAGGTCCGCCAACTTTGAAACCGGATATCTGCCCCACAGACAACTTTTATATCGGTTCACTCCAGGTCCAAAGTGTAAAACTAGCCTGGTTTTCCCATGTTTTTTCAAAAACGCCCTCCCTCCACTTTCATCTCACCCCTAGGCCCTCCTGGCCATTCTGCTACCCCGTGGGCATGGCCAGCAGGGCAGCAGAGCTCCCCCATGCTCGGGTCCGTGGTAGCCGGGCGGTGCTCCCCAGCGCACTCGCGTCCCCAAGGCCACCATGCTGGAATTACAGTCGATCGGACATCACGCCACGTGCTTGCTGTCGGGAACGGACCACTGGGGCGTCGGATTCTTCGTGTTGGCGGTGATCTTCGACTAGACCACTATCGTCCGCCCCAACCGTGCTCGGAGAGGCCACCCCCGCCCATGACGGCAAGGCAGAGCCCGCACACACGCCGCCCATCATGAGCTCCACCACACGCCACCCACTGTAGTTGTGGCTGCAAGGTCCGCCAAGCGCCGTGAGCTCCTCCCTGCGCCATGCACCGCCCATCGCAAGATCACCCGTGCGTGGCCCGTCGTGAGATCCGCAGCATCAACAAGTAGCCTCACGCGCGCCACCGTGTCACCTCTCTCACCACCGATGGAGGAGATGGCACTCCCGCTAGCGATGGAGATGGAGATGGCGCTCACTCTAGCACGGTGGAGCAGGGCATGCTGGAAAGCTCCCTCACGGTGCGGTAGCGAAGCGCGAACGTGGTGCTCACGGCGGCACCACGGTGGAGCGCCCCAAGGATGACCTGCTCCTGCACCTGCTGTTGGTATTTCTTAGCGTAACCACCAATAATCGGTGATGGCGCCAGAAAGGCCTGTGGGGTAATTCTAAGTCTATTGGATAATTTCGCAACCGCACAAAATATACCGTTGTAGCACTTCACTCGAGAGTATTCCAAGGTATCATAATTTATATTTTCCTAGGGGAAAGCTGTAGCTAGGAATATTTAATAAAAGGGGAAAGAGATCCTTGTGTCTACTACAACCTAGTACCAACTGGTGTAAAAAGGGGGTAAATAAATAAATGGGAAGGATAGGTAAATGATCACACAGATCCTAATCTAAAGATAACTGGTAGAGAGCTAGCTAGGTGGGAGGACAACGAGTGAGTAAAGGACTCGTATGTATCTTACTGTACCTCTATGAACTAATCCTAACAGATAGATGACTCAACTGGATTGGTGCCTTACTAGTTGCGTGGTGGAGATAGGCGAGAAAGTTGGAGACAGAACTTCTACTAAAGCGGCTATACTCTTATGGGCACCGTGTGTTTTAGAACTAGCTCGAACGTGGTGAGAGAACCCTAATGCCTCCTAAGACCTGTCACCTCTTGGGAGTGTGCTCATGAACTGTCCGTGAAGACCAGCGGCAATCAAAGTAAGACTAAGTCTGAGCACCACGCTCACACTTACTCCTACAACTCTAGCTAACGATCAGGTAGCTAGAGCTCATATACAAGATAGGACAATGATACACACACAAGGAAGTTGGTTATAGGAAACCAATCCAACTAAGGCAACTATACTACTAAGACCAACACACAACAAGGCTATAAAGACTATAGACTTACACTAAGTAAATACTAAGTAAAGTAATGCAAGAATAAATATATTGATAAAAGTAAAGTCTTACAAAAGAGAAAAGGTACAAGAGCTATACCAGACTCTCCAGAAGATGACTCAGGAGACCCCGAGCTTCGCTCGACTCAACTCTAACTCCCACTCTAAAATAACTACTACTACTCTAGCTTGGAGTTTTGGAGCTTGGATCTTGTATTTGTGTAATGTGTGATGCTTTCCAAGGGTGGTGACAGCCTCCTTATATAGGGGAAGGAGAGGGGGTGCCATGTCATCAATCCATGTGCTCGTTGCTTCATAGCCCTTGGATGAACCGACCTTGCAACCAACGTAGATGGATGTTTTTGATCAAACCAGCTGCATGCCGGCATGCAGGAGGTCGGTGGGAGCAAACTGACCTTGTGGGCTAACAGGGGGCGTCGGCCGACCCCCTCACTGAGAGGTGGGCCTGGCTGGGTCTTCTAGATGATGTCCCCACCTATCATGTGAAATGGCTCAGTGTTCTCCTGAAATGTTGTCATGTTGCTTGCTTGCTTGTGGGCCCATGAATCCTTGTGCAATGAGCTTGAGCCGTTGGATGTGAACACAAGTTGATCTAAGGGCTCATTTACACTCTAGGGATCTTTACATGGATCATGCTCGAAGGAGGTGCTCAAGTGGGGGTCGGCCGACCCCCTCATTGGGTCCCATCAATGTGCATTTTGTTGTTTCCTAAAATCACAAGCTAAGAGCACAAGTGGAACTGATTATTGATAAAATATGCTCATGTTATGATATTCTTCCTTGGAACCAAGGCATGTTAATGGTGTTTTGAGTGTGGATTTTCATGGTATATCTACTGTCAACACCCGCTGCCCAGGCCTAGCCACAATGAGGAGAGCAAGCTCACCCTGCTCGTCCAGGTATGCACAACTGCACATTGCCTTGCTCGTCCTTGGGTCGATTAATTCCAGCTACATTGTGCGGGATTTCCTTCGTTCGCCATGGATTTGGGGTTCATGGCCAGCTCTCTGACCCTACCCCCGATGTGTGCCTACAGGTCTCCGTGTCCCCCGTCTGGGCGCGCGACGCCATCCAGGACCCGTCGGGCCGCGAGAAGCCCCGACGCCATGGCATTGACGAAGTAGTGCCGCGACGCCCTCGCCATGGTGGTGGTGACCATGGCAGCCGCCGACGCTGCCGTAGCAAGCTTGGGTTGCGCCCTCACCATGGTCGAGGTCAAGGTTGCATCTCGCGCAAGGGCCCGCTAAGGCCGAGTAGCTGTCGCCGCCATGCCCAAGCATGGCTGCTGCGGCTTTGTTCGCCTCCTCGCCAGGCGCGGGCAGGCTCGGCGTCGTGGTGCCCTGCTCCGCTCAGAATGGGCACGCGGGCCACGACACGAGGCGCCCCGTTGTTCGCTGGCACAGAACAGGACGTTCGAGGATCTGTTCAAGGTGCCGCACTGGCTCCTAGCGAACACGCAAAGCTCCAACGACCGGACGCTGCGTTACTAAGGGCATACAGGTGAGATGGAAGATGAGGAAGGGGTGTTTTTCATAAATGACATACTAAAAGCCTAAAACCAGGTTGTTTTTGTCCTTTAGACCTGGTTTCGTAGTTAGCGGAACTATTTGGGATAGCGACGCAAGTTAATGGGCGTACAGTGCATTTTACTCTATTTAATTTGTATGCTTGCATATTGCTTGCAGCTGGACCTTTTGAAATGCTGGCTAGAATACCACAACAGCCAAACGCATCATGTCATCATAGTTTTTTCTAAAACAGAGAAAAACTCTAGTTTCTAAATACTATGGTATAAAATGGCTTTGGTATTTCAAACTATGGTTTTTAGATACTATTGTTTCTGAGTACTACAATATCCAAACAGGGCCTTAACTTTGTTTAGATATTTTGTTCATCATTTTGCGATAAATTCGGACGTCACTCGAGTGACAGTCCCGATCTGGTCACTCAAAATTTGGCGTCATTCGATCTTCATTCGGTGGCCTTCCTCTTGTCTCTGTCATTTTTGTTTTGTTGTTTTTTGTATGGTGGGTCCCACCTGTCGGTGCTTATTTTCCTTTTGATTTTGTTGAACCCCGCGTATATCCCTTGTTTGGGAAATGAACAAAAATGAACCGTTCAGTACGCCGCTTATTTGTCTGTTTCCACTCTCTCTCTCTTCGTCTTCTCTCTCTCGTCGAGCAGACAGTAGAGGCGATGCCCTAGGGTTCCTCTGGGTCGGCGGCTGGAGGGTGACGTTGAGGTCTGTATCTAGGGTTCGTGATGAGATCTTCTCCCTCTCGGTATTGATTTGTTGTTGTAGTTGTAATCCATATAGGACTCGGTTTTCTAATCGAGTTTCTCTTTCATTTTGTTTGTGTTGACACCGTTTTTTGACACGTGTCAATATGGACCGAAAACT
>CM041638.1:30728729-30753688 GCA_023333625.1 Bothriochloa decipiens
AATAGATTTGTTGTATTTGATTGGTTCCTTTTTTTACATTGCCTCTCGGTACATATTTATACCCTGGTACTATGAGTCCTAAACAGACACGACAAAGTATTACCTAAACAAGTCTTATCTCTAAGGAATAAAAAATAATGACTCGTACCAAGGTCGGACTCAAAAGTAAACTATTAAAATATTGGCATAAATATTGCCAGTTTCCTTATCCATTGCTTACGATGAAACCTCTATCGGCACGCCTCATCTCTGTAGATTCCATCGGCAAAACCCATCGATAATGATTCAGCTCTGCTTTCCACGTTCTTCAGTTCTGCTTTCCATCGGCAACCATGCCTCTCTCTCCATCGGCAACAGCCTTCTGGCTTCATCGGCAATGTACGAGATCAACATGTCCTTTATCGGCAATCATCCATCGGCAACTCAGAGGCAATACTGGAGAATAACCACCTTCTTGCCGATTTAGTTTAGTCTCCCGATCCTTATTGACACGTGCCGAAAAATGGTGTCAACAGTCCCACGCGTCAGCGACAGAGCAAGGGAGCGGCGACGCACGGGCGCATGATGCGGCGGCCTTGCTGGGCCTTGGCCTGGCGGCCTAAGAAGAAGAGACGCGCGCGTGGCTTTGGCTGGGCCGGGGAGGCGAGTCGGGCCGAAAGGTAAGGAGGGAGAGGAGGAGGGAAAAGATTTAGTTTTACTTTTATTTGAATCTTTTTCAAATAGATTTTCAAACCATTTTGAATCCATTTTCAAATCTGATCAAACCCACACATCACAAAATAAATTATGCACCAGCATGAATGCACAAACATGCTTCTTGACCTAGGTTTGATTTTAATTTTATAAAAATAATTATTTTGCCTAGGTTAAATGCCCACCAAAAATGCTATATTAATCAAATTGACTATTTTAAATTCTTAAAAAATTTAGGGTGTTACAATTCTACCCCCCTTAAGAGAATCTCGTCCTCGAGATTATATTTAGCTTACTCAAACAACTGCAGATATGCTGCCCTTGGTGCATCCTCAGTTTCCCAAGTTGCCTCAGCCCCCGAGTATCGATTCCACTGCACCTTGCACATCTTAATAACCCGGCTGCGGATAACTTTTTCAGCTGTATCCAAGATCCTTACTGGAAACTCTTCATACGTGAGATCATTCTTAACAGTAAGTTCCCCCAAAGGTAAGTGTTCCTTCTCAGGTACACGCAGACACTTCTTAAGTTGAGACACATGGAACACATCATGCACACCCGCTAAACTTTCAGGCAACTCCAACTGATAAGCCACTTCTCTATATCTCTTTAAAACTTTAAATGGGCCAACATACCTTGGTGCAAGTTTCCCTTTCTGGTTGAACCTCTTCACACTTCTCATAGGAGACACCTTCAAGTACACATAATCACCTTCCTTGAATGTCAATTCTCTCCTCCGTCTATCGGCATAACTCTTCTGGTGAGATTGTGCTACCCTCAGATTCTCCCTAATCACTCGTACTTGTACTTCTGTGGTTCTCAGAACATCTGTCCCAAACAACTGACTTTCTCCATTCTGGTTCTAAAACAACGGCGTCCTGCACTTACACCCGACAGGGCTTCAAATGGTGCCATCTTGATACTCTGTTGATAACTATTGTTGTATGAGAACTCTGCATAACACAAGTTCTTATCCCAACTTGTACCATACTACAATGCACAAGCTCTCAACATGTCCTCCAGAATCTGATTAAGAATCTTAGTCTGACCATCAGTCTGTGGGTGATATGCTGTACTAAAGTTCAACTTAGTTCCCAAAGCACTATGCACTGGTAAGATGTGAACTGAGTACCTCTATCAGACACGATCTTCTTTGGGACACCATGCAAACACACGATCCTTTCCAAGTACAGTGTAGCCAACTGAGGTCTAGTATAGGTGGTCTTCATAGGCAAAAAGTGAGCTACCTTAGTTAGTCGATCAATTATTACCTAGATAGAGTCATAGCCTCTCTTAGTACAAGGTAATCCTGTTATAAAGTCCATACCGACCTCTTCCCACTTTGATTCAGGTATCTTCATTGGCTGCAATAATCTAGCTGGCCTTTGATGTTTAGCTTTCACCCATTGACAAGTATCACATAAGGCAATGTACTCTGCCACATCCCTCTTCAGACCAATCCACCAATACTTTTCCTTGATATCCATGTACATCTTAGTACTTCTAGGATGGATAGAGTAAGCTGACTCATGTGCCTCTTGCAGAATTGCCTGACGAAGGGCTTTTACCTCCAGAACACATATTCGGTTTCCATGCCATAAGGTACCCTCTTCATCAATGCGAAAATCGGGTGTCTTCCCTTCTGCTAACTTCTTCACTATATACTTTAGATCCTCATCTTTCAGCTGACCCTTGCAAATTTCTTCCTCTAAGGTAGGTGTCACCTCTATCTTCATAGCATTAGTAACAAGAGTAAGGTTCAACTGAGCAAACTCTGCACACAACTTATCAGATTCAGGTGTCACCCAAAGCTCATTAACATGTTTCTTTCTACTAAGTGCATCGGCCATGACATTTGCCTTTCCAGGATGGTAATACATGTCAAAATCATAATCATTCAATAGTTCCAACCAACGGCGCTGTCTCATGTTCAAGTCAGACTAGGTAAAGATGTACTTCAAGCTCTTGTGGTCAGTGAATATATCAATCTTGTGACCAATCAGATAGTGTTGCCAAATCTTTAGAGCATGAACCACTGCTGCTAGTTCTAGGTCATGGGTAGGATAATTAAGCTCATATTTCCTCAACTGCATCAAAGCATAAGCAAAAAATCTACCTTCTTGCATAAGAACACACCCCAATCCCAAACGAGATGCATCATAATAGATAGAGAACTTCTTGTTTAGGTCTGGCAATACCAACACTGGAGCGGTTGTCAGCCTCTTCTTGAATTCTTCAAAACTAGCTTGACACTTGTCAGACCACACAAGCTTGGCATTCTTCTCTAGTAATGCTGTCAATGGCTTAGCAAACTTCGAGAATCCTTCAATGAACCTCCTGTAATAACCAGCCAACCCAAGAAAACTGTGAATCTTGCTGACATCTGTAGGTGGCTCCCAATCCAACACATCTTTCACCTTGCTTGGATCAACTGCTATCCTACCATTATAAACAACATGGCCAAGGAAGGAGACTTCCTCCAACCAAAATTCACACTTGCTCTTCTTAGCATAAAGTTTGTGCTCTCTAAGCTTCTGCAAGACTAACCTCAAATGTTCTGCATGTTCTTCCTTGTTCTTTGAGAATACCAAGATATCACCACAATGAACTTATCCAGGTATTCCATAAACACCTTGTTCATCAGGTACATAAAGTAGGCAGGTGCATTGATTAACCCAAAGGACATAACTATATACTCATACAACCCATACCTGGTAGTGAATGCCGTCTTCGGTATATCTGAACTTCGGATCTTCAACTGATGATATCCAGAACGCAGGTCAATCTTAGAGAACACACAAGCACCTCTCAATTAATCAAACAAATCATCAATCCTGGGCAATGGGTACTTGTTTTTGATGGTAACCTCATTGAGAGAGCGATAATCAACACACGCTCGCTGAGTTCCATTCTTCTTATCAACAAAAATCATAGGAGAACCCCAAGGTGATGCACTAGGACAAATAAAACCTTTCTCTTCTAATTCCTTTAACTATTTCTTAAGTTCTTCTAGTTCATTAACCCCCATTCTATACGGACGCTTAGCTATGGGTGTAGTGCCAGATAATAACTCAATAATAAATTCAATGTCACAGTCAGGTGGCATACCTGGCATTTCATCGAGGAACACATCCGGGAATTCCTCCTCCACCTGATTCTAAGTATCTGCATTGTCATCAAGCTGATTCAGTGTAGCTGTAGGTGGTGCTTGCACTCTGACATCAATACTAATTCTATCTCCTTTTGGTGTAGTCAGATCCATAACCCTCTCTTTACACTTTATCACAGCTTGGTGAGCTTCCATCCGATCCAACCCCAGAATTAAATCAATACCAGATGCATTCAACACTACAGGATTTGCTGAAAAGTCTACCCCCTTAAGTGAAGGTTAGATAAGGGGCAGTAGTAAGAAGCTGGTATAGCACCTCCCGGTGAATTTACTACTATTTGGCTCTTCATGGCTACAACTAGTATGCTATGCTTTCTAACAAATGCTTGCGAGATAAAGGAATGTGAAGCTCCAGAATCAAAAAGTACAGTAGCAGAGATAGAGTTGATGTTGAACATACCCAGCATAACCTCTGATGCTTCTTGAGCTGTCTCAGTGGACACATGGTTCACCCTTCCATGATTAGCGTGGGACTTCTGGTTACCATTTTGCTTATGAGGTATGTGTTGGCTTGATTTCCCGGGGCAGTTATTAGCATAATGCCCAGGCTCACCACAACGATAACACACCTGAGAAGTATGGGGACTACTCATAAGAGGCGTGTTGTTGGGCGCAGTAAGGCATGGAGTTTGACTTCCAGATTGCTGCTGTGGCCGCTGATTCCCCTGCTACGGGTGATTCCCATTCTTGCGCTGAGCATATTGACCATGGTATCCCTGGCTGATTGGTCCCTGGAACCTTTGCTGGAAGCCCTGATAAAAGTTAGAGTGGAAACAAAAATTGTTTCCAAAGCCCTGTCCATTCATCTTCCTTTTCTTGTCCTGCGATAGACGTTCATTATCCATCACAATAGCACTATTTATCAATTCCTCAAAGGTATCATACTTGCTACCCTTCAGCTGCAACCTGAGTTCATAGTATATGCCATTGAGGAAATGACGCCACTTGTCAACATCCCTTAGAACTTCATGGGGAGCATAGCGAGCCAACTCCTTGAACTTAGCATGATACCCACTCATAGTCATGGAGCCGATTTTAAGATTCCTGAATTCATCTTGTTTCTGCTCTATGAGACCCTCCAGAATGTGGCGGGCCTTGAAGTCCCTCTCAAAAATAGCCCAAGTGATGGGAGGAGCATTATTGGGATGAGCAGCTTGATATGACTCCCACCAGGTCGGAGCAGCTCCCTGGAGTTGCCCCGAAGCGTACAACACTTTCTCGGCGTCATTGCACTGTGTGAGATTCAACTGCTTCTCCACAGCATGCAACTAGTCTTTCGTGTCCAAAGGATTAGTAGTGTGAGTAAACACAGGAGGATGACCTTGCATAAAATCCCTGCGTTTATCCCTGGGGGGTTGTGCATGTGGCAATCCTCCAGCTTGCATAGTCTGTACAAACTGGGTCATAGCGTGCATCATCTGCATCTATGCCTCCCTCATTTCCTCATTGGTGATATGTCCAGCACCACGGCCTCCACCATGGTTACCTCTTCCACCATGAGCATTCATCTATATTCCAACAAAAATCAAAGCTTAGAGAGATTTAGGATACAAATCACTTATATAAAAATAAGGATTGCAAATCTGAAAATTTTTGGGCTAGCTTCAATTTCATCAGTACAGAAAAATAGTCATAACTCGAGATCCAAGTATCAAAAGGATACATTCTATACATGGTTGGAAAGGTTAGGAAATTCTATACAACTTCTGTTCAGACCATATTACTAGATTCTATCATCTAAGCTGTCAAATTAATCAAACAATAGAAACTGTTTAGAAATTGCAGACAGCACTGAACATCAGATTATGATGGATATAACTTCCAACTCAGAATTGATATAGACATGATTCTTGTGGGAATTGATAGATAAAGAAGTATTTTACCTAGAAAAATCTCATAAGCATTGGACAAACCAATCTCGGGATATAACCAGAATATCACAGGTTGCTCAAAAAACAGCCAAGGTAGAGACAGGATAAACCAACCCAAACTTAATTTATTCAAACTTTTACCTTAAAATCCTTAACTAAGAAACTTGTGGACATGCCCAAAAAGTTCTAACACTCACACAAAAATCCAAATCATCCATATTACATAATCATAAATCATCAAGTACTCAAGGTTCATAAACACTAGAATGACACGACTAAGCTTGACTCTTGATACTAATAACGTGCCTATTACATAAGGGTTTTCAAGATAAGGTCGAAGCTCATGGTTCAGCCATTCATAGATCTTTGGTTGTCCAGTCATGGTCCTGAGCCTATCAATTTCTTCTTGCTGGTCTTTAATCTTCTGCACCTGCTGGTCCACCATGCTTACCAAGCGCTGATGCGTGAGCATCATGTCACAAGCAAAGTGTGCCAATTCCCATGACTCAGGTAGCAATTCTTGAGGATTCATCATAGCCCATCCATCCTCCATACTGTAGTCAGTGCGAGGCAAATAGCAAAACTCATCATCTCGCATATTTCCAAAGAGATGTCCATGAAGAGCAATCCAGGCCGTAAAAGCAGCACCCTCTATACCATCCTCTTGAGTTGGACAAGGACCAGGATGCTCATAAATCATCTCTATCTCATAGGAATTCTGCATCATCCCTGGAGAACATATGGCCACATTTGTCTCCCAGTAAGTACCTTCCAACGTATGGGTGTGTTGGAAATAAGTGTACCGCACAGCGGGGTCCCAATCAGCATAGTAGTCATGAAGAAGCTTCATGAGTCATATATGCTATCTGGTGTGACACTCCAGTACACGAGAGATCTTCACAGTCCATCCCATAGGAGCGTGTGGTCCACCACCTCCACCAGAACCACCTGCAGATGGCAGTGGAGATTGGCCACCATCTTAAGCTACTTCCTCCTCTTCTTCTTCAGTAGCCTCCATTGGTTCTTCCTCTTCAACTTGAGGCGATGTAGGCACCGGGGTTGGTGATGGCGGAACATCTTCCCTTGACTCCATGTGGTTGAACAGAGCACGATACGCAGCAGCAGTCATGCGGCGGGTATAAGGAAGCATCTACAAGATTTAGACATAAGTTAGGGTAGAGTCAAGATTTTTCACAATAGAGTAAGTATAAGAGCATAAAAATTGAGTAAATATCAAGGTTAGAGTTAAGAAGCATGAAACTAGTGAAGCAAAAGAGACTAGAACGACTATTCTATCTAGGCTTGCGTCCTACAGTCAACATGGCTCTGATACCAATTTATCACACTCCATTTTGAAGGATAAAAATACAATGTATAAATATCCTTATATGCGCCCCAGGAACAGTCGCACATATAAGATGACAAATTATAGAGAGTATCATCACCCTGTTTATTACATAGCGAACCAATATTTATTATAGAGTTTTGCACAAAAACAAATAGATAACTAATATAACTTTATTGAGAAAGCTCCACACAGGGACACGCCAACTAGTGAACACCAAGCCTAATACTCATCGCGATAGCTCTCATTTCAACCTTTATCTGTTACCCATCCGGGATTTTCCAAAATTAAAAGTAAAGCAAGCATAAGTACACAACCGTACTCAACAAGCATAACATGGGTTAATGAGGCTCAATTAAGCTAACACTGTTTTACTGCATTTACCTTTTATAAGTTGATCATATTGAGGCATAGCATCAAGGTAGTAAAAATCCCCATATACTCATGATCGGAATAACATTAATAAATGTGTAGCAATAACGACATTAAATGAACATCTTAACCATTTAAGAACCATTATCCTTAATGTAAATGTGTCAAGGCCGTCCTAACCGTAGGGCACGGACAATATATTGATTTAAACTCTGCGCAGAGGTGTACACTTTCACTGTGAGTCATGTTCTATAGTAAAGTGGGTTAATTACTCCCAAGTCACCACAAAACATATAAAGCCCCCTATAGATTCTTCTAACCAATCAGGGATGCGAAAACATTAAATGTAGGAACCCCCTTCCAATATGGCACAATCCTTTCCGGCTATACTCATAAGGACAGAGGCCGTCCTATACCCAACTCGTAGACCACTAACAAGCTACAAAGAGGGTCTACAGGTGACTAGAGCTAGAGCCATATTGCCCTCGCAGTTGTACGGTAAATCTATGATAAATCACTTACAGACAAGATCTCATGTTTGTTAAGAGTCATCATTATCGTTGGTAGCATAAACACACATCATGTTATAGGATCATGACCGGTAGAGCACTAGCATCACTACTGCCCAATGCAACCCAAAGGTGTCAAGGAATCAAGATAACAACAGCTAGTTTTAATCTCTAAGGTCATCAAGGGGACACATGCAAATGTAATATTATTTAGAGTGTATAGGTAACAAGAAAGATCCATGTTATACTTGCCTTGATTCACAAAGTCTTGTTGGTCCTGTTGATCCTCAAAGTAGCCTTGCTCAACAAAAGCCTCATCGTCTGAACTCGACATTAACAATCAACACCAGGCAATCCAATCGAGCATACATACATGAAGCAAACAAAGAGTTATTAAAGGAACAGTACACCAATCTCATCAAAACAGAATAAAAAGGTTATAAAACTATTCTACACGCTTCCACGATCACACAGACGTCAAGTTCACCGAAAACGGAGTTATAACGGCGAAGATATGAATTTTTTTAAAGATTTCCTATAGACAAATAAATGCACTAAATATGAACTAAAAATATAAAATCTACAAAATATACTAACAGTGGCATCAATGCGTAGATTACGAAATTATGAATCTAACGAAATTTGAACGGACCAAAACGGAGTTAAAACGAAGTTATAAGCGTTTAAAGATAATGGCAAAACTGTAAATAGATAAAAATATATTCTAAAACTAAAAAGGAAAAATACGTTTTCTAGAGAATGAAACGTATTTTGAATCTGCTAAGAAGGAAATACGCTTTCCAGTGGGCAAAGCGTAATCTGTGCAAACCGCTAAGGGCTCTTAAAAGATTTGATAGAAGGGCAGGGGGTTTTGGCAAAGTTGCTGGCCAAAGGGGTAGGGGCGAACCAGACCCGTTGGATCTAAGATGGACGGCTCGGATCCGATCGGGGGAAACAGCCTTACCGGGAACGATGACTACGCGGCGGAGGACATGGCCGACGGTGAGCAGAGCTCGTCGGCGTTCATGAAGCCCATGATTCCGGCCACCATTCGGCACAGGACCGGTCTCATTTGAAAGAGGAGCTCGTGTCGCGCTCACCGGTGAGGAAGATGGCGGCCGAGACAAAGCGAGGATGGCGAGTGGCTCGACGCGGCGGGCGGCGGTGAACTGCGCTTGGCGGCGGCTCGGGTTAAGTCAAATTGAACCGAACGAGTAGCACACAGGTGCTCAGGAGATCAAGGTGAAGGTCTAGAGCTCACTTACGGCGACGGTGAACCGACGGTCGAGAAGAATTTCAAACTCCGGCGGAACCCCGGTGGCGGCTAGGGTTTCGGCGGCGCTGGTGCTCAAGCAAGGCAAAAGGCGGCGCTGACTAGGGTTCGGAGAGGAGCTGCGACCACGGATCAAAGGCTTATATAGCCCGAGGGCGCGAGGGCGAGCGACCGAGCGGTGTGGTGGCGGCGGGTGTTGGAACTCTGCGTCCGCATCTGGCTCTGGGTCGAAGGAGGACGAAGGTGGCGGGGGTCTCATGCATCAGCGACAGAGCGAGGGAGCGGCGATGCGCAGGCGCACGGTGCGGCGGCCTTGCTGGGCCTTGGCCTGGCGGCCCAAGAAGAAGAGGCGCGCGCGCGGCTGCGGCTGGGCCGAGGAGGCTAGTCGGGCCGAAAGGTAAGGAGGGAGAGGAGGAGGGAAAAGATTTGGTTTTACTTTTATTTGAATCTTTTTCAAATAGATTTTCAAACATTTTGAATCCATTTTCAAATCTGATCAAACCCACACATCACGAAATAAATTATGCACCAGCATGAATGCGTAAACATGCTTCTTGACCTAGGTTTGATTTTAATTTTATAAAAATAATTATTTTGTCTAGGTTAAATGCCCACCAAAAATGCTAAATTAATCAAATTGACTATTTTAAATTCTTAAAAAATTTAGGGTGTTACAATAGAGCAGTCTTGTTTACAACTATTTCTATGATCTTGTTGCCTTTTTCATTCTAATTAGCATTAAGTTATTGTTTTCATGTTCTGTAGATGGACCGTCGACATCGGAAGAGCCGTCAACCTGATGATGATAGTCCTGATGATGGTTTTCTTGATTTACAATCTAGTGATAGTGAAGAAATTATGTGTTCTCAGTTTGCTTATGATGAAACCCAAGCTGATAAGTCAAGTTCTGATATTGAGGTTTTTTCTAATGTATGGTTCAGCATATTTTTGTTTTTTTGTGATTTCTTAGCTTTATATTCTTTAGTTTTAACCTTTTATCCCCTTTACGATTCATCTCTTGGTGGTTCTGCTCAAAGGATTTTTCAACAAAAATCTCTATGACCGGTGCTTAAGAGAAGTAAGTTGTTTTTTTCTTTATTTTATTTGCATTATTGTTGTTTGTTTAATTTAATTATTATTTTTCTTATTTCAGTTTAAGAAAATGAGAACCTTGAAGAATTAGATGTATATGGCTTTGCATGGTCAGCAAGTGGTATATAATTCCTAGGCCTACTTCTTTACAAGCCAGCTCCCACTCCTTTATTCTTGTTTTTTGTCTTATGATGGATTCGAATTGGCCTTTTGGGCTTTTTCTTTTAAAATACATCAATTTTTATTTTAAGATGCATGCTGATTTAAGTTTATATGATATTTTGGATTATTGTTGCTTGTAGTTTTTATAGGTACCAATTTTTAACTCCGCCTATGGTGTGGTCACTCTATCTTGTGCCACATTGTAGCAAGTCCCAAGCCTGGTAAAGGAGGAGGGTTAAAATTGGTTTTTCTTCTTTTTCTTTATTGATTACAGTCTATTGTGCAATTAAATCACATGGATGGCTGTGACTAAGTCCTGCTTGATTATAGTCTATTGTTATACTTTTTACTCCTTCAACTGTGGTGTAAGTACTGTGATATTGGGGTGTAAGTTTTGTCATTTGAATTTTCTTTGTGCATAATTGTATCTCTCGGTAATTATCTAACAATTTGTTGTTTCAATATTATTTGTCTTAATCTTTAATTATCTGTGATAATCTTTTAATTTTCCTACTATAGAAATTCATCTGTTATTTGTATCTAATTTGTCTTAATCTGTAAATATCTGTAAATATCTTTCAATTTTCTTACTATAGAAAATTATCTGATATTTGTATCTAATTTGTCTTAATCTATTAATATCTTTCAATTTTTCTACTATAAAAAATTATCTATTATTTGTATTTAAGTTGCTGGTAGCATTAACATGAGTTGGGTGATGACATACCTCTTTGTTTAGGAATTGGGAGTTGCGGTTTGTGTTGCATGTGGATGTGTGATGTGGTCTGTTCATGCCAACTGGGAGAATGGTTCAGTTATGTATTCCTCCTATGATGATTGAGTGCCAAGTGAAAATGATGGTCTCAGGTTGTCTAGAATTCATATTGCTTGTCTATAGGTCTAGATACCCTTTTGATTGGTCTGCTTGATTTTCTTTATTGTGCTAAGGAAATAGTGAATTCTAATAAAGCATGATGATTGAGTGCCAACTGGATTTATCTTGCTTTTTGTTTCAAGTTATGAACTTGTGGTGTGAATTTTAGTTTTTTTTGGAAATGCACTCAGAAAAAAATTATCTCTAGTGTAGCAAGTTATGCAACTCTAGTGTAGCAAGTTATGCATCTCTCTTGCAGTAAGTTATGCATCTAACTTGTCTTAATCTGTCAATATCTGTAAATATCTTCCAATTTTCCTACTATAGAAATTTAATCTTTATTTTTCCTATTGATTTGCTGCCTAGAAATAGGGTGACCATGCTGGAACTAACTTTTTTTGTTGATGTTTGAAATTGAATCATGTAAATACTTCATTGAACTTCGTCACAATCTTTTCAATATGTCTTCTCATGTTGGTTCAGTTGTCAGTGGCATCAACATGAGCAGGATAAGCATGCTTGATGAACTCTAGAAGTCCTTGTATAGAATGTGGTTTCTGGTAAGACCAATAGCTATGCCACTCCCATCTTCTCTTTCTCTGTCATTGTTTTTTATCTATCTGTCTCTCTCCATATCATTTTGTAGAATGTATATATTTTTTGTATCTCATGTCCCTTATAATTGTTACAGTCTTTGAACACCAATTTTACGGCAGCTAATGCAGTGTAAATTCTGTGATTTAGGACTGTAATTATTACTTTGGTGCTGTAGCATTGATAAGAGCGGGATTAGCACCCTGGATGAACTCAACAAGAGCGGGATTAGCATCCTGGATGAATTCAACAAGTACCTGTACAGTATGGTGTGCTGGTAAGTTAATTAGCTATGCTTCTCCCATACTCTCTTTCTCTCTATTTCTAGCTATCTGTTTATATGTTTATGTTCTTTGGTTTGCCTTATTCAAAAATTTAAAAATTTGCCTTCCATAGAAACTATCTGTTAATCTGAAATTGAAATTTCCTTTTAATTTTCGTACCTCTCTATGAATTCAAAAATTTAAAATTTTCTTTTGCTGTATTGCAGATTAGCCTGTCTACCATTTTCAATGTAGAATGCTAATGAATTCATATAGAGGTCAGTAATGTAAGATATTTTGTTATATGATTGAAATTCCATCTATTATCTTTGTCTTCAATAAAGATTGATGTGTTTCTTTTGTTGTCTTTAATGTTGTCGTTTGTCTTGAACTAGCTCATAAGGTGAGCACATGGAAGCATCATAATGTCAATCATTTTTGGTGATTATGTGAGGTCTGTTAATATCTGAATGCCGAGTACTCTAGTATGTTGCCTGATAATTTTTTCATATCTTGTGCTGGGAATGGATGCATGGTTGCGTTAACTATCGGGTATGGACACGAGATGACCAAACTGAAGCCTGGCAATGTCATGAATCTAGACAAGGTAGTTGATCTTATATGTCTTATGTTAGCTTTTATATTGGAAATGAGACATGAGTATCATTCCTCTATGTTCCATTTTATTTTCTAGATTTGAATGAAATCAAATATGCCCCTATATGATCCTTTTTCCCTACTGTGTAAGTGCCCCTAGATTTTGTTTGGTCAGGTCAATATTCATTTTGAACTCATGTAAACTAGTTCATGATATGAGCTTTGTAGTTTTTCACATATAATTGGTTTGGTTTTACCTGAAACTCTCCATTGTCTAGTGAATTGCTTTCTTTTTGATTTTTTAAGTCTATTTTTATAATTTTTACACCTTCAAATGTGGTGTAAGTTCTGTTATAATGGGGTGTAAGTTCTGTTATTTGACTATTTGTGTATAATTTGTATTAATCTTTATATTTTTGTAATAATATTTTAATTTTTTGACTATAGAAAATTGTCTATAATTTGAATATTTGTTTTATTTAAATTTTACTATCTGAATTTTATCAATCGTTAGATTAAGATCTTGTGGTTATCAAATTCAAGTGACAAATGATTTGTGTCACTTGAATTTTGTTTCCATCAGAATCGAGTGAAACCTGCTATTGTGTCACTCGAGTGACCATATGGCCTGCGTCACTCGAGTGTTCAACAGACACACCCTCATTTTAACACTAAGTGTATTCGAAAGAAGCTAAACCTAGTGATCCATTGGCCAGCACACATAGGAAACTGTAAACCACTACTGCAGTTTTCTTCTTCCGGTTCTACAAATCAAATCCGTAAAGGAGAATAGCCAGTCACTTCTAAAAAATAAGATTTCTAGAGGTAGTTGTATGTCAAGCCGTTCTATAAAGTATTGTCCAGATCACAAAATTTAGGTTGAATAAAATAGCAAAAATAACTTTTTTTCTTTTCTCGGGAAACCCCTCTAATTCAGCAGCCACACACATGTGCATGTGGCTGTTGGCGCTCAAACCCGTGACCAGAGGCTTCGCGCGTTTGTTCTATAACCACTCCACCCATAAGACATTTATGTCCATTTGGATATTGGTCCTCCTCATTTTATCCTGATCTTATTTTGAAATGAGTATATGAGACTCCAAACGAATTCAAATGAATTGGTTGTCAACTAAAAATTTTTACAACTTTTTGATATTTGCAACTTTAGTTTCAATTGTTTCGCCATCTAACACCGTTTGAAAAATTTGACATTCAAATGTAGAAACTAAACATAATTTTCTATGCATAGATGAATTCAATTAAAAAATTATCAACTAGAAAATTGCATAATTTTTTGATATCTACAACTTTTATTTTGGTCATTTCTCCATCTAAGGTTTTTAAAATTTTTGAAGTTTTAAATATGAGAAATTCAAATGTAATTTTCCTCCATTCGATGTTATTTTAATAATTCAAATTTCAAATGTAACAAATTCCAACATAATTTTCTATGCATGGATAAATTTGGATGAAAAAGTTGTTAACTATAAAGTACATAACTCTTTGAGATTTGTAACTTTTGTTTACGTCATTTATCCATCTGTTATCATTTAAAAATTCAAAATTTACAATGCAGCTCCTCTTTTTAGAGGCGTCTAAAGTCAATATCCGGCTAAAAATAGAGCCGCCACTAAAAATTGGTTTCAAGACACGGCTAAATATAGACCACCTCTAAACAGCAACCGCCACGGCTTGGAGTCCACTTGCCGAAAATCGTTTTTTATAGTGAACATCTATATTTCTATTACCTCTGGTATAACATTCCACAATTAACATTAGATAGATAAATAGATTATATACATAAAAAGAAAAAAGATCCATGGAAAAAATTGATTGGGACACGAAAAAAGAAAAGAAGTGGTAATTGAGCATATGTATTAAGTTGTCCAAAAGATTTACGATAGAAATTTTGGCTCTTTAATATTAACAATATATAGATAAATACATTATATAGATAAAGATATATAAAAAACAAAGAATTTACAATGGATTCAAAGAAATCACAAGAGACTGAAAATCATAATACAAAAGTCATGTTAATAGAAACAACGTAAATAATTGATGGATTAGAATAACCATTAATATAGAATACCAACGAGAAATCACATAGAAATCTGACCAACAAAATCCAGAAAATAGGATACTAAAGAAAAGTCAATATCAACTAAAAAATAGACAAAGAAAAGTGGCAATGGGAATAGAAAATCAAACTGCCAAAATCCAGAAAATCATAAAGGAACCCGGACAAAAATTAGAAAAACCAAATGCAAATGGAATATGCAGACAAAAATTGAAAAATCTGAAGCATGAATCTATGACCAAATAATACATTACATAAAAATATAAATAAACAAAATAGGTTTGGATTTGGACTCATGTTGAAGTTACTTCGGATTGAAGATCGATTTGACTAGAATTGCTAGCCATCAAACTATCCAAGTTACAAAAAAAATGTAGCATATGTCGTATAAAAATGAGTTGTAGATAGTCAAATAGAGATAATTTCACATTCACGGAGTTAACTAGAGAGGACCATTAAAAAGGCATATAAATTATTAGCTCCATTTAGTATTAGGTACTAGCAAATATGCCCGCAACGGGATAAGAAAAACTATTAGACATCCAAAATGATAACGCGAATGGTACATATTTACTTATGTTTTGTACAATGACATCAACATAAGTCAATGTTGAGAATAAATCATTATATCGTATTAAACCCAAATTAAAATATACCTTTGTATAGTTTTTCTTCTATTACAAAGTTCATAATTGTTTAAACATAAACATATCATAACCACCGTTCACCTAAACGGTCATTTAGCTCGTGTACTCACCATTTAAATGCTACACAACGGTACAACGTTTCTATTTAATCAGTTGTTTTGACAGTCTAAAAGTTCATTTTCAAGTTTAAACATCCTTTTTTGCCCGAATGATTGGCCAAACAGCATGTGACCGACTGTTTAGTATTTAGGATAACAAAATTAGTTTGATTTTTTTGACGTTTTTTCTATGATTTTTAGTGAATTTTGTGAGAAGCGAGACCTGATTTAGACATTTTGCATCAGGAACCCCGATCTATTTTTAGAAACTATATGACTCTTCCACCTCTTTCTTTCTCTCTAGCGTCTTTTACATTTAGAACCTTTTAATTTTTTTCTATTATTTTTTGCAGTCCTAATTTATGTTTACCGAAACAGGAGACCGAGTCAAATACGGAGAGGGGGAGGCGGAAAAAAAAGTGGTGGCAGACTGAATTTACTCAATTTATTATTAGGGAGAGATAGACTAGCATAGTTTTTCTTTAGCCGCATAGACTAGCATAAAAAACTGCCCGACAACTGAGGACATGGCTAGCTGGGCTGGCCCTCGGTCCTCGCATGTGTTGGCCTCTAGTGTTTGAAGCCAGTTGGGCCGCACACATGGGCTGATTACAGAATTGGCGTTGGGTTTTTGCACGTGACCACACGTTGCCAAAATTATAGTAATCCAAGTGTTGCTAAAAAAGAAGGGGTAAGCCAAGTCTACCAAAACTTATCAATATATCTTGCATTTGCATCGTCAAATCTGTTGCAAACTGAAATTTTTATTTTGCTGAACCTATGGAAATTTTTACTTGTTAAATCTTTTTGCATGATAAAATGTTAAAATTTAGTAGCACGCTGAATAAGCATTCTCGTTTATTATGTCTCTCTTGGCATAGTCTTATTGTCGGACCTGGAAAGAAAATATAGTTCGTCGGAAATTTGGCCGGAGCGGCGGTCGATGCAGTGATGACCGTTGCCGGGCGGTAGTGCTTCCGATCATTGCCGGCGCTCGATTCCGATGGGTAGGACTTGCTTCTCTTTAGGTGACACATTGATGCCCACAAGGCGTCCCGCTGGCCGCACGCGCCACGGCCACCTCACCTGAGCCTTCCATGACTTATTTTGCACGGCCGTCACGGTCTTTCTGCATTCAAGCCACATTCACAACGTTTGTAGTTTGAAAAAAAGGAAAGCAAATAATAACATTTGTGTCGTCGGCATCTCGACAATTCCCAGCCATCAAGGTGCAAGATTCTGCGCCGTAGCGTTAAACAAAACGGCGGTGCATCCACTTGATCACATGGACGGACGAGCACGCGAAGAGGACCTAAATAGGCCCTAAAAACGCTGCCGCGGTCCGAATAAAGCGTGTCCAATTTTTTTAAAAAAAGTGTGCTCGAGCTGACTGACAGGTTGGCCCACACATCACATGCGCTCTTGTCCTTGTGATGTTATTATTATTATATTATTACCAGTAGAAAAATAATAACTTGCCCGGTTAACCCGACGACGCCATCCAGCGCCGGCAACGCCGGCAGCCGGCAGGCCATATTTTTTTTACTGCGAGAGGTCACTTCTTCTTCGTCTTCTATCTCGCTGCACTTCGCACCACCATTAGCGGCTCTCTACCCCCTGTTACAGCTCAAAATGCAAGCAAAGATCGAGCAGAAACGCAGCAGCAACCCGCGGCAGCGGCTGCTGGGCATCTTGTCCGATCTGCCGCTGCACAAGCTCCAGGTCGCAGTCACCCCGACCGCGGCGTCGCTGCCGGCGCTCGCCGTCTTCGCCCTCGTCCTCTTCCTCGCAGCGGCGCGCCACTCGTGCTCGTTCCTCGACGCGTACCGCTCCGGCGTCTCCCTGCCTGCTTCTCCGCCCAGACCGTCTCCGCCGCACCCCGGGCGCTCTGCGTCTACTGCGGCTGCCGCCGCCGCCGCCGCCGCCGCCGCCTTGCGGGTCCGGGTGCCCAGCGGGTGCGACATCTTCCGGCCGGGCGAGTGGGTCCCCGACGAGGAGGCGCCGGACTACGACAACCTCACCTGCCCGCACATCCAGGAGCACCAGAACTGCATGAAGTACGGCCGCCCCGACCGCGCCTTCCTCCGCTGGCGGTGGCGCCCCGACGGTTGTGACCTGCCGCGCTTCGACGCCGCCGCCTTCTTCGACGCCGTCCGGAACTCGTCGCTGGCGTTCATCGGCGACTCGCTCGCCAGGAACCATATGCAGTCCCTCATGTGCCTGCTGTCCAAGGTGCCCAATTTACTCCTCTGCAATATTGCCTTGTCTCCTCTTTCTCTCTGAGAATGTTGCAAAAAAAGAAAACAGTTTTTTCTCTCTCTCTCTTTTCGACAATTTGTGCAAATTTCGACGATTAATAATCCGAGAACCAAACAATTGGGATTTCAGTCGTCATTGCGATTTATCTGCTAAATAAATAAACCTGTTTGCAGGTGGCGCACCCTAAGGACATCTCGACGACGACGAACCAAGAGTTCCGAACAATGCACTACGAGGAGTACAACTTCACGATGGCCATCTTCTGGTCGCCGTTCCTGGTGCGTGGCCACCAGCCGGACCCGCGGCGGCACATGTGGGACATCTTCGTGGACGAGCCGGACGCGGCGTGGCTCGACGCCGTCGCGGGCTTCGACCGCGTCATCCTCTCCGCGGCGAACTGGTTCAACCGGCCGGCGGTGTTCTACGAGGGCGGCGGGCGCGTCGTCGGGTGCCACCACTGCCTCGTCCCGGGCGTCCCGGACCTGACGCTGCGCTACTCGCTGCGCATGGCGCTCCGCGTCCTCACGGGGCCGGGCTTCAACGGGACGGTGGTCCTGCGGACGCTGTCGCCGACGTCGCACTTCGAGGGCGGCGAGTGGGACAAGGGCGGGGACTGCCGCCGGACGCGCCCGCTGAAGGCTAACGAGAGGCGGATGGCCGGGCTGGACCTCGATCTCCACACGGTGCAGGTGGAGGAGTTCAACAGGGCCAAGGCGGCGGCGGAGGCGGCCGGCGGGGGCACGAGGCTGGTGCTGATGGACAGCACGGCGGCGATGGTGCTCCGGCCCGACGGCCACCCGAGCAGGTACGGGCACTGGCCGCACGAGAACGTGACGCTGTACAATGACTGCGTGCACTGGAACGACATGCTGCTTCAGATGCTCCTCCAGGATCCGTCTTGATTGATCCATTGACGCAACTGCACATTACTACGACCGTGGTTGCCTCCGTGTTTCTTCCGTTCCTCTTTGTTTGTCCCAAGAAAACAAACTGATTGAGCGTGCAAATTTACAAAACTACTACTGGATTGAGCGTGCACTTACAAAACCGCTGGTAGACCGTGGTCCACTGGTCGGTGTGTTTCTTCGGATAAGTAGTCCCCAGCTACTTACTGAAAACTGAAAAATAATAATATAACATCCAGGTTTCTCTAAGCAAATTAGAAAGAATATCCCATCTAAACAGATAAGGGCACTGAACATCCTTCCCTATCTCTGCTAATTTCACTATCATAAACCTGAGAGAAAGCAGTTCACATAAGCTTCAAATCATGTAATAAAACGTCAAAACATTTCGAAGTCCATGAGCCTGAACAATGATCTTTAATCTGTGCAGTGCACTGAAGTGCAGGTAAATACAAAACATCAAATATTTCAATGTCCATGAGACTGAACAATGATCTTAAAGCTGTGTAGTGCACTGAAGTGCAGGTAAATACAAGTTAATGTAGGATCTGCGCTTATTTGTTCTTTTGAAATGAAAAAGATATAGCTATTTATTGACACTACACAAATGTGAACTAATATAAACTGAATATCTGGTGACTCTACCAACGTACAGCAATAGCCACGGGAGCAGTTCAGAACCTCAGATGAAAGCAGTGGTTACGAAAGAACTATCCGAGTACGATTGAACTGATCATTAGTCAGCTAACTACTACTCAAAGCTAATCGCTAGCCCTAATCAACCATCGGTCCTAGTTCATCCAAAAAGTACACTCCTCCATATAAAGCTGCAATATTTAGCAACTCTTCCAACATACAGCAATAGCGACAGCAGACAGAGCAGTTCAGAACTTCAGATGAAAGCAGTGGTTAGGAAAGAACAACACAAGCATGACTGAAATAATCAGTAATCACTAGTTCTAATCATCACTAATCCTAGTTCATCCGAACATGGCCTAAACTTCTCATACTTGTCCATATAAGGCTGCAGGTAATCACGGACAGCAGCACGGAGTGCATCCGGGGCACCATCTGCTTCGACAGGTGGTGTGTAGGATGTGGTAAGGAAGGCTCGGAACTCTGTCATCCACTGCTGCATGTTATTGTTATCATCGAAGAACTCTGTCATCCATCGGCCGCGGGCATGGGCCACCGGCGGCAGAGCATGTTCGGCGAGGCGGGCCAGGAGGTCGTGGTGCGGGGAGATGGCGAGGCCGAGGAGCGCGAGCGCGAAGCCCGGGGAAGAGGCGGCAGAGGAGATGCTCTGCTCCGCGGCGATCCAGCTCGCGAGGGCGTCGAGTACCTCCGGCCGCACCTCCATTCCGCGCGATCTGGGTGGAGATTGGGTTGCGGTTTGCATTGCAGCTTGCAGTTGCAGACGAAGAGGAAGGCCGGAGGCGAGGCAGGCAGACAGAGAGTAGGAGCAGCGTGTGAAGGAAAAAGAAAAAAAATGGAAGTGGTGGTTATGGGCCGTAGTATTGGGCCCATTATTCGCCGGCCTAGACGTATTTGGTTGGCAAATTAGTATTAGGGCCATGGTGATTCCAGCCGGCCTCAAGCTATCTTTTTCTTTATGGTACCAACTTGCTTGCTATTTCTATATGGTGAAGCTAGGTTTCGCCGGGAGGGGCTTCCTCTGCAGCGTGTTTGTCCAGGCGGCGTTGATGCGACGAAGGAGTCGACGTCATTGGGGAATAATTGTTTCCCACCTCTCCTTCGTCCCGGTGACGGTCTACTCCAACGTCTCCGGCGAGGTTGGGGATCCTTGTTGTGGAGTCTGGGGCCGGCGGTTCATCGTCTTAACCAGGTGAAGTCGCTGTTGCCCTTCTTTTGCCTGGATGCGGGGCTTTCTATGGGTGATGTGGTTGTTGGCCGGCTGGATCTGGCTTCTTCTTCGCCTGACGACGAGCTTCGCCGGCGTGATGCTCAGATCCGGGAGGTGAAGAAGTTGGGGTGCGGCCCTGGTCGATGGGTGATCGCCAACGGCTTCATCCTGTCTCCTACGGTGGGTGTCTACTTCGACTCCATTCTAAGCCAGTGTGCGAAGGGACTTCTCCATCTCATGGTGTGGCTCGGCTTCTTCTTTGGCGGCCGTGGCCGGCGGCGAGGTGGTTGACCATGGTCGGTTCTCGAAGGATCCAGGGGCATCGATGTAGTTTTTTTTGTTGTTTAAGGTTCTTCGTGAACAATGGGTGGCACAGTTGTCTCTGTATCCTTGCATGTACATGTCTGTATTTGTATGCTCGTATGTACTTCCTTAACTATCAATACAGATACGTGTTTATCAAAAAAAACTTGCTAAGAACAACAATTCATCAGTCAACTACAGGGTACCCTCAAAAAAATCAATCAACTACAGAAAAATGTTAAATACACCCACCATGAGATCAGAGCATAGCAATGGCCTGTACTTTGATGCGTAATTTCTCGTCATAAGACAAAACACGTGCAAGAATCAGTCAATTTAAGAAATATATCAAACTCGTTTGGCCATTAAAATTGCTTAAAAGATCCTTAAACATTGCATTTAAGATTTTTATCGCATCAAATTCATTTTTTAACATCAACATTATGATTGGTTGGTATGTAAATAAAAAAGCATCGGTTTTGTAAACTTTGTTGGTTTGTTTTCCAAAACATGTGATCTGCTTGGTTTGTTTCCAAAATATGTCAAGTCATAGATTGGTAAGCCATAATTTTGTTTTTTATTAGATTTGCTACCAAAACTTGTGAATCTGTGAATGTAGTTCATGTTTCACGGTCTTGTAATATGTGTGCACATGAATTAGCTTGCTTGAGTCTTGGTTGGGATCCGGATCAGTTGTATATTTTGGCTTGATCTCCTCCCAAATTTTTGTATCGAATGTGTTGGTTTGCGACCTTGCTGAACCTCATATTAATAAATGAAAGACTGGGAGCGTTTGATTATAAATAAAAATGGTTGTTTGTTTCAGCGCTTTGTAGCCATCATTCGTTTGCACCAACATTGACACGTCGTGTTTGGAGCAAGTAGCTCATAACACACTACGCACGGTGAACCTGATCCGGCCATATAGAAGGCCCACTCCCACCTCTTCCGAGCGGTATCGCGGAATAATGTATGCATTTTCGATGTACTAGGCAAATGTTTAAATTTTAAAGTTAGAAAAATGCATTACTTGTAATTAATTTTTTGTTAATATACTTACTGCTTTGCCAATATTGGTGTGCCCACTATAACGTAAAACTTGAACAGCTTCCTAAATGTTTTAGATTGAAACTGTGACTTGGAATTTGGAGGGCTTGCAGGTGCTGGTGTCTTGACAGACTAACATCATTTAATTGTGCCCCGAAAAAAACATCATTTAATTAATCCTTGATTTGTATCACGTACGTGGTAAATGTACATTAGCTTTGTTACCTCTTGCTTGACCAAATTGTACGCTCCAGAAACCAGCTTTTAAGCTAAATGGAAAATAAGTTTACTATATTTTTTTAAGAGAAAGTTACGTGGACCACATGATAGCTGACGGTGTACACTAGCGCTTGTATGTTGCCATTTGTTCTTCATGCGGTTTACTCACTGATTGCAAAGTGTCATAGTTTCTTTTAAAAAAAAATTACAACCTAGCTATGCATAAATTGAAGCATGATTTACCCAAACCTTCTTATAATCTAACGCACAAGCACTAGCACTACCCAAGAGGGGTTGGTGAGGAGCTCATTGGATAACCAATCGGTACGAAGACAAAAGCCTTGTCTAGTGCATGTGAATGAAAGCTTTTTTTAGAAAGCACCATTCTGATGCGGCCTTCCTGGAGGCTAGGTGGGGTGCTGAAAGCTTGAAGACATGTTGTGATCATCTACATATCACATCGCATGCATTGACAATTTCGATCACATCAGCTGCATCAATGTCTTCGCAAAAGCTAAATTATGAAAATAGGTTCCAAGTGCTCAAGCTCAAAGAAACAAGCTGCTGATGACAATATCTTTGACGTTAGAGCAAAGGTGGCCGAAGACATGCCAAAAGCTAACCAGAGATACGAAAAGGTGAAAGTTGTGTGCCGAGTCTGAGTTGCAGTTGGACCGCGCTTTATTGTATTCAACTATTAAATCTTGTATTTTTCGATCATAATCAAACAACTGAGATGATACTGTGGGGTACTTTATATGTTGGAGACCCCGCCATCATGTTTATAGCTAAGGGCCTACAAAATACGATTTGAAGGGCTATTTTATAGGTTCTTAGTGGCATGTGTTTTATTAAAACAAACATCAACTATGGTCTATTTGTAGCCAGAGTGCCTTTTTTTGTAAATACAAACCCCACTGGAGACTTAAAGATAATCTCCCCTTTTGTAGAGGAGGTGGGAGAGGTGGAGAAAAGGGGCGAGGGGGTGATCACTTGGCTTTTTGTTTTCACCTTTCTCATTTCACTCTTTCACTTTTTGTCCTCTCCGTCCTATTATTTAAAACTATAAATAGATAAGATGTTACAAAGAGAACTAAGAAATGAATTTTGAGAAAGTGTTGAGAGGAATTGAAGAATCTATGCAAGAGTGTAATGTTGAGAAGGGAATATTTATCTTTGACTTACACTGAACAAAATATTATGTATTTGATGACAAACTACAACAATTCTATCTTAGGAAACAAAGAGCTTGCTCATCCCTGATTCCTAAGAGTTTAGACAAGGCTACTGAGCTAAGAATAAGGATGTTAGTAGTGAAGAAGGTGCTAAAAACAAAGATCATGCTTATGAACCCATTTCACTAGGATTGCCTAAGTGTTTCGGATAAAACAAAGCAACAATCGAATAGAATCAAAAGCACTGGCTTTAGTGGCTGAAACTATTGGTTGTCATAGGGCATTCCTTGGCTACTTTTGCATCTTCAACTAGAAAAATAATCAGAGACATCATCATTCATGCTTGTAGCTTGACCCTTGATCAGTTAAGTAGAGTTTATTTCTAATATTGAAAGAAAAAGGTGAAATGTGCTTTATTCTTGTAGTTGAGAAAGAGACAATGTTTTTCAACCTAACATGATTAACCTCTAAACAATGTACTGTTGCATCATTATGACAAGAAAAAGGATGCTATATGTGGCTACCAGACTTGTGCTACACAAACTAAAAGATCAACTTAATCTTCCAGTTTATGCATTTGTTGAGGGAAATCCAGCTAATATTTGAATTGTGAGCACATATAATATTATAAAGTGAATGAATTATCTAAACAACTTGAACGCATATACGACACAAACTTGGTCAAACATACACATATTGTTATAAAAAATGATAGCCTAAACAAATAGAAGGTACCTACACATATTGTTATAAAAAATGATAGCCTAAGCAAATAGAAGGTACCCATTCATTGGACAACGTGAATGTGTCTTTCTAATATAGAAAAGAATCCTTAGGAAACTCAATCCTCCAAAACTCCTTTGGCAATCCTTCAATCCAAAGGAGGCCTTAATTAAGTGCCTATCCTACCATCTATTCCTTCTCACATCTATCATGCTCTTGGATGATAAGGCATGGCAGTAAGGGGTGCCTCTATTTATAGGCTATTGGGGCTCATAGGAGGAGACATGTGTCCCCCCTCCATAGTTCAAAGATTAATATTTGTGTTCTATATTATTCTAATTTGCAGGGTGATAATATCTAGTGTCTTCATACCAAATATCTAGCATCAAGAGAGGTGTAGAAGCTTCTACAAGTTTGCAATGTAACCTTCAATAATTCTATATAGAGATACAACAAGCCACTTAGACAATCCAAAATAAATATCAATTATATATAAATCATAGTCCAAGAAAAATAGTCTCTCCTCCTTTGTGGCAAAGGCTTGTGACAATAGTCTAGTTTCCTATTTACAACTTGCACACCATGAAAAATAATACATATATTGTAAGATCACACATGCAAAACTTAGAAATAGATTAAACATTCATTTAACAAATGTAAAGGGACAAACAAAATTCACCTAAACAAGAACAAATATTCTTGTTTTGTTTTGAAATGCCCTCCTTAGTCCACCATCATTCCCTCCCCTATAAAATAATGATCAGCATACAAAAATACTATGAAAGGAGCAAACCGCAATATCATTGCATTGAACCTTCCTTGCTT
>CM041638.1:30788688-30809190 GCA_023333625.1 Bothriochloa decipiens
ATACCGACGTTGTAGAGGAGATGAGCCAATCACCACAATCACAATCACAATCACACAAGAGAAAGACCTCGGTAATCAAGAAAGACACAATGATTTTTATCGAGGTTCACTTGCTTCCCGACAAGCTACGTCCTCGTTGTGCTGATGCACCCACTTGGAGATGTGCCCGCTTAATGGCTTTAGCAAGCCAACCTCATGGCCTCAGGTGCAGCACTATCAACACAAGATGGGAATCCTCCAAGCCACGAGCAATCCACTAGAGTAGCCAATTACGATCTCCCATGGAGAAGGCTCAAGAACCCCTCACAAATCACCGGTGTGGCCTCGAACAATCACCAACTCGAGATCAACCACCGTAGCTGCTCCAAGCCGTCTAGGGTGACGGGAATCACCCAAGAGTAACAAGAAATCCGCAGCAATCATGAAGAACAAGTGCTTTAGATGCAAAAACTAAGAAAATGCACTTGAATCTCACTCTCTCTCTTTTGGATGAAGCAACAATGCAAGGAGAGGAGTGGAGGGAGTCTCTTCAGCTTAAAGGATGCTCTAGGATGTTAGAATGGGCAAGGAGAAGCTCCCATGGCCGGCCATGGGGCTACTTATAAGCCCAACTCAAAATAGAGCCATTACATTTAAATTCAGGAGGCCTACCAAAACTTCCGGTGGAGCCTCCACCGAAACTTCTGGTCAGAACAAATATACCCCTTTCGAAAGATTCTTCAGAAAAGCGCACACTACGGACGCCTACCGGAACTTTCGGTCACCTAACCGGAACTTCCAGTCACCCACTGGAACTCCACCGGAACTTCTGGTCATGAACTGGAAGTTATTCAGGGCGCACGGTTGCTCAGACTGGGCTGACCGGAACTTTCGGTCCAAGCCCACCGGAACTTCCACTGGTCCAGCACCACCCCGCACTAAAACGGGCATAACTCTTAGCTCCGAACTCCGTTTTTGATGATCTTGGAGTCTATGGAAAGCTTACTCAGAGGGCTACATAACCCACATAACCTATTGATCCAAAACATAAAGGATCAAAGCAGTTTTCCAATCCAAGAGCCATCATCTCTCTTTTCCAACCATTTTCTCGACAATTATGTTAGTGCTCTAGATCCTAATGCATATGCTCAAAGAATGGACCTAGGAGGCACTTGCATGATGCGATAAACCATGACTTGTCCTCTTGATAGTATGGCATTTATCCTAAATGTGATCACGCTCGCTAAGCGTCTCGATCACTAAAGAGAAAGCCCTGAGCAAACCTTTGCCTTGATCTCCATGGGCTCGCTTCGAATTCTTCGGTGCTCGATCATGTCAACATGTGCACCAAGTCGATCACCATGATCTTGTGGTTATCCATGCCACCTAGCTCCTCATCTCATGTTGCTACTCTTGTTTACATTCACTTAGCAAATCCATTAGCAACAAGATTTGTCATCAATTAGCCAAAACCACAAAGGAGCTTTCACATCCTCATCAGCCGCATGAGTTTCACCCTTGTTTTCATCAAACTCATCCTGCCCATCCTCACCTACCCCTTCTTTCACTAGTCTATCTTTCCCTCATGCTCTTTTCAAGAAGACTCGATCTTTTTATGTACTAGTCCATATAAAACTGTCCAACTTATTAATCAAGAAAAAATTTGATTCATGTAGCCATTCTATAACTGGATTCATATGATAAAAAAGTGCACAATATATCATATCTTGAATAGGATTTGTATGCTTTCTCAAGTTGATAATTAGCTTGATGGTGTTGAAGGCGTAGCTTTAGGTTATGATTCACAAAGACTAACTTATAAACTTGAATGCCCTAGTTTAGTTTTGGCTAATTGATGCCTATTAGACTAACCCTATGTCTAATTGTGTAGATGAGATAGGTAGTCCCAAGTCCATGTAATGGAGCTAGATGGCACTCAATAATTACAGGAGATGGACAAAAGATGGTGATCACGTGCTCCAACTTGGAAAAGAGGAATGAGACAAAATCCAATGAGGATGAAGGCAAAGCTTAAAATAAGGATTTGACGCAAGAGAGTGCATGACCGAATTTAGAATAGATGGTAATACTATTATTAGAGAAGCTCTACTAGACAATTCGGTCATCTAGAGCCACTAGGCATCGAAAAACAATGAATTGAATATAGGCTGTGCACAATTCGTTAACATTTGGAAGTTAGCAAGGCTTGTAAGCACTACTCCAGATAAGGACATCATTGCCGGTTCTAAAAAACCGAGACTGATGTGAAAGCCAACAATGATGTAAAAATCCAAAAAAAATAGGCTAAAAATAGGAATCTTTTAATTCTGGGAGAGGCCCCACCGGATAGCCACACGTGGCACAAATCGTGCGCTTCGCAGCCGCTAGCATTTGAACCCTACACCTCTGGCTTCACATGTTCGCCCCCTAACCACGCCACCTCCAATTTGTTTGTGTTCAAGTGAGATTTTCGTCCTAGCACTCCACCTCCACGTGTACGATATAGTGGTAGTAACATTGTTCGCACATGTTCTGTATCCCTCTTTTAGTTTATGAAACTATATATAAGAAGTATATAAAAACATTATGAACATGTCACTAGCACTTTATCAGATGAAGAAATGACCAAATAAATGTTATAGATCTTGATAAGTTCTACAACTTCTACATTTATGACTTCTTCACTTGAAATCATTTAGTGTTCCAAAATAATGTTTGAAGTTACATTTTTTGAAATTTAAAATTCAAATACATAAACACAGTCACATGAAAAGATGGATAAAATGATAGCTTCATTTTAAAGTTTTTAGAAAAAACCATCAAATTGAAGTTAATATGAGGGAGAGACTAGTTACAAGTTTTAATTAGAGATTACAAAGAGAAATCAGAGTTCTTTAATAATAACAAAATTTAATTCCAAACAATATTTTGATGTAATAAATGATTTTAAATGAAAAAGTTATCAACTATAAAGTAGCATAACTTTTGAAGATCTATAATTTTTGGGCATTTCTCCATCTGAGATCGTTTGGAAAATTCATTTAAATTTTAGAAATCAAACATAGTTTTGTTACATAGACAATTTCAAATGGAAATATTTGGACATCCAAATGATCTCAAATTTAAAAATTTTGATCTAAAAGGTTGCAGATCTCACCAAGTACTACAACTTTGATATAAAGTTGGTCTTGATCAGATATCATATGAGAAACTTTTGAAGCTTTCATGCAGCATATCACTGTCGGTTCAAGCCGTATAGTATTAGTGTCAATTCTTGACTACCAAATATCAATGCTGGCTGGTCCTATCACTGCCGGTTGTAGAAAAAAAATTTGGCAGTGCTATATCGGAAGGAACTACCATTACCAATTTTTTAAAATTCGATAGTTACTAGGCCGACAGTGATGTCCAATCACGTAGTAGTGAAGGGTAAGTTTGGATTACGATGTTGCCACCTAGGTGGCACCGGAGAGCAATCTGGTGGACCGAATAGGTTTGTGCAACTGCCACGAGCGCCAGTCTGCTAGTTAGTTCGTTTTAATCGAATAACCGAGTCAGACGTTAATCCCATTTACCGATCGACGCAGGCTTCTTAACGTGGCCGCCTCCATCAGTGTTCTCTATAAAATCAAAAAAAAAAAAAACTTACGACACGATCGATTGCTTGACACGACCACGTTCTTCTTTTTTAAAAAAAGTATAACTATATTAATAAGGATAACAATACAGTACAAATACAAACACACTATAGGAGGCTACGGAGGACAACTGTCCAACCCTACATGCCAAAAGAACCTTTGACACGACCACGTTCTACCACTACACCGCACACAGATTCAATTCATGTCTATATACTATGCTATGTTTTTAATATCAATGCTTATATTTGATATATTTTGGGTAGTAAATGAACTTAAATGAAAAAAATCAACTAGCCAATGCTCAGGTACACCGTTTACATATAAGGAGGTAATATCTGGACCACTAATTTTTATCAATTTAATGATTTACTAAATAAATTAATAGTACCAAGATAATAAAAATAAAACACGCATGCCACTAATCACGGGGGTGAAATCCCGGTGCCGTTCCCCGACCCCAACCTTCTCGCACGCGGACAAGTAGCGATCTTATTCGATTTGGTAATATTTTGTACGATCTATTAATCCACCGTACCAAATCTTTTTTAATTTTATATTTTTTCCATACAAAGATTTGAGAAATATTGCCATATCTTTTTAATTTTGTCACGTACAAAGTAGCGATCTGTAGCGATCAGGTTCGATGTTTGGATTTTTGTCACGTTATCTTGTAACGTACAAAGTAGCGATCCGGCACATTATCTTGTCACGTACAAAGATTTGCTTGCATGCATCAACCAAATCTTAAAAAGATATTTAATATTTCAAACCTTCCTTATTTACTCTATTCTTATAAAATAAAATTTAATAAATACTATTACCTCCTAGGAGATAATAGGTGATTGTGACCGTTGGATCAAAATAAATGGCCGGTCCACAGCCAATTCGGAGTACCGCAGCAAAAACCTAAAATTTTAAATCTTATCAAGTACTGCCGGGAAAAGTGGGAATTAAGTAGCTCTAGTCTAATAATTTCAATGTTCGCCAGTGGCGACAGATCTAGAACGATGGTACCATTTGGAAGGATTGGTGAATTCAAGTCGGATCCGATGATTTTGACGGACCGGTCAAAGATAACCGGAGCCAAAGGAGAGCTACCGCTTGGTATTTACAGGTAGCCCGTGTCCATGGCCTGGAAAAACCCCACCTGTTTAGCACCGAGACCTTTCCATTATTCCACCGTTCTTTTCAGAATCCAAGAGGCCCTAAGAACTACTAACAGCTGGGTCTCAAAACCGCACGCGTGGAATCCACCATTAACAAGTGTTCTCCACTGCTAATTACGTACCGTTTTCGGCATGAGTGCATGAGTTGCGAAAACACGGGCTGATGTTGCGTTTCCTTCAAATTCCCATTAGATGATCACCTCATGAACGTTCAAGAAATGGTAGGCGAAAAAGGATCTATATATACACACACCTACTGTGACGATATATGCTGATCTGTGTAGTGTGTGTGACTTGTTTCACTTTGGGTCTGGATGTTCATGTTTAGTTACCACAATGAAGAAGTTTCATGAGATTAAGCTTCCATACACCACACACTGTGCCATTCCCGCCGCTGTCCTGCTTGTGACGACGTGCCTTGTGATCCTTGCGTTCGTGATCCTGCCTGACCGCAACCGGCTGCTGCCGCCGTTTGTGACCGACACCGATGGCCATGTCGGCAGTGGCAGCAACCTGTCATGCAACATCTTCAAGGGCGAGTGGGTGCCGGACCCGGGCGCGCCGCGCTACACCACAGAGACGTGCCCAGTGATCCACGGCCACTACGACTGCATGCGGTACGGCCGGCCGGACCTCGGCTTCGTCCAGTGGCGTTGGCGTCCCTCTGCGTGCGAGCTGCCCCGCTTCGACGCAACCCGGTTCCTCCGCGCGATGAGGGGCAAGTCCATGGCGTTCGTCGGCGACTCGCTCGCCAGGAACCAGATGCACTCGCTGGTATGCCTCCTGGCGCACACCGAGCAGCCGGCGCCGGCGCCGAGGACCAACGTGTTCCACTTCGCGCGCCACGGGTTCGCCGTCTCCCTGTTCTGGTCGCCGTTCCTCGTGCGCGCCGTCGAGACGGACCCGGACGGCCCGACACCGAGCGGGGCGGGGCTGTGGAGCCTCCACCTCGATGAGCCGGACCCCGGGTGGGCGGTGCCGGCGCGCGCCAGCGAGTTCGACTACGTGGTGGTCTCGGCGGGGAGCTGGTTCTTCCGCCCGTCCGTGTTCCACGTGCACGGCCGCGTCGTCGGCTGCAACGGCTGCCTCGCGCCCAACGTCACCGACCTCACGCTCCGGTACTCCTTGCGGATGGCGTTCCGGACCGCGCTCCGCGCCGCCGCGGACGCGCCCGGCATCGGCAGTGGGTGGTGGCGGCGCTCCAGGTCCAGGAGGACGGTGGTCGTGCGCACGCTCTCGCCGTCGCACTACGAGAACGGGACGTGGAACGAGGACGCCGACTGCGCGCGGGCGCGGCCGCTCAGGCGCGGCGAGTGGGAGATCAACGCGGTGGAGAAGGACATGTACGCGATACAGGCAGCGGAGTTCGGGGCGGCGGCGAGGACGGCGAGCAAAGGGGCCAGAATGTTGCTGCTCGACGCGACGGAGGCCATGGCGCTGCGGCCGGACGCGCACCCGAGCAAGTATCGTCTGTGGCAGCCCGACCGGTACAACGTGTCGCGCGACTGCTTGCACTGGTGCCTCCCCGGCGCCATGGACGCCTGCAACGACATGCTGCTGCACATGTTGTTTCATTAGAAACTAGACTGAAACAGGCCCGATTCAGCGCTTGGCCATCCTGACTTTATCTGTCCATATCGAAATATAAGGTATCTTAGAAATTTTAGAACAAACTACAGTAGAAACCAAATATTCAAGGGCCACAATTGAGTATTCAAGGCCACTATATTTTTCAGCTTGATCGAGCTGCTCATCAGTACATTTTTTAGTCTTGGGTATGCATTTTGCTGACGAGGTCCTCTCTACCTGCACTGCACCATCACCATGGTGAGAGGTAGAGTAGCTACTTTGGTCCAGTTTGCTATTTGCCTTGTGGATTTAATTGATTTGTGTTGCAAGAGCAATTTTAACCCAAACCTCTATTTGAACACCTACTCTAAAATTTAAAAGTTTAAAAAAAAACTAATTTTAATAGAGTTCTTATTTGCGCTCCTATTTTTCCTGCACTCTTATGTTATAGTTTCGGCCCGATACGTCCAGCAGCCCTCAATCTCCGTCTTATCCGTGGGTCTCACGCGAAATTGCCTCTCCCCATGAACCCGTCCGTCCCGTCGCACGCACGCACGCTGACGGCTGCCGCCGCAGCCACTCGCCTTCCTCCGCCACACGCCCAGGCACTCAGGCTCCTCCTTGCAGCACGCCGCGCCCCTGCGCCTCTCCGAAGAGCTCCGAGAAGAGGTCGTCCCTCTCGAGTTCACGAACCCCATGCCTGCAGGATCTGAAGAGCTCCGAGAAGAGGCGCTTGCCGCAGCTCGACGAGCCGCGCTCCGCTCCCATACCCGCCGGGCGGCGAGAGCAGCGCGTTCCTGGCGGTCGCCCCTGGAGGTCGGCGGCGCGTGCTCCCCGGGCCGCGTCCGCGTGCTCTCCATCGAAGGGGGCGCCGACGGCGGCGCGCTCACCGCGGCCGCGCTGGTCCGCCTCGAGCGCCACCTGCAGGAGCTCTCCGGCAACCCCGCCGCGCGCGTCGCGGACTTCTTCGACCTCGCCGCCGGCTCCGGCGCCGGTAGGTTCCTCGCGGCCGCGCTGTTCGCGTGCCGGATGCCCGCCGAGGACGCGCGCGAGTTCTTGGCCAAGAACCGCAAGGTCCTCTCCGGGGCCGGTCGCGGCGGCGACGGGGGTCTGATGTCGTCGTCCTCCGCGCGGAGGAGCGAGCGCGACGGGCCCGGGCGGACGGGGACTTGGACCGGCTCGACGTAGCACACGGCCACGACAGTCCAGCTGTGGAGCGCCCGTGACGTGGCGCTCCAGCGCGTCCGTCGCCCGCCGGGGAAGTCGCAGCGCCAGTTGGCGGGGCAGAAGACCGGCGCGTAGTGGCAGGACCGCTCGTGCGCCTCCGTCTTGTGACGAGGGAGGAAGGCCGGGCAGCCGTGCTCGTGGTTCACGCACGGGAACAAGATGGATTTGAGCCAGCCAGCGATGGTCCTGGGAACCAAATTAAAGATTGCCCTGGGAGCAGCAAGAGAGTTGCACACATTCCCACCGAGAACAACGGGAGATTTGTTCACGGCAACATCAAGGCCTCCAATGTGTTCATCAACAAGCACGAATACGGCTGCATCTCGGACCTCGGCATGACATTACTGATGAACCCAATCACGGCAAGGTCCCGTTCTCTTGGGTACAGAGCACCGGAGGTTGCCGAAGAGAGTGAAGATTGTGAAGGCAATGAGTGCTAGTGTAGGCGAGATGGCTAGTGGTGAGAGTGGAGTGTAGGTTTGGTGAGAGTGGAGTCACTTATGTCAACTTATGTCTATCTCTGTATTTATCTGAATGTCTTGTGGCTATCTTGTGAATTTGTGAGCTACTCATGATATGATGAAATTTTGTGAGCTAAGGTGTTAACCTAATGACCTTTTACATTGTTGTATAAGATGACCTTCACCATCATGGTTGTGGGTCTGAACCAATATGTATCTGAGTGCCATTGTCCAACTACTGCATATCATGTATATGCACCTTCAGTTCTGCAAGATATGTGTGCTTGAGTATGACATAAGAAATACTGTCTCATTTCTGGGAAATTATGACCCAGAGGATATGCTAAAGCTGGAGCATATGGATGTGCTACTCAGAGATTTACTGCAACTGGAAAAAAGTTTTGGTAATTCTCCACCTGATCTGGCATGATTTCTTTCCCTAAAAAACAGTGTTCAGATGATAAGCAACCAACATCGAGTAACAAACCAACAACAGTAAATAAAAAAGTTTGCCTGCTCAGGTGGCAGCTGTTTTCTCCAGATTTTCTGTCATACAAAACCGTGCTATCACCAGATTGGCTATGTCCATACAACCACGCATTTCAGTTCAAGGTGTTCCATTGGATGACAGAAAATCAGATATTTCCTTTTCAAGAGCACAAAACAATACGGAAGCACACTTCTGATATGAGATTACCGTGTCATGAAATTGCAATAGAATAGAAGAACTGGAACTTAACGGAAGCACACTGATTTTTTTTTTTTTTTTTTTGAAACCGGAGCTTTCATTACTCCTCAGCCCCAGCAGAATCGCTGGTAACTAAATCCTCAAGAAACTGAGGTACATCATCCCAGATAGCATAAGAGCTTTCATGTGCTAAGCTTATTAAAAACACGGGGACAAAAAATAACTTTACACGACACAAATTCAGACGCCATCAGATGCTTGGCTTCAGCAACTAGGCCTCCCAGCGAGCATAGCCTGTACTCATCTCCTTCCAGCGCAATCTTCACTTCCAGCTGCTGTCTCCAGGACAAGGCTCAAGATCCCCATTGATGCTGCCATTCTGAGGCCTCCTATGCATCCCAGCAGCTCGGCATGGAAAGCACTCTGAAGAAAATATGTGAGCAATGAACAAAACTGAAACTTAATGGAAGCACACTTCTGATATCAGCTCTGTGTAATATCTGAGCACTTTATCTCTGCATTGCACACACATATATTGACCAATTTTTCTTGACTAGACAAACATAAACAGTTTCCAACAACTCTTCCATAGAGAAAACAGAAAAATAGCTCCTGCATTGCATCCTTTGCCTTCAGTTCCTGCACCTTCTCTGAATTCCTGCACCATTTCCTTAGAGCCATTTTTCTGTTCCAATTTCATGAACTATCAAGACGCTATACAGTGTACTTTTCAAAGGATCACAACAGCAGCATCACAATCGCTATAGTTCATAGCAGGATGACACTAACATGCAAGTCAAAAGCACAAGTATAGGTACCACTTGTCATCATTCAGTTCACTAGTAGAAAACAAGCAAAACTGAACTGCCATTTCATATTCAGGCTCACAATGTTAGGTAACATTTCACGCTGCCATTTTCAGAATCAAACAGATACACTAGTTTTCATAGGACATGTACACTAGCTTGCAAATTCAGGTCATTCATAATCTATACAGGTGGCAGTTCTCTGAAACAAGTTTCTGAAACAACCTTCATTGGACTGCTGACCACACCAAAAGCTAGCACATACATGATTCAGCTGCATCCCAAAGCTTGCACATCTTTTGATTTCAGTCAAGATCGAAGTAAACAACAAAAGGACAGAATTTGGCTCTTCTGACCTCCTTCTCTACGCCTGCACAAGGAGGGTACCGAGGAGAAGGGGCCGAAGAGGGAGAGCTCACCTGCGAGTTGCAGCCGGTGCCCGGAGTGGCGCGCAAGCAAAGGCCGGATTCCTGCCTTCCCCAGCCGCCGCCGCCAGCGAAGCCCAAGGGCGGATTGGTTGGGGGAGGAAAGGAATAGGAGACGACGCTCCAGCAGCCGCAGAGGCAGGTGATGGGGGTGCCGTGCCGCCGTTTGCGAACAGCGTGGGTGCCGCCGTCCGGCCGCAGCGCACTGTGCCGGGAGGCGTCGCAGCAGGGGGCCGGGGCCGTGGTCGCTGCGGTACCCGTCGGCGGCTTCGTCGTCAGCGTGGCCTCGCCGGAGGCGGGCCGCGGGGCCGCGGGACCCCTCCCGCCGCCGCAGCAGCGAGGTGGAAGGCAAGGACGGCAAGGGAGGGCGGCGCGCGGGAGGCCGCCGGTGCTGGCTGGCAGCGCGCGGGCGGGGCGCCGGTGCTGCCGGCGTTCCTGGGCCGGAGGGGGTAGCAACAGGGTCTTCGGTTGGAGTTGCAAGCAAATTTGAGTCGCTATTTTTTCAGGTCAGTATGTAAATGAAAAAAATAAGGGTCTAATTTATGTGTTGGTCGGAGTTGCTCAAGTTTATCATCTTCTGCTTCGTGGAATTTGAAGCCAGGGTGCTTTGGGCAACGGAGGGACACTATGCACTGGCCAGAGTTAGAAAAAGCACGGGCTGTATGTAACATGAAGTAGAGTAAATTGCGTGATTAGTTTCTGTAAAGTACAGAGCATACACCATACACGCGGTGACACGATCCTTGTACAGTTGTACAGAGACTCACATTCACAGTACAGGCTGACAGCTCCTGAAGCAAGTCGTCAGATTCCGGCTTCGGCTGCTCTACGAACAAAAAAAAGATTCCGGCTTCGGCCGCGGAGAAACGATGAGGGCAACAGATTAGCAGCATGTCGTGATCCACTAGGGTCCGGGAAGCCACGTGTCTCGTCTCAGAAGTCAGAACACGTCGCGCCCGGGAAACGCAGCCTGGAAGCGGCAGCTGTCGGTGCAGAGCATCCGGGCGGCGAGCGCCTCGTTGGTGGCCTCGAGCTCTGCCACCTTCTTCCTCAGCTCCGCCGCCTCGCGCCCTCGTTGTCGCGCTCCAGAGCCTCCTGTCTGCGCTTCAACACGCCGTTGTCGTGATCCAGCGCCTCCGCGCGCGCCTTGAGCGTGGCGTTCTCCTCCCGCAGCGCTGTTGCCTCAGCGCGATGCCTCGTCAGCTTCAGGGTCGCCTCCTGCTGATTATGCTCCGCGAAGGCTGCGGGTGCGGGCGTGAACCAGCCCCACTTCGCGAGGTGAAGCAGCACCGGCGCCAGTTCGTCGAGGAAGACACCAGCGCAGCGCTTGCGTGACGCCAGGACGGCTGCCCTCATGAGTGTGCTGTTTTTTGATTTGGGATAGGTATAGATGGGCAACGGGCCGGCACAGACCAGCACAGCACGCCAATGGGCTGGCACATCCCGATGGCCTACGGGCTGGGAACGCACGTGAGCCTTGCAGGGCATGCCTACTCGGTACGTGGGCCTGTCTTTCGGCCCAGGCACGGCCCTATGGGCCGATTTTTATGCCGTGTCGGCCCGAAAAGCCCGACCATTACAGCAGGCCGTGCTGGCCATGGCCCGCTGACTGCGAGAGAGGAACGGGAAGAGAGGACGATGGAGGTTGTTCTCACGGTGAAGGAGCTCGAGGTCGGGGCTGTACGCCTGGCCGGCTAGGGTGACAACCTTGCTTTGCCACTTGCAGTAGCGTGCGCCAAAGGAGATGGAGGAGGAGGGGGAGTCCATGTGAGCGCGCGGCATCGGAGCTCAAGGAGAGGGCACCGGCATCGAAGCTCAGTCCAAGATGGCATCGGAGATGGGGCGACGGCGGCGCCGTGCTCGAATGTGTCTGAGAGAGTGAGGCAGGAAGAGAGGGAAAGAGGGGTGGCGTCGTCACTGCCTCTCACAACCTCGCCACGAGGCTCGAGCCGCGCGACTCATGGGCGCGAGCGCCGAGACGGAGAGATGCAGTGGCTGGCGGGGGTGGGGAGGGGGAAAGATGCGGTGGCTACTGGGGGCGGGCCGGTGGGGAGGGGAGGAGGAAATGAGTTGGTTAGGGTTTTGCTTCGTGGGCCTCAAAAGGCCTTAGATGCCGAATACAAAATATGCGCGGTGGGGCTGTTCGCTTAGCAGGCCTTGGGGGTCACGGGCCATCACCGGGCCTTATTTAATTTTCGTGCCGTGTCGTGCCCGCTCGTGGGCCTGGGGTGTGGCCCAGGCACGGCCTGGTGCATCGGCCGTGCCAGCTCAGGCCCGTACAACACCGGGCCGTGCCGTGCTTGGGCTGGGCCAAAAATGCGGGCCTCGTGCCGTGCTCACGGGCCTAGGCTGCATGCCCAAATATAGGGATAGATAAGGTTGCCCCATATTTATGGGCTAGGTCGCCGCTGGGTGGTGATCCCGTGTTGTGTTCAGATCCGACTTCGAGACACGGTAGGCCCTCCTCGTGTCCGATCGACTTGATAGGCTGGACGACTAACAAAGGTTAGACTCTCCTCGTGTCTGTGAACCCTGAGAATGGAATGAAGTTGCGTTTTCGCCCTTCATCTTACAGCTGTGACGGTGTTAACATGGCGGCCGTCGGGGCCGGGGGCGTCGAGCAGTCGCCCGACGCCACGGTCTCGTTCCCGGCCCCGGCAGGCTGGTCGTGCTGGTTCTGGGCGTGCACGGGCTGCGTTGCATCCCCGTCCCCGTCGTCCTCTGGGCTCTCGTACGCCGCGGGCGACTGCAGCGGGCTACGCAAGCTGCTCCATCGTCGGAGTATCACTGGTGGCCATTCACAGTGGCCACGTTCGGGTGCCCGCTGTGTGGCGATGTCACCGCTCGACTTCTCACAATCGCAAGGCAGACAAAGAAGAAATCATTCTCTCGTAGGGACGCTGGCCTCCCGCTTGTCTAGAAATCTGCAATTGAAGTCGCAATGGTGGAAATTCGCGAACATCTTCATTGCGAGGGTAGGAGAAGACGTCATCGCGCGCGGGGGAAGGAGGAGAAGTCATGCACGGGAAGGGGAAGAAGATCTCGTGCGCGCGCGAAGAGAGGCGACACACACGACTCCACGATGGGAAGTGGAATACGCGCGCGTAAATATACGCGCGCTGAGGGATTGGATGGCAAGTTCCTAAAAATTCCAAGTTTATTTGCCAATTTGTTGGAGAGTGATTTTTCATGTTTTGCCAAATTACAAGGATGCCAAGTTCATTTGGCAAACTTGTGGAGATGCTCAAAAAGGTAAAACTCGTGGAGATGCTCAAAAAGATACCAAATTAAAGAAGAAATTACAGGTTTAGTTTTGTACTACAAACAAACATCATGGAAGATGAAAATATCCATCGACAATAGAATTCCTTATTGCCATCCCTTGTGGCGAAGGATCTCTGCTGGCGCAAAATCCTTACGTCTGAGAATGAAGTAGTGGTGGTATGACAGAGAGCAACATTGTGATGCACAAAATATGATCTTCGTCACTCAATTGAAAAAGAAAGGCCTGATTGGTTGGCTTACAAAATATACGTAGCCTGATCTCTTCTACGGCTCCTTATTTCCTTCCTGGTCTCATTCCTCGACCATACGTGATGGATATCCGGCTCCTTTGCGGCACAGGCATGCCCACACGAGGATGGATTAAGGGTGGCTCCTCGCCGAACGACCCATGGGAATGGCGCCCGAGTAGTACGCGGCTTCTCGGTGGCGGCGTGGATGTGTAGGGGCGGGTTACACGTGCAGCATCTGGTGGGGCGGACGCACATCCAATGTGCAATACTCTACTGTACTTTTGAAACATCTAGATACAACAACAGTGACATACAAAAGAAGACAGATGAAACACTTGAAACAAGTGTTTGTATTCTAAAATACTTGCGGAAAATTTAAAAACCAAAACAAACTTATGAAACATCCAAATGATACACTTGCCACCAGAAAACACTTGAAACATATGCTTGCAAGATACATGTAGATGCAGCATCCAGCTTTATTTTTTTAACATTAAAATAAAACACTTGCAACATTCGTCTGGAATGGCAAAACGTTTGGAATATATACTTGAAACATACGTGCATAACAGTTACAACATGTGCAACATCCTGATCAACTTTGTAACATCCATATGAAATATTTAAAACATACATCTAAAACAACTGACACACTCAAAATAAAGCTTGCAACATGTCATAAAACATCTAAAACACATGGAAAACACAACATTGCTGGTGGCCAAAGCCGCGAGGTGGATGGGGGCACATGCCTTCCCATGTAGGTGCAGACTTCCCCGCCTCACCTTCCGTGATAGGGCGACGTGGATGGGAGTGCGACGCTAGATGGTGGTGTGGTGTGGGCGGTGGAGCATCGAGGGAAGGGACCGGGTGCCTTGCAGGAAGAAGCAATGCGGGAAGGGTTGGCCACATGGGAGAGACGCCAGAAGAGGTGCCCTATGCTATGGAGTGAGCGGGGAAGAGAGCACCTCACTGTGAGACCTTTTGGTGGTGGGGGTCGACTAGAGGTGCGGTGTGTGTGTCAGTGTGTGTGTGTGGGGGGAGGGGGGCTTGAAATGGTTTCTTTTGGTCTTATTTTACAATATTAGTTTCATGTAGCCCAGAGATTTGAAATTGTTGAACCAGCACCACATTTCAACCTTGTATTTTAGTTGTCTGCAAAGGTTTTATGTGAAGTGGAAAAAAGAAGGGAAAGTGGAAAACTTTAGGACTGATCAGGTGTGTGACTGCAATAGAAGTTGATCGAGTTGTCTGCAAAGGTTTTTCTAAATATATGGAAACTCATAAATGGAGCAATCCTAACCTGATCGAGTTATCTGCTCAAGTATGCCTACTTTCATATAAGTTGTGTGTAAACAGGCCGTTGCTAGAATAATTGTCGTTGATCCGGCACTGAAATAAGTGGTGGTGCTTTCAATCATGACTCATGAGTCGGACCCACGCCAGGTGAGATGTCACCATAATGGACTATATATAACCGTGATATGCCATTATACCATCTCTTACTGAAACATTCAAACAAATGCATAGGAGTATATTAGAGAAATGGGGATTAGTAGATGGTACCATGACTAAGCCTACGGATGCAAGTTGAATGCAACGTCAGTTAACCTAATATCCATATTTGAAATCAGCTAACCACTTCCATATAATTATACTACGACCTTCTCCACTCACAAAGAAGTGATGTGATTTTGGAGATCCTATGGATGTTTAAACCGCCGCTTATTTAAGATTGGCCTGATGCTGACCGTAGTTATTTTCGTTTATTTTGCTTGGATTTATATCATTTCTGGATCAAATCAACGTACTGGAGGTAATCAGGGAATCACCAATAAGGTTCAGGTAACCAACGGGATTAGCTTATTTCTATCTCCCTTGTGTTTGGACCTTGCTGGCATGCATGCTCATGCTGTGTGCCTGTGCGTCGCATCTCAGCTCATCAATTTTGTCTGGCTGCATATCATAAAAATCTGATGTGTGACACTCTTATTAATTATTTTTGTCTAGTGGCTTGTAATGAACCACGAACAAAATATAACTGCACACTCTAGACTATGAGCTGAAACCACATAGATCAATCCAAAGCTGCTAAGACAAAAGTCCGTCTATTGTCAAGTTGCATTGTCGATCAATAAGTAATTTGACGTTCGGTCTATTTTCTAACCACCCCATCAGGAAGATATAATAGTTATGCTGGCATATTGTGGCAAGAAGGGTGGTAATAAAATATCGATGCAAAACTTTTTTTTCAAAGGTATGCTCAGAAAGGGTTGAAATATATTCCCTCGCTTTGACCGTCGGCTTATCTCTTCAGGCAACAAATCATGAAAATCCTCTTGAAAATTCGGCACTGCTGTAATTCCAATTGTATGCATCTCTCAGGTTAAGGCAATTAACGATGCCAAAAAACTGTCTCAAGGGAAAAAGAAAACAGCTGCTGCGCCTCCCATTTTGTAGCTATCAGCAACTTTCAGCTGCCACACACAGCGCTAGCCCCCACTATACAATGTACAGTCCTGATGGCCTCTTCTTTGGTTTCTCCCAACACGTACATGAACTGGTGTCCGTATATATCCAAAGCAAGGAACGCCAAAAGCAAGAGAAATTATCACATGATCCATGAGGAACATGACCCTTGGTCTAGTGAACATCATCACTATAGCTAGACGCTACCATATAGCACAGCAATAGCATGATTATGACCAACCCAGCGGCAATCCTCTCCGTGGCGCTGCTCATCTTCGGTGTCTCTCTGATGCTCGTCGTCCACATCCTCGTTGTTTTCTGGGCTCTGCGGCGAGGACTCGTCTCCCGCGGCACCCCGCACGCCAACCAGGAGCGGCGTGTGGAGGACGGCCACGGCGGGGGACTGTCGCCCGGCGAGCTCGTCACGCTTCCTTGCCACGAATTCAAGTCTGCAGACGGCGGGGCGGCCGAGGACTGCGCGGTCTGCCTCGAGGCGTTCGAGGCCGGCGACCTGTGCAGGCAGCTGCCGCGGTGCGAGCACAGCTTCCACGCGGAGTGCGTGGACTCGTGGCTGAGGAAGAGCAGAGCGTGCCCCGTGTGCCGCGCCGACGTGGTGGACCGGCCGTTCAAGGGCGAGGAGAAGGCGGCGGCCTCATCAGGGGTCATGGAGATGCCAGAGAGGACAAGACGCTCGAGCCCAGCATTGGAGATCGTCACTGAAAGGTAAGGCCTAGGAACGGCCGCCCATGGCAGTTGGAAGATGGGACTCGGGACGGCGCCATGGTGCGTTGGTTGTGCAAGCATGTGCATATCTTCTTTTGAGCTGCACCCCCAACTAACTACTCTTTCATCTGTAAGATAAATGTACCCTTTCTAATCTTGATTTTACCTTATGCATGGTGGTACAAATGTGGGCTTGCATTTGATCAATGTGTGATACAATTTACACATATGTATATATTTATTTATAGTGTTTTGTTCACTACTGTGTCGCCAAAAATACTTTCCAGAGACTGTAGCAGACGATGGTCTATATTAATCATCATTAATAGAAGCGGTCACAACTCACAAGCTCAATTTTGAAAATTGGTGTTTTGTCATCGATGGGTGAGTTAGACATGCCGCTCCTCCTCGTTATAATCTAGCTTCAACTTCTGCTAGTTTCAACATGTAATAAAACAGCCATCTGCATAGTTACAACTTCTGCTATGGTAATCTAGCTTCTGTTGTCCGGTCACCGTCGCCGCTCCTCCTTGTTGTCCGGGCCATCGCAAATGAATTCTTTGATATCAAGAGCCAGAAGCATCTCCCTACCTCTGTGCTCTAGATGCATATGCCAAACACCATAGATAGATCTGTATAAGTTGGAGAGGAAATAGAGGGGAGAGGTTGAGAGGGAGCACCTATGTAAATGGGAAAGAGAAAATTACCTATGAGGCCAATCACATAATTTTTTTATGGCTATAAAAACATAAATGTTTCTTATATGGCCCTGTGCTCTAATTTTTTCATGACACTACTGAGCAACGACATGGACTCCACTAAATTACGTTTTTGCCCATCAACCTTTCTAGTCAATCCTTTGTCTCATTCATGCACGTGGTGCGAGAGGGAGGTGTGGCCGCGGCTGGGCGCTGGTGCGAGGGAGCCTCCACGCGTCACGCACCAGGCCATTGCCGGGGCGTTTGTTGTAGGTACCAGCATCAGTAGGGCCACCGTGGCCCCACCACAGCTTGCCGGTCGCCCCGACTACCTCGTGCATTCTTCTTGTTCCAGCACGTCCAAAGTTAAGGGACAAACGACTTTTTTTGATGCATTAGAAATTTAGTATATATATTAAAAAGTTTTATGTGCTGACGTACAAGCTGTCGAATTTTTCACAGTGATATAGAGAGAGAAATGAAGTTTTTTTTTGAAACACATACTGCTACGGTGGCACCAGAGGAAAGCAAGAAATTTTTGATGCATTCTACAACTATGGGTAGAAGCGTCTTTTCCGTTATCCGCTATTTGCCGTTATAGTCAAAATTGACGTAAGTGGCATACATGTAAAAGAAACTTCGAACAAGCACACGGAGGGACTTTTCAAAATTTCAGTGGTACACGGATCATTGGGATGTTTTATAATGGCACATTGGTAAAATGCTAATTTCTTTTCCACGGGCTACTACAAAACTGGTTAGCAATGTGCTTTTTGCCAACAATCCACAGAAGAAACAAGTATGCATCTGCTCTTTTACTGTCCCTTGCCAAGAACTGTTGGCGACTGATGAACTTCTACTTTTTTGATCACCTCTCAGTTCAGCAAATCTTTTGAGCTTGGAATTATGTGGTGAACGTTAATTCTCTCTAGACATCTTTATCCTTCTTTGTTGGGCAATTTGGATGGTAAGAAATGATATCATAGTCAGAAACAAGAACCCCTCAGAACAAGATTGCAAAAGATACTTATCAGTGGAGGCGCTCCTACTTTAGCACAGATGTAAAGCTAGAATAGCCCCTGTGCAAGAAACATGGATCCATTCCACTTTGTAACCTTTTGGCCTTCCTTTCCCACCTTTGCTGTCCGTTAATTCTCCCTCTGTCTGTCCTCTTTTTTCTCCTTCTGTGATCTTTTTGTAACTGCACTCTATGTTTCTTTTTAATGCATTTACAGTAGTCAACTATAGAAGCGGCCATGCATGTCTCCACCTCTGTTAGGCTTCCCGTCGATGTGGAATTATGCACCACCAGATGATATGAGTCATCCATAGTTTCGTGGGTGGTTGACACGGCAGTAGGCAGTGAACATCCAGTTGTAGTTTAAGCTTGATTTGGGTCAAGTGAAGCTACAAAACTGGTTTGAGACAAACCAGTCCATCTTTAGTGGCGGCCTCTGTGGCTCCACCACTGTTAGGCTGTCCGTCGATGTGGAATTATATATGCACCACCAGATGATATATATGAGTCACCCATAGTTTCGTGGGTGTTGACAGCAGCAGGCAGTGAACATCCAGTTGTAGTTTAAGCTTGATTTGGGCCATGTGAAGGTTGAGGCCAGCGACGGAACCAACGACTTTGATTAAGGGGGCCGTACAAATATTATCGCATTTTTTATGTGATAAGATATACTTATAATATGTTTGAATGGATTTTTTTTAAAAATTAACACTATTTATAACCAAGATCATGATTTTTAATCAAAAAATGAGTAAAAGTTGATATTTTTATACTATAATTCAATTATATATATACCTATTCAAGGAATTCTACCGTGCATTGGGGGGGGGGGGCACGGCCCCTGCTGGCCCCCCTGGTTCCGTCACTGGTTGAGGCTTGTTACTCTTGGTGCTTTTGTCAGTACCAAGACAATCTTGGTAGTTGGAGGAGTTCTTGGTGATGGTCTTTTGTGCTAGTTTGGAAGCCTGCCTATCTGGAGATAGAGAGAGAAGTGCATTTCATTCCCGAGGACTTTAGTCTTAGTGCCTCACGAATGAGCTATACATTTTGGTGAGGTGTTGCAACAAGTACAAGGAAGAGTGCCACAAACTCAATACTTCAAGAATTTGGTGTTTTATCGTTCATTTCATTACTCCTAATCTAATGAGTACTTATATTACCATCTTGCATGGTTCAATAGCTTGTTCATTATGTAGCTTAATGTTATACCTAGAATGTACCGTGTGATAGCTTAACTTTAATGATAGGCTAATTTTATTTTTGAACTACAATTATATGGTTAGGTTCCTATGTATTCTTGAATAAATTTTAGTTGGTCCATGGTACTTTATGTTGTGTTGCCCCTAGACATTTCTGAATATCCACCCCAAGAAAATAACCAGCATGTATTCATCATTAATCATTACGCACTCAACATATTACATGATTTTTACTAAATATAGAATTGTAGAATACATGTAGAGGATCAATTTGTAAAACAATTTATAGACACATTTGAACCAGCTATATATACATAGTAAATAAAAAGACATATGGGTATCATTTTATTCAAAGCGTTTATGTACGGACTTAAAGGCTTGTGAAGGTTTTGCCTACTCAGTAGGGTAGGAAGGCTCCATGGCTAGGCCACACATGCCCCTCTTTTCTGAAATATCCTTCTCCATTCTCAGGTAACCATTCTCTCCCCAAGTCGTGCCCCATGAGTTCTTCAACATCCAGTACATGGTGCCATCACTAGTAGTTCCATAACCAATCGCTGCAATCCCATGGTCCAAGTCAGTACAGCATGAGCCAGTCCCCGGAGTAGAATTGGAATGTCATGTCATGTCTCCGCCGTCCACAGCTACTGATACAGGCTGGTTTGCCACAGCCTTCATCAGGGCAGCCTCATTGTTTGCTAGCACATCCTCAAAGCCCTTGATGGTTGCAGCACTATTTGATCCACTCTTGCACGTGCCATCTGCAGCTGTGTAAGGATAGCCGGACTATGTGGTTAGGCCGCCGTTCTTGATGATAAACTTGAAAGCATCGTCCATCAAACCACCCTCACAACCCTAATCCTCACCATGGACATCGCAATCCACCAACTCTTGTTCCGAGAGGGAGGTGAGCTTGCC
>CM041638.1:30824190-30858131 GCA_023333625.1 Bothriochloa decipiens
TTGATGTGGCAGTATAGTCCCTATGTCCCAGTAAATCTGTCGTTCTAGCACTTGGGCCATGTACCAAAAAGAGTGTCAGTTCTAGCCCGAGTCGTAGGCTGCAGACCAATTTTACCCTTCCAGGCGTGTCTCATCCGCTTGACTCGATGACCGTCACCCAATCTAGCTGATAGATCCGCCCCCATCCCCGCCGACAGATCCGTCTCCATCCCAGACGAGATGAAATAGCGGAGCTAGCGCACGGCTTGGCGACGACGGGTGTGGAGCAAAGCATGGCCACCGCGGCAGCCACACCCGACGATCGCGATGGATTCGGTGGAGGAATGTCGGAACAGAGGAAAGTAGGAAAAAGGAAGAAGTAGAACGCAACGCCACCGGCAATGCCTGTGGCGGCCTTCCTCCTTCTCCAATAGCATGCGTCGCGCGCTGGTTGAGACAGGAGGTGGAGTGGCACCCAGGTGAGGGTTCGCAAGGTCGAGGATGGGTAAGGACCCCGCACAGGCACGGCGTTGCCGAGATCCGCCCGCCTGGGGAGCCAGCCCCTAGATTGGGACCTCCACCGCCAGCAATGGCTAGGTGGGCTCGCGGGGGAGGGAGCAGCTGCTCTGTGTTGGCTACTCCGCCATTCACCCCTACCGCGCCATGCCAGCAAGGATGCGCGCTCGCCTGGATGCAGATGCAGGAGTCGGTGGGGCGGGCAGGCACGGCCTCCGTCAACAAGGAGCCCAATCTCCCGCAGCTGGAGAGGATAGATGAGAATCATGGGATCAAGATAAGGATGGAGGGAGCAGGGGTAACACCGGTCTTAGCAAGGGTACACCGGTCTTTTTCCATCAGCCTTGGTCCATGTGTCAAGTCCCGGAACGACTCTTTCTTGGGACAAAGGGAGTATTTATTGAATAGAGAAAGAGAAAAATAAGACTAAGTCTTATTTAGACTCTAAGTCTATGATATTTTCAAGGTAATAAATATGCTTAGACTCTATAATAGAGTCTGTATTGTGAGTGATGTTAGAGATGTAGATAATGCAGCCACCGCCATCATCAATGATGGTTTTTAGCCTAGACCTGCTGGCAACAATGGATCAGGTCCCTCACTGCAAGGAACTGAATATGCAAATATGTGGCAGTTCATTTTTGCAGGACAAGAGTTACATATGGCTTCTAAGGTAGAATTTTGAAGAACAGTTATTACCTGATGTAGCAGCTCTAGTTTCTTAATTTATTTGTGTATCAGCAGCTATTTTTATGCATGTGTGAAACTTAAGCTGATGCATGTGTGAATCTGATGCATATGATTGTGTGAACCTGAAACCTGATGCTATCTTGATGCTTGTGTGAACTGAAACACGATTTTGTCAAGATGACATTTGTAGTGTGAAACCTGATGCTATATTGATTTATGGAAATAGTTCATTTCTGTGAACTAAAACTTGACGCAAGATATGTTGCATTTGAAAAGAATTTTAGAAAAAAGATAGTGACACTCGAGATACAATAATTGTTGCAGCTTGTCCCGGAAACAGTGAACTGAAATGCTACACTGAGAAAAGAGATTCACTCCTCAAAGCAAGTATGTATAGTTGACGTGGCAGTCTTGATAAAAAATAGAAATGAAACCCATTGAGACCGGCCCTAGAGATGTTGACATGCCTCTGGAAGGCCGCTGACGTCCTCGTGCCTCCTGGGCAGCCATGGTGTTGGTGTACAACGTAGATGAGACATAGTGTTAGTGTAGTAGATGTGGTAGTGGACGCTCTGCGTTGGGCTTCTAGTCTTCAGCAGTGAGCACCATACACAAGCTCATCTTGATCGGTTGTTCCATCTGAGCTGAGATAACATTGTCTTAGCACGAGATGGCCTAGGACGACTATGCAATTGGGACAGTGGCGGACCTAGGAATTGAGAGCAGGGTATGCCCAAGGTTAGAAAAAATTTGGATGAACAACACAAAATGTTTAGATGAGCTCAGTAAAAGATACATATAGTTCAAAGTAAATTTGTTCCATAAAAAATTAAGATTACAAAATATCAAAAGAAAATTACAATTAAATTTTAACTCTTCGATCCCTCATTGCTTGATAGCGACTGATGATGTCCTGATCTTTGACTTGCAAAAAGAATTCACGCTCAATAAATGTGACCAAACAATCATTCAAGTACTGGTTTCCCATCCTGTTTCTCAACTTGTTCTTCACATAATTCATTATTAAAAACACTCTTTCTACAGTAGCAGTTGCTACAGCAGCACTAGGACTAATTTGAGAAGTCTATACACAATATCATATTTTGTGTGCTTATTTTCTGAAATAAGCTTGACAGAAAGCTCAGCAAGGCTGTTCACTTATCTAAACCTTTCATCTTCACGCATTTTAGTAATAAAGAGTTGAAGTTGATAAGGGAGATGGTCTAATTCTATTCTTGAGAAATCATTGGAATATAATTGAGCTAGCTTAACCAAACTTGCTTTGTCAAAAGCTGCAAATGAATTAGCAGGATTGAATGCTGACATGCAGATTAGCAAATCTGTGTTTACCTCATCGAACTTGTCATTCAGCTTTTGAAGTTGTCTATCAATAACACTTAAGTACATGTCCACGTGAAAACGGTGCAGATTCTTGATTTTCACATAGAACCTCCTGTCTCTTCCAACAGGCCTATAGAAATTGTCCATGTCAGGGATTTTGAGCCTATGCTTGTACAAAAAGAATGGACGTCTTTTAGAAACTCATTCCATCCATCATCCTCCCTCATTTGCTCCAGCTGAATCTTCCAATCCACACTGGGGCGGTGTGCTCTTCCGCTGGATTCATTTCTAATTACCTCTAAAATCTGAATCGAAGAACTCCAATCGGCACTGGGGTGGTGTGCTGACGTAGCGGCGCAAGGAGCCGGGAGCCAAGAGAGAGGCGGCGTTGCCTGGCCACGAGCTGCGCAGTAGCCGCGACGCCGCGTGTGGCGCGTCAGCGACTGCGGGCGATGGGAGCGGCGACCGGCGAGCATCCGCGCGTGCAGGTCGCATGGGAGGCATCAGTGGCGGCAGTGAAATCGTGCCCAGCAGCCTAGGTCGAAGAAGCAGCGGACGGATGTCTGATGGTGGGATTGGGGGAGTGAAGAAGTGTGTGGGGAGCCTAGATGGGCCATGGGCCATCCGGATTGGCATGACTTGTGGGCTGTTTTCAAGTCGGACGCAAATTGCAGCCATAAAATGGCAAAAAAAGTAGAGAACTGCGATTTTAACCATTGGCTATTTTATACATGTATATACATCATATACCTATTAATTTTTTTCCAAAAAAGTAGGGTATGCCAGTGCATAGCCGTGCACAACATTAGGTCCGTCCATGAATTGGGATACTGTCTGCTCCAAATCATGAAACAGTCAAAATGCTAGCTTTAATGACTCGGCTAGTTATGGGCCAATTAGCTGAGATCCACTCTAACATTAATAGCTAATGGTTAGTATGATACTTCTTGCATCCTCTGATATATAGTGTTTGTGGTTCAATTTGAGTGTCAATCAACCACATTTGACCTTGATTGATGATCAAACCACTAATAAAATCACTAAATAAACCCTGGGTAGGGTCTATGTTTCTCATACGGGGTCTTACAGTGTTGCAGGCGACCGATGTTCTGAAACATCCTCAAATTTTTTATGAAGGAAAAATCCACAAAATGGATAATAATGTGAAATTATATTGTCACATTATTATACAACAGTTAATAATCAAATCCATACATCAAAACTAGATCAAAGAGTTCATAAATAGGGCTTACATCATTCAATACATCATCTCATGGCGAATCATCAGAGTACAAACATCTACAATAGCTGCGGAAGTAGAAGAGCATTCATGGAAGGATCTTCAACAACCATCTTGAGTGCAGGCATGAGACCTTCTAATCCTTACAATTCCATTGTCACTGTGAAGCAGGTAAATTTGCACACGGCCAGATGTGGGCAGGCCATGGTCAGCACCGATGAGCTTTAGTGGAAAGATAAACAAGGGATCTAGCGATCCTATAGTTTGGCTATGGTTTTCCTATGCATGCAAGCAGTAATCAAGTTTATAACAATAAGTCAAGTTTTAACACATTCCCATCCCACAGACACACATCCATCCACCATCCCATCCATCCCAGATCCATCACCACATCTCCACCAATGTCACCATCATGACTCACTCTCAGGTCGACCAGGCCAACTTCCTCTCGGCCGGTCTCAGCGGCCCACAGCCCTCAACCTGGCTCATGGCCCAACTCTCAGGGGAAGGTAGAACACTCCACTCACTAGTCTAGTGCATCCTCCTAAGGAAGGGTCCATAGCCGACGAGTCGGCATATGTATCGATCGATCAATCATAACACTCTGCAGAGGTTTCACTAATACACCAGATAACCATCATCGATGCTTGCAATCACCTAGGCAGATTCTGGGCGCCTACTACCATAGAACGATGCCATCTTACCTCTCAACCCTGGAACACCCTTAGAGTGGCTGATACTGTGAGGGCTCATGATCCCATTCCCGCAGAGCATCATGACCGTCTCGAAAGGGTGTGAGTCTCTCATGCCCGTACCTTCCTAACACATGCTCGTCTGATAGTAATGGCATCGATCTATCCAGCGGTTCGGCTATCTTCCCCCATGGGAAGCGAGTGGAAAGCGAAGGATTCTTATAGGTCCAGATACCAACACAATAGTTCCTAAGTGTGACCAAGCCAGGATATCTTCTCCAGGGTTGATTCTTAACGTGCTACCATGGCACCTTCATCCCGGGCTCCACCCCTCAGAGGCTCACACCCAAGGATTCACCATCTCGAACAGGGTTTACCCGCCACAGGTAACTAAGCATAGATGCCCAGGTTGCATCATCGGCAAGACTCGCTCCATAAGCTCGTCGTTGATCCCAACTCGATCGACTCAACCCTCACCCTACTCCCTGCCGTAAGTTCCACCCCAAACCCAGATACATCATCACCAGCTCACATACCCATCTGATACATCAACACATGCACCAAGCCAGACATCCCCGACAGACCCTCCTAGGGTTCATCACATCGCATCAAAATGTAAGCGAGTGAAGTATATATATGTATATATAAATATAGCAGATAAGCATGTGTCTAACATAACAGCGGGTGAGCAGGTGATAGGTTATGACAAGGTAGGGGCTATCCAGGCAATATTCTTCCATGAAAACCTATCCAGGCATAAGCATTGCATAAAAGTAAAGCACTAACAATTCTAGATATTAGCCATGTCTAATAGGATTTCTAAGAGAAGGTGCTGCCATGACACCTGCACTGTCAAGGTAGTTGTGGTATGAGTCGTCTTTCATCAATGTAGTCGTTCAGCGGAACCTCCTTCTTGGTGTTCGTAGCCTTCTCCCTTGGATTGCTCCTCGCTCAGCTCTGAAATCAAGACGTAATAGTCGCATAAGCGACTCCTATAGAATAGCATGAAGAACGAACAAATATTGAAAAGATCCAAATGCACTCAAACATTAGCTCAAGACGTAGAGCTCGATTTATAGAAAATTTGGACGCTTATTTCATATTTTTCTGAGCTCGTATGAATTAGTTATGAAATTTTGAAGAGTTACATATATTTTGAAAAAGGTAAAAGGCTGGATTAACCAGGGCGTGACATGTGTCAGCCAGGGATAGGTCCATGTGGCAGCAGTTGGTTAGGCTAAGGTGGCAAAACTACTGACATGGCTGATGATATCATGCTGACGTCAGCACAGACGAGTGGGACCATGCTGACATCACTAATGACGTCATCGCTGACAGGTGGGGCCAGGCTGGCGCCATGATGATGTCAGCGTTGACCACGGTCAATGGTCAACTGGGCCCCCATTGGGCCGTTACTGGGACGGATATGGGCCGGGCCTGGCTCGCCACATGGCACGCACTCGTGCTACCATGTCATCAATCTAATCCGAATCGGGCTCAGCTCATGGCTTCTGTTCCACGGTGCACCGGTTCGCTTGGGGTCCACCAGCAGCACCTCTGGTTCACGTGAGCTGGGTACACGGATGAGTCCTCGGGTTCACGCAGTCCACCAACCGATCCTCGGTGCACCGGCTCACACTGGGGTCCACACACAGCGTATCTGGTCCACGAACACTGCGTCCACCTTCTTCTTCGTGAATCCATCCCCTCCTTTGTTTCCTTTGCTCGATGGCAGGGTTCACCAGCAGTGAGGGGTCCTTCTATTCCCGGCATCCTGGTGGTCCTCCGGCTCCATCAACTCATCCATCGGCTTCGGGACATCACGATGATCACAACGACGGTCTTCAAGGTGAAAGCTTGACTCTGAGCAGCGTGGTCCATGATGAACGGCGGCTCATTGGCGTTAGTGCATGGCTGCATTCCAACCGCGTCCAAATCCAAGTCGATGGGGGGCACGGGTGTGCAATTGGGGTCACCAGACACTTTCCCGACGCGTCGGCGGTGACCATACCCCACGGCGGAGCATGCGCGGGCAGCAGCGCCCACGTGGAACTGTGGCGTGGCCCTGGTGCATGGCATGGCACCCAAGGAGGCTCTCGGTCCCCATCTTCTCCATCTTTCGATGCAGCACATCATGGTAGAGTTGTTCATAGTCTTCTTGTCCTCCGTGGCAGCCGGTGGTGAACGGGGTGCCCTCGCTATGGCGGCGCTCTAGAGCAGCACGGCTGCGGCATGGCAGTGACACGGTCGAGCGCTCACGCGACCCGGTGCGGCACCCCGGCGGCTGGCGTGCGCATAGAGTGCACCACAACGAGGCGGATGCAGATCTCCAATTGATGAAGCCCGAGCATCCTTGGCTGGCTGGCAGCTTGGCCTCGCCACGATGGACCATGGCCACAGCGACGTACCTGACGGCGGCACAGTCGCAAGGGGACTGCGTACAAGACAGCAATCCTAACAGCTAGCTTGCGCACGGAGATCACCACATCGAGACATCCATGGATCCAAGGCTCTACAATGAGACAGCAAGCGGGCTTCGCCACGGCGACGCACGGCGCACGGCAGCAGGCATGGTAGTTGGCCGTTTCGACGTCCTCCTGACACCGTGGGGAGGACGGGCTTGGCCGGTGATGTGTGTGCATGTGCGTGTGTTCCAAGCAGGCCAGTGTGGCCTTGGCCTATGCGCTCTCAAGGAAGAGCACCATGGCCAGAGCTAGGGTCAAGGTTGAGAGAGAGGCCCTGGCGGTGCTTACCGTCGTGTGATGCGGATAGGAGGTTCGGTACACGTCCTCAGCAGTGGCTCGCGGTACGGCTTCGGCTCCTCGGTCCCGACGCACCACATAGCAGTAGCTTCGGCATGGCTCGTTCCTTCTGGCTCTGACGAGGCTCCTCCCTTCTTCTCCGACGATGGTGGTCCTGCCCCGCCTTCTTCTCCTCCTTTCCTCCCCCTTCTTCTCCAATTGAAGCGGCTGGTGGTGAATTAGATGCCACCGGTGTGGTGGAGGGCGATGGAACCCTAGGGGGCGTTGGGGCTTGCTTTTATAGAGGCAGTGATGATAGGTAGCGTGGCAGTGACATGGCATCATGAGCTTGAGTAGCCAGGGGCAATTCAGTCCTCGACGCTCTATGAGCGGTTACCAGGAGTTGTGGGCTCCAGCTGCAAGTGAATGCGAGGCTAGCTACCTTGGCAGCCAAGGGAGAGAGGGGGACAGGCGGGGAACATTGGCATGTGCACCAGAGCGGGCGCGCGTGGGAGAGCAAGGCGCTCGCGGCTACGGGTACCTTGTGGCAGAGGCTGTCGGTCCAGGTGGCGTGTGCGAGGGGCATTGATGCGGCGCTGGGCAGGATCGTGCGGCGGAGGGATGCGCGTGGCGCTCACGCGATCGCGCTCAGCCACGGAAAAGTAGGGGAATTAGGGGACCGTGGGGGAGAGGTATGACATGTGGGTCCCGCACATGGGTCCCGCTCGTCAGTGGCTCGGTGGCCCATCCATCGCAACGCGGGCGTGGGTAGCTCTTGATGGGCCTTCATGGGCCGTCTGGTGCGAAGAGAAAAGAGAGGGAGAGGGATGCAGCCTGGGCTAGGGCTAGGCTAGCTTCCTTCGCATGCCATATTAGCTTTCTCCTATTTATGCTTTTATCCTTTCTCTTTTCTAATTTCTATTTTCTAAAAAAACTTAATATACATATATACTTATGTGTATATGATGTACTAAAATATATAAGTAGCCAAATAGTGAGCATACAAGGCCCTTGGGTAGGTGGGGGTATTATTCCCCTAATATTTATTTATAAAATAATTATTGTTACTCCATTTATAGAAACAACTAGTGCCACTTATAGAATACATCTAGTGAAACATAGAGATATCACAAGTGAAATAGGGAAGGAAAGCATGAGGTGCATTGGACACAAGATTCCAATGTGGGAAGCTTGAACAAGCTGAGGGAAATTAGTGCAACATTGTGATATTTCTAGTGAAACAGAGATATAGCCTATGAAACATAGAGGGGTAAACAAGAGGTGCATTGGATACATGGCTCCAATGAAATGCTTGAGCAAGAGGAAGGAAAGTTAGTGGAGCAAGATAGGTGATGAAGGTAGAGGAAAGTTCTAGAGTCTAGTCTCATGTACGTAAGTACAAGAGTGCAACATGGGTAAGTCACATGTATAACTTGGATACTTGACTCATGAATCATAAGTTGCTAGACATGGGTGCTTATCACATGTGTCTTAAGATTATATTAAGTCACATGTGATGATGATGTTACTTAGTGTAGCACTAAACATATGTGCCACGTGTAAAAAGGGTAGGGTTCCTACATGACACACAACATACATGGACATGTTTTGAGAAATTTTTGTTGGTTGCAAATTTTAGTGTTTGTAATTTTCTTAGGGTTGTTACAGTCCTACCCCCTTATCGGAATCTCGACCCCGAGATTCAAGGAAAGTAGTACTGTGCGAAGTGATAAAGTGATGTCTACTCAACGTCTGGCTTCTTGTTCTTTGTTGCTTGATGTAGTTGCTCCATTGAGTCACAGGGGGTGAGTAGTGATTCCTCATTCTCTCTGTTTCAATTCCTGGTTGGGTAACAATAGTTTGGTGTTGATGTGGATGTTTTGAGTGGATCTTGAGAGTGCCATCATGAGATTCTTCTGCATTAGCTGAGTGGTCATAGTTACAGAAAGTTCCAACATATGGCTAGCAGGTAGTGATATAGATTAGGTTTTCCCGTTCAAAATTGCGTGCATTAGGCGCTAGGTTTCAATCCTAGGACCTAAGGGTTATGGGTCCACCATGCTTCCGCTACGCTACTCCAATAAGTGTAGTCATACATTTGCCTTTATCTGAGTGAGGTCTTGGAAGCTTCAACGTAGGCTTGTAGTAGCATCTTGCATTCTTGATCAGTAGTTTATGCTCCAAAAGTAGATATTTACGTTTTCTACAGCTTAGCTCTTGGTCAAGACTATGACCATTTCTTTTAGTAAGGAATTCTCAAATCCAACCGGGAAAATGACCTATTCAAGTCTGCTTTTTGAACTTGGCTACGACAGTCCTGTCAATACTTTACCATTGTTAACCTCTGTTTCTCATGTCCTCGGAGAAGTATTTGGTGTGACGCAGCCATTCTAGCAAATGGGCCATTCTATAGTTTAGGGTACTAGATCCAAATGATCTCATCAGATAAGTGACTTCTCAGGGAATTATTGGAATGCTGGTCCTGTATTATTCAACCAAGTGTAGACCCGAGGGTTACCTGTGTTCTCCGATTGTAATCAGGTTGATTCATCATATAAGGATTCACTACAGTGTTAGACTCTTTTTATAATCCAAGGATCCTGGAAGTTATCCAAGAGCGGGTTGTTCCAAGGGAGATTCCTCAAGTGTATTTAATTAAAAGCTTAAGTCCTTATGCAACCTAGACGGACATGTATAAACATGGTGCATCAGACAAGCTGGTGTCAAAATATTGACACATGGGTATTACATACCTTTCACAAGATTGGGGGTGTTCCTAATCGATAGTCCTTAACGGATAGCTCGACGGACACTGCGATCTTCAATTCCTTCAACCAGCTTCATTGTCTAAATGTTGGAGGCATCCATCAGATAAGGGCATTCAACAAGTTTGTGACCTTCTCCAGAGCATCCAAGGCAGATGATCAGCGATTTGCCTCAAGCTGTAGTAGACTTCTCCATGTTGAGGTCTTTCTGGGCAGTTTGTTGGTTGAGTTGCCAACGTGCTACTCTACAAGCACTATGGTCCATGGTGTCCTGAGCTTGCTTGGTGATCTTCTTAATTGTACCTTGATTCGACTTAATTCGGATCTCAACTACTGGGGTGTTGCAGCTCTTTGGGCAGTCCATAACTTTGTGTCCCTTTTGGCCACAAGCAAAACAGGCATATCTTGCAAGACTTGTACCTTTCTGAGCTTGCCCGATAGGTGCTTGAGCTAGGATAGTTTTCCTTTTAGGACGTAGGGCAGTCCTGTGACCTATCTTTGCACATCTATTGCAAGTGAGATGTGCATCATTTGAATCGGTAGTATACTTCTCCTCTTTGCAGTAGGCAGACTTGTGACCAGGCTGACCACACTAATGATGTCATCGCTGACAGGTGGGGCCAGGCTGGCGCCATGATGATGTCAGCATTGACCATGGTCAACAGTCAACTGGGCCCCCATTGGGCCGATAACGGGCCATTATTGGGATGGATATGGGCCAGGCTTGGCCCACCACGTGGCACGCACTCGTGCTAGCACATCATCAATCTAATCTGAATCAAGCTCAGCTCATGGCTTCCGGTCCACAGTGCACCGGTTCGCTTGGGGTCCACCAGCAGCGCCTCTGGTTCACGTGAGCCGGGTGCACGGATGAGTCCTCGGGTTCACGCGGTCCATCAACTGGTCCTCGGTGCACCAGCTCACACTGGGGTCGACACGCAGTGTCTCTGGTCCATGAACATTGCCTCCACCTTCTTCTTCATGAACCCATCCCCTCCTTTATTTCCTTTGCTCAACGGCGGGGCTCGCCGGCGGTGAGGGGTCCTTCGATTCCCAGCATCCTGGTGGTCCTCTGGCTCCATCAACACGTCCATCAGCTTTGGGATGTCACGACAATCACAACGACGGTCTTCAAGGTGATAGCTTGACTCTGAGCAGCATGGTCCATGATGAACGACGGCTCGTCAACGTCGGCGCATGGCTGCGTTCCAACTGTGTCTAAATCCAAGTTGATACGGGGCACGGGGGTGCATTGGGGTCACCAGACACCTTCCCGATGCACCGGCGGCGACCATACCCCACGGTGGAGCACGAGCGGGCAGCAATGCCCACAGCGGAACTCCGACGTGGCCATGGTGCGTGGCACGGCACCCAGGGAGGCTCCCCAATCCCCATCTTCTCCATCTTCTGATGCAGCACATCACGGTAGAGTCGTTCATCGTCTTCTTGTACTCCATGGCAGCCGGTGGTGAACGGGGTGCCCTCGCCATGGTTGTACTCTAGAGTAGCACGGCTGCGACACGGCAATGACATGGTCCGGCGCTCACGCAACCCGGTGCGGCACCCCGGCGGCTAGCATGCGCACAGAGTACGCCACAATGAGGCAGATGCAGATCTCTAGTCGATGAAGCCCAAGCTTCCTTGGCTGGCTGGCAGCTTGGCCTCGCTGCGATGGACCATGGCCATGGCGACGTACCCGGTGACAGCACGGTCACATGAGAATGGCATTCGAGACAACAACCCTAATAGCTAGCTTGCGCATGGAGATCACCACGTCGAGACCTCCACAGATTCAAAGTTGAAGCGGCTCGAGGCTCTACGCTGAGACAGCAAGCGGGCTTCGAGGCATGGTGGCTGGACGTTCTGGTGTCCTCCTAACGCCATGGGGAGCACGGGGCTTGGCCGGTCATGCGCGTGCGTGTGCGTGTGTTCCAAGCAGGCCGGTGTGGCCTCGGCCTATGTGCTCTCAAGGTAGAGTGCCATGGCCAGAGCAGGGGTTAAGGTTGGGAGAGAGGCCCTGGCGGTGCTTACCGTCGTGTGATGTGGATAAGAGGTGCGGTACACGTCCTCAGTAGCGGCTCGCGATACGGCTTTGGCTCCTCGGTCTCGACGCACCGCACAATAGCAGGTCCGGCACAGCTCATCCCATCTGACTCCGACGAGGCCCCTCCCTTCTTCTCCGACGATGGTGGTTCCTCCCCCACCTTCTTCTCCTCCTTTCCTCCCCCTTCTTCTCCAATTGAAGCGGCTGGTGGTGAACTGGATGCCACCAGTGTGGCGGTGGGCGATGAAACCCTAGGGGGCGTCGGGGCTTGCTTTTATAGAGGCAGCAGCGGTAGGTAGTGTGGCAGTGGCATGGCGGTCATGAGCTCGAGTAGCCACAGGCAATTCAGTCCTTGGCGCTCTACGAGCGGTTGTGGGAGTCGTGGGCTCCAGCTGCCAGTGAAGGCAGGGCTAGCAGCCATGGCAGCCAAGGGAGAGAGGGGGATAGGCGGGGAACATAAGCATGTGCACCAGAGCGGGCGTGCATGGGAGAGCAAGGCACTCACGGCTGTGGGTACCTTGTGGCAGAGGCTGTCGGTCCAGGTGGCGTGTGCGAGGGGCGTTGATGCGGCGCTAGGATGGATCGTGCGGCGGAGGGACGCGCGTGGCGCTCACGCAATCATGCTCAGTCATGAAAAAGTAGGGGAATTGGGGGGACCGTGGGGGCGAGTATGACATGTGGGTCCCGCATGTAGGTCCCCCCGTCAGTTGCTCGGTGGTCCATCCGTCATGACGTGGGCGTGGGCAGCTCCTGATGAGCCTTTGTGGGTCGTCCGGTGCGGAGAGAAAAGAGAGGGAGAGGGATGCAGCTTGGGCTGGGGCTGGGCTGGCTTCCTTCACAGGCCAGATTAGCTTTCTCCTATTTTTACTTTTATCCTTTCTCTTTTCTAATTTTTGTTTTCTCAAAAAACTTAATATACATATATACTTATATGTATATGATGTACTAAAATATATAAGTAGCCAAATAGTGAGCATACAAGGCCCTTGGGTAGGTGGGGGTATTATTCCCCTAATATTTATTTATAAAATAATTATTGTTGCTCCATTTATAGAAACAACTAGTGCCACTTATAGAATACATCTAGTGAAACATAGAGATATCACAAGTGAAATAGGGAAGGAAAGCATGAGGTGCATTGGACACAAGATTCCAATGTGGGAAGCTTGAACAAGCTGAGGGAAATTAGTGCAACATTGTGATATTTCCAGTGAAACAGAGATATAGCCTATGAAACATAGAGGGGTAAACAAGAGGTGCATTGGATACATGGGTCCAATGAAATTCTTGAGCAAGAGGAAGGAAAGTTAGTGGAGCAAGATAGGTGATGAAGGTAGAGGAAAGTTCTAGAGTCTAGTCTCATGTACGTAAGTACAAGAGTGCAACATGGGTAAGTCACTCATGAATCATAAGGTGCTAGACAAGGGTGCTTATCACATGTGGCTTAAGATTATATTAAGTCACATGTGATGATGATGTTGCTCAGTGTAGCACTAAACATATGTGCCACGTGTAAAAAGGGCAGGGTTCCTACATGACACACAACATACATGGACATGTTTTGAAAAATTTTTGTTGGTTGCAAATTTTGGTGTTTGTAATTTTTTAGGGTTGTTACATGTTCTGTACTAGCAGTAAGGTGGTTGTAGTATTCAGCTAGGCATGCAGTGGTTCTCATGTCCTATTATAGAACTAGGAGAAAAACCCATGCGTTGCTACGAAAATCACTGGTGAAATTATTCTAACTTTTACCATTCTGATGTGAATAACTGAATATATGTTAGAAAATGTTGTGGTTTGCTAATGTGAATAACATAATGGCATGGGTTACTGTGTTAGTGGATGATGACACATGGAGACTTTGCATAGCAAGGTAGAATGTGCTAGTGAGATGTAAGTGGATGCTGATTTGGACACTTTACATGGCAAGAGAAATAGGTTATGCGGTTTATATTTATAAGACATATAGATTTATTTTTACCAATGGTATTTGTTTTCAATGTTAGTTTGCCCTTGTCCATTGGTGATACTTTGCAGTGGCTATTCATATTATGAACCAGGCAAAATGGATTGTCATCGTCAATTGGTAACAAGGACCGATAGTGATAGTTCATCATCCCGATTTGTATCACCAACAGGCTCCAAAAAGCACACCATTTTCACTTTGGTTTGTTTTGTAAACCGTCATTGGATAAGAGTTGTCACATATAGTTCATATTACGAACCGGTAGTGTCGGGGTTATGATTCCCTAGGGCATGGATAACGGGTTCGACAGTAGGACAAATAAGCAACCAAGGCCCAACCATGTTGCAGTAGCTAGGACAAGCACCAAAGTAAGGCCGCCATAACCTCTCAACCTACCTTACCCACACACCAGGGCTACAACCCCCGATCCCTTTGCTACCACCTCTAACAATGATGAAACAGGACCCACCATCAAACCCTGCCTGCACTGACCAGCACACCACACTGACTCTACAAAACCAGAGGGATCAGCAGTCACCTTGGCCTAGACATGCATCATCTTTGCCACGGGACACAGAAAGAACACACCACCCAAGGCAGAGATGATCGGTATGATGGCCAACTAGCCACATACAGCTAGCTTGATAGGTATACGCTCAATCCTACCTGCTACGGAATGGAGGCCCCTATAGAGGTCCGACTCAAAAGTTGCTAGGGCCAGCCAAGTCTATGACCCCATCATAAGGGAACGAGGCCACAATCTCCGTGACGGTCAGGTGATCAACAACATAGGGGCAGCTACCAACTCTCGAATGCCACTCTCCGGAGGCCAAATGACGATGAAGGACATGTAGCGAATAACTAACTAGTGGATCATCATCACGTCAACAGCGCCATCTTGGATGGCAGTTTAGGCCACACCATGCCATACCGCAACGTGGGACCATGGACCATGATGATAGCTGCGCCAAGGCGAACACCACATGATCAGCGTTGGTTGCAAGCCAAACTAGTTAGGAGATCTTTGTTTTTTGAGCCCATGCCCCAAACACTATATAAGGATGGCAATATGTCACCTATTTCCTCATCTACTAGAGTGGGGCCCCGCGCGGCGCGCGGGTAAGAGGTGAAGAGGAAGGGGAAAAAAAAGAGAGGAGGAAGGGGAAAGGGCAAGAAAAAAAATTCGTCTGTGAACAGTAACCAAACCCGGTAGGGAATAGTGAACCCGTTATGAAACAGTAAGTAACCTATTTTAAAACAGTGGAACCCGTCGTGGAACAGTAACAAACCCGTTAAAGAACAGTGTAATCCATTATGGAACAGTAACAAACCCGTTAAGGAACAGTGTAAACCTGTCATGGAACAGTAACGAACCCGTTAAGGAACAGTATAATCTATTATGGAACAGTAACAAACCCGATAAGAAAACAGAGTACCCGTTACTATTGATGAACAATATTGCTGAGTCTTGTTAGTGGACCCGTTACTGTTCATCAACAGTAGCGTCACCAGGAACAAAGTATCTATATAGATGAGCTCTTGAAGCTCTCATTTGAGTGGTTCTTATAGGCAAGTCAAGGGCTTCAGAGCGTCAGTTGTTGAGTGGCGCCATGCATTGGAGATGCACACGATGTTGGCAAGAGATCGGTAGGGCACATGGTAGCCAATAGAAGTGTATTGTTAGTTTTCACGACTAGTTTGTAGAGGCCTAGAGGTGACTTGCCTTACGTGTGCTAGACTGGTAGTGGCTTGATGTAGGACATGGCCTTAACTGTGGTGCAAGAAGTCATAGTGTTCCTGACTTGGTAGTTTTACATTCAGTATTGTTATGTGGTAGTTATTTTGCACAGTGATGATGCTTTGTGTCTTATTTGGCTGAAGGGACAGTTGTGTGGTTTGGTGGTGTGCTATTATAATGCGGGAGATGTTGATGTATGGTTCCAGTTGCTTGGTGTAATCTTTGTTATTTTTTTGTCAGGTCCTTATTGTTTTTATTGTTGGAGTCACATTGTTTTGTTTTAATTTTGTTGGCTTGACCGGTCTAGGTGGTTTATCTTATTTTTAATATGATCGCCATTTTTTATATCTGTTTAGAAAAATGATGTAATATAATATTTATAGCATTGTATCCTGGTATTAATAAACTATTATTTCTCCTATACTATTCTGGTGAATTTTGTAATGATTTCAGACAACATTTTTGTAGAACCTCTAGTACAACTAAATTGTTATATTTGTGATTTATTTTTTTCTTTGTATCGTAACATATTAAGTTTTTTTTCCCTGTCTGACTATAGAAATATGTAAATTGTTAACTGTTAATTGTCTTTGTGCCAATACAGATCAGATTTTGTTGAGGTTGTAGGTTATCTGCTGGATATTTTTATTCCCGTAAATAAAAATTGTAGATTATGTACTTACATAAATTGCAACTAAAGTTACATAGAACTTATATGCAATAACCGTTGTTCGAAAGGAAACTAAATTTCAGGTTCAAGCACCTGAATTTTAGCGTCCCATTAAATATTGATGCAAAATTTAAAAATGCATTATCTTCCAAACTTTATAAAGGAATGTTAGAAAGGGCTGAAATATATAACCTCCCCGCAGGTTAAGATAATTAACAAATGGCACACAGACAATTATCTCAAGGAAAAATTAAAACAGCTGCGGCTTCCGCTTTCTTCCTTGTACCCATAAGTAACTTGCAGCTACTATACAGTCTCTACTATACATCATACAGTGCTGATATAATAAGGTCGTCGATCGCTTCCTCTTTGGTTTCTCCCAACACTTTGAACGCAACTGCATATATCCAAAAGGAAGGAACGGCAAAAGCAAGAGAAATCGTCACATGATCCAAGACAAACATGCTCCTTAGTCTAGAGAATATCATCAGTAGCTACACACGCTACCATAGCAAAGCATGATGGACCCATTCGAAATCCTCTGCGTGGTGCTGACGACCGTGGGCATCTCTCTGATGGTCGTCCTCGTCGTCGTACGCCTTGTTGCTTTCTGTGCTATTATGAGGGGGCGACTCGGCTCCCGTGGCAGTGGCACCACGCACGCCGACGTGGAGGAGGACGGCCACGGAGCAGGACTGTCGGCCGGCGAGCTCTTCAGGCTTCCTCGCCACGACTTCAAGTCTGCAGACGACGGCGGGGCTGCTGGGGACTGCGCGGTCTGCCTCGAGGCGTTCGAGGCCGGCGACCGGTGCAGGCAGCTGCCGCGGTGCCAGCACAGCTTCCACGCGGAGTGCGTTGACTCGTGGCTGAGGAAGAGCAGCGCGTGCCCTGTGTGCCGTGCCGACGTGGTGGTCCGGCCGCCCAAGGGCGAGGCGAAGGCGGCGGCCTCATCAGGGGTCGTGGAGATGGCGGAGATGAGAAGCTCGAGCCGCGCATTGGAGGTCATCATCGTCACTGGAAGATAGATAAGGCCGGTCGCCTGGAGTACGGCCTATAGCAGTTGGAGTTTGGGAATCGGGACGGCGGCACGATGAAACCAGTACTACAGCAGGTATAGAGTATGTTGCTTGTGCAAGCATATGCGTATCTTCTTTTAAGCTGCGCCCCCAACTGCTCTTTCATCTGTTTTTTTTTTAAACAAGGGAAATGCTCTGCTTTTATAGAAAGCAACTGGTAACAGGTCACAGCATTTATATAGATCAAGCCAAGGGCTATAATGGCCAACTAGATTAGAGTTCTATTACATCAGAAGGATTAAAACTAGACGGCTTCAAGATCTTGAGCCAGCACAGCATCGTCTTGCTCATCTCCTCAATAGCTTGTTGGTCTTTTGCTTTCATTCGAATACTCCATTTATGTAACAAAGAGAGCGCCGAGTAAATCACATTAGTTGGAACACGTGGGAAGATCTTATCAATAGCCATTTTGTTCCTAGAGGTCCAAATGGCCCATGAAACCCCGCAAAGAAAAAAAGCAACAGATTAGGTGAGCAAGGCCCCTTGCCTCTCATCCAGGAATCACAAAAACTTGACAAGGAACCAGGATAAATATTCAGGTGGAAAATACCAGATAAGACTTTCCAGATCAATACAGCGATATGACATTTAAAAAATAGATGGTCTATAGTTTCTACTTCCCCACACATGCAACATTTGGAGGACCCCTTCCAGCCTCTCCCTTTGAGGCTAGCAGCTACCTGGAGTTTATTGTTAGTAAGTTGCCAAAGAACTGCTCTTTCATCTGTAAGATAAATGTACCTTTTTTGTTTGTTTTTCCAATACGCATGATGGCACAAATGTTGTTGGCATGCATTTGATCAATGTGAGACTGTTTACGTAATATTTATAGTAGTGTTTTGCTCCCTACTATGTTTAGGCTTTAATAGAGCCGCCAAAAATGTTTTCTAGAGACAACAGCATACCGTTTCTATAATCATTAACAATAGAAGCAGTCACAAGCCCAGCCGTCTCTAAAAATATATAGTTTCTATTTTTTAGTAACCGCCGTCGCTCCTCCTTGCTGTTCTGTTTCTGCTCTTTCATCACGCAGCACACAACCGGGCCACTGCCAACAGATCCGATTCTCTGTGATAAAGACCCAGAAGGATCTTCCTACCTCTCTACAAAACACCATAGCCAGATCTGCATATGTGGGAAAGGACTAGGCCAAGGGGTGAGATCAACCAGAGGATAGTCGGACAGAGTTTGGGAGGGAGCACCTCTAGAAACTATGTGAATTCTTCACATGTTGCCGTGGAACATTAAAGGTGTTTCGATGACTATTTAAGTTGTTTAAGGAGCGAGTTTAGTGGAGAAAAGATGTAAATCAGAAAATGCTACTTAATGGAATAGTGCAAGCTGAATGACATGTGCCAGTTGGCAGAGGCTCTCCCCCTGACCCCCGAGCGCTCCCTTCGGGTGACTCGGGGGCTCGCCGGCGCCACCCACCATCCCTCCCCCTCGCCGCCTCCCCGCCGCCGTCGCCGCCTCCTGCGCATGACGGCGGCGGCCCACTCCGACCCTCAAAGCTGCCTCCTCCTCCACCCCTCGCTCCTCCTACCCCTTCACCCAACCCTAACTCCGCGCGACTGGCGGGCCCATGGGTCAGCGACGGGGCGGATCCATGCCCCCCAGTGGCTGGATCTCGCCTCTCCCCCTCGTTGCTTCAGCCTTGCCTAGGGGTTGGGCGTCTGCCGCGTCGGTGCGGTCCTCTGACCTGCCGGCTCAGGGTCGTGCCTCCTGGCGTCCGAGGGTGCTAGCGGCCGGCCGTAGCCGCACCCTTGGGGCCAGATCCGGCAAGCGGTGCCACCCTCCACCCCAGTCCCGGCTGCCACCACGGTGGTCTGGCCCGGGGGGCGGTATCCGGCGTTGGCGGCCCTCCAGGTGGTCGGGGACGCTGGCAGCTGGCCGGAGCCACGCCCTTTGGGCTGGATCCGGCGAGCGGTGCCACCCTACCGCCCCTGGACTATGGGATCTGGCATTGGCGGCTTCGGGGCTTGGTCGCCGTGTCCCCTGCACGTGCGGTGGCTGGCCCCATGCTGCCCTCGTTTTCCCACAGCTTGGCCAGGGCGGCGTGACATGGGTGGGGCAGCCGGCCGGGCTTGGTGTCGCCGGGCCGCTCTGGTGGTATGCCATCGATGCCGTGGTGGCATGGATATCGTCATTTAGCTCATCTGCAGCATCATGGTGGCGAGGCTGATGTCGGCGGAACGGGCACACCTCCTCTGCAGCAACCGGGTTTGAGCAGCGCCCCGTGGCTGGGATGCATGGAGCTCCAGGTGAAAGCTTAGCCTGACGTTGGTCGGGCGGACGACGGTGACGCCATTGGGCGCCATTTCCTTCTGGGAGGCGTCATTCTTCGAGTCTCATGCTCCTGCCACCGGTAATGGATCCTGGGCGAAAGCTCCGCCTTAGTTCCTATAAGGCCAGCGACGATGGCGTCTCTTCGTCACCTCCTTCATGAAGGCGTTGTTGAAGAATCTGCTGCCTGCCGCTCCTCCCGTGCGGTCACTCTGGTGGTCATGCTGAACCGTTTTGTGCCTCATGTTTCTCCTCACCTAGGTATGCCTAGTTGGTGTTCGTTGTAGCCGTAGTCATTTTCGATATATGCTTTGCCACCGAGGGGTTCTTCGTTGCTTGGGTGGATGCTTTGCCGCATGTATTTTCTTCAGGTATGTCCTCGACCATGGTCCTGCAGGGCGATGGCCCTTAGTGACTCAAAGGAGCGGATTGATTCCAGTGGATGCTTTGCCACCGAGGTGTTTTCGGCGGATGCTTGGCCGCCTAGGGATTTTCGGTGGATGTTTTGCCACTGAGGTCGTCGTCTTTTCGGCAGATGCTTTGCTGCCAAGGCTGGGTTTGACGGATGTTTTGTCGTTGGGAGTTTATTCTCAGCTTCGCTCGCTGCTGGCTACCTAGGTGTACAGATCTTTGTATTAGGTTCAACTTCTTGGGGTTGTTTGTGTTTGTGTTAAGGATTTTATTGGTAATCTTTGGATTACCAATTCCTTAGGTCTATTGACCATTTCCCTTCTCTTAAAGCAATACGGGCATAATGCACGTTTTTTTTTAAAAAAAAAGATGTAAATGACATGTTCCTAATGATATATGAAGTCAACAATTTAGTTGTGAATGATATGTGAGCAAATTCATCCTAATGGCCATATGTAGAATCTGAGTTTGTAAAAATAAGGAAAAAAATATAGTCTCTCAGTTCCACGATACTTAACCTTGTATTTAAATTTCGTTTGAAAAAGATATAACACAGTATAGCCCAGTGTCTTAATCCAATGCACCATCAACCATCACCTAGATATTGTTCACTGGTCTCGAGTTGAATAAGAAAATGAAAAAGGAACTGCCGCTGGATAGTTGGCCACTGCCGTGAAGAGTTGAATTGAATAAAAAAGGAAAAGAAAATCTATCGAGGGATGACTCGTCTGGAGTTAAAATAAATTAAAAACCTAACGATTGCCTCATCTTTAATGTTCTGTGTGAGCCTTCTGAACGACTCGAGAAACTTTAGCGCACGACTTCTCCTAGCACCATCTGCTTGGCGTCTTGGAGTTGGAGGATGGCACTAGGCACAGAAGGAGATCGGGTCGGCACCATGGCAGGCGGCCTGACACAGACGCGAGGCAGTCAGCACGGAGGAGCAGCCAGGCGAAGCAGCTGATGCGGTGATGGACTGACTGACACGGAGATGAAGAGGGCTAGAACTGCGGCGGACCCGGTCGGCGCTAGAGCAGAGACGGCAACAGCACCAGAGATGTCCTCGGTCTCCTGCTGCCGCATCAGTGAGCACTTTGGACTGTTGGAGGAGGTAAGAAGGGGACACGGATGATAGCATTCACACTGCTATTTAAACATGAAGGTGGCCATGGGTTCAGTTTGTTCCCATACGTTTGCACTGATGCAGTAAAGGAATCAATGGCAGAATAACTCATTGTGCCTGTTGGTCTGGTGCGCAATCGCTATTGCTGCACGTTGTTGAGGGGGAAGTTAGAAGAGATGATGGCAGGTGATGAGCCGCCGAAGCCCGATCAAACTGAAACAGCTGTTTGCTAATAGAGGTGAGGTACGGGCAGCAGTTTCCTTCGGTTATGGATCGGAGTTCGAGGCATGAAGTCAGGTGGCAGACTTGGGTGGACGATTCGTGGGAGAAGCGGATAATGTGGCGCAACAATACGCTAAAAAAATAGGCTAGTGGGTGTTTGCTCTATAGGAGTAAGATGAGGAGTGCACCCTTCAGCTCTTCTACACTGCCCTCAGCGCCTTCATGCCCCTTGGCATCCTCCACGAGTGCACCCGCTAGCCTCCACCCATCAACACCCAAGGTCTGCTAGGTGCACCGCCCATTGGCCTCTCCATCACAACACCCTCAACCAGGGGTGCTGCCGTTAGAGCTAAACTAATCGAGCCACCAAATAGTGCCAAAACATTAATGAAAAAAATCAAAATTAGAGAAAAAAGAAATCTTGAATGATGTCCACACAGCCTTGCTCCAGATTGCTATGCTGCCACTCTTGCACGCGTCCTCACGGGCGCTGGTTAGCTGCAGCCCCTGTATGATAAGGGGTAGGGGCCATGCCGCGGGGGGAGGGAGCAGGAGGCATGCCGCTGCGTCAGGGAAGGAAGGATGAAGGGCACCACCGCGATCAAGGAGGGGAAGGAGCATGGACGCCCCTTAATTTGCACCAGAGAGTGTAGCGTGGTTGGCTGGGGACGAAGAGATGAGAAGCAATGACTAGGAGAGGCATGGAGTAAGTTGGGTTGCTTATATACTATAGGGTTTTTGTTGGGCCTGATGGGCTGATATTTGTTTATAGACTTCTTTGAGAACCGAATTGACTGAGTAAAATTTGATTAGCTAAAAGTTGGAACCAAATTAGGGATCTGATTTTTTAGTTTTGGTTATTTCAGTTTGGTTTTTGGTTTTGGGTTAATTTTTCCCACTCCTACCCTCAGCCTCTGCAATGACCTTGCCCTTTGTGCTTGCAGGACCTCCCCTGCCATGTTGTCTGTCGGCCTCCTGTATGGCTTGCTCACCGGCCTCCTCCAGGCCTATTCTATCCAAGTTGTCCGCCTCCACCAGATTTGGGAAATGATTTGTCTACACAGATGAATGAAATAGAGATAGTGGAGGAGTTGGATCCGCTCACACACACACAAATAGACAGAGAGAGACAGATAGTGTGTTCATTTTTGTGTGCATGATAGCTGTGAAATAGGGGTGTGAGGGAGCTAGGGTTGTACGAATGGGACAGGATTTATGTGCCTCGGGCTTTTTTTAGGGTAACCCTCAAAGAATGCCTGCCTCTGTTAATGGCTCCATTTAATTAAAATAATGATGTTTGATTGGTTGTCTCCATAAATGGACCTGGCCGCCTATGAAAGTTGAAGGTTGTTATGGACACTTTCTGGCCCACCTCCTTAAATAAGAAGGTTTGTCTCTGGAAATCTATTTTTTTAGTAGTTTGGTTCAACGATGGGATGGTTATTATAGTGTGATTTACATATATGATTCTAGTTCCGATTCTAATAGTCCAATTATTTGCTATGAAGAATGTAAGTTTCTAAAGAATATAATCTGTAACATACAACGTGTAGAAGATAGCTTCACCTACTAAGTTCGCATGTTTCATGTGCGATAGCACATCAACATTTTGATGAAACATTATAATTACCAATGTTTTCCATGTTTCTGTTCCACACACTATTAGAAAACTAAATTTCAGAGCCAACCTAGACTATCTTTTGAGGCGGTCAGATATATGTGCCTCCGCCTCTGTTACTCTGCCTGTTGATGAGGAATTATGCACCACTAGATCACATTAGTCATCCATATTCTCGTGGTGGTTGACAATAGTAGGCAATGCACATCCAGTTGTAGTTTATCCTAGATTTGAGTCTAGTGAAGCTATGGGCTTGTTACTCTTTGGTGCTTGACAATACCATGCCAATCATGCTACCTGGAATGTACGGTACAATTATAGTGTTATGTTCCCGCGTATTCTTAGATAAATTTGAGTTAGTTCCAATTCACCCCGGTAGCCCATGACACTTTGTATTGCCCATGGGCATTATTGAATATTCTCTCCAAGAAAATCACCAGCATGTATTCATGATTAATCATTACACATTCAAAACATTACATGATCTTTAGTAAATATAGAAATGTAGAGTACATGTAATTGATCAATTTGAAACACAATTTACAGACACATAGTTTAACCAGCTATATATACATAGTAAATGAAAATGCATATAGGCATCAATTTATGCAAAGCATATATGTCAGAACTTAATGGCTTCTGATGGTTTTACCTACTCAGTGGGGTATGATGGCTCCATTGCGACGCCACACATGCCCCTCTTGTCTGATATATCTTGTTCCATTCTCAGGTAACCATTCTGACCCCAAGTCGTGCCCCATGAGTTCTTCAACAGCCAATACTTTGTGCCATCACTGGTAGTTCCATAACCAATGGCTGCAATGCCATGGTCCAAGTCAGTACCGCATGAGCCAGTCATCACACCACCGGAGTAGAACTGGAATGTCATGTCTCCGCCGTCCACGGCCACTGACACGGGTTGGTTTGCCACAGCCTTCATCAAGGCTGCCTCGTTGTTTGCCAGCACATCCTCAAAGCTCTTAATGGTTGCAGCACTATTTGATCCACTCTTGCACTTGCCATCTGCAGCAGTGTAAGGATAGCTAGACTCCGTGGTAAGGCCGCCATTCTTGATGATAAACTTGAAAGCATCATCCATCAAACCACCCTCACAACCCTGATCCTCACCATGGACATCGCAATCCACCAACTCTTGTTCCGAGAGGGAGGTGAGCTTGCCGGTGCTGATTTTCACAATGCCTTCGGTGGCAGCCACGGCAGAGAACGCCTAGCAACAGCCTGCAATCGATTGATATGTTTGAATGGATGTCATAACAGATAACACCCTATAGGAGTGTTTGAGAATAGTGTTTCCACAAGTCTTAATACTAAGTGTACTTACCGCATTGGCCTTGATCCTAGATGGGAGTGACAGCACCTTTTGTCCTCCAGTCGATGGTTGCCGGAAGCGCATTGATGCTAACATTCTCATACCTAAATCCAGTAGGCACCTTCACAGGGCTAGGTTTGAAGCCCTTGTTGGTCTTGGTTGCCTTGAACTCGTCATTGCTAAGGTCGGCGAACTGGTTGATGCCGAGCCAGAACTTACGGTTCCCATCGGCATTGAATGACTCGATGAACTTAACATTAGCCTTGAACACCTCGAACCTCTGAGCTTTTTCAGTGGCGTCTTTGTAGACGCGGTTGTACTGGACCATCCACTGCTCATGCCTCGCCATCATGGCCGAGTCACCATTCAGGTCACGAGCAGCGATGACAGCAGCGCCGAAGAAGGCAAGGCCAAGGAGTGCCAAGATTAATGCCTTGAGGGTGGCCATGGTCGATAACTAGATCGATCAGGCTTGCTGCTGCTGTGCTCTATGGCTTTTGATGTGGTGCTTGGAGCTGGTGGTATGGGTATGTATGTATAGCTACGGACCTGTATTATATATTCTTGTAAATATGAAGAGATACGGTGCTTCTACGATGTATTTTGTGGAAAGGGACAGGTCCGTGGCCGTGAAGTATGTATGCTTGCCGGATGGATGCTATAAAAATACCTGTGCTAGCTTGAAACGTGCATTTGCCGCTCTGCTTTGGATTCTTCAGGCATTATAAATAAAGATTATATAAGGGCCACATTTGATCACAGAATTCAATAACATACATTAGATAAAAACTGGAAAAAAAAGTGTAGTGGCTGTTAGAACTTTATTTTGGGATCTTAATGAACCCAATCACTTGAACTTTATTTTCAATTGATTGATGGTGTTTCGCCCAGATCTGGTGGCAGCAATGGATCAGGTCACTCACCGCAAGGAACTGAATATGCAAATGTGTTGCAATGCATTTTTGCTGGACAAGAGTGACATGGCTCTGGAGGTGGAATTTTGAAAAACAGTTTTTTCTAAATTTTATTTGTGTATCAGCAGCTATTTTGATGCATGTGTGAACCTGAAAGCTGTTGCATGCTTGAACATGATGCATATGTGAAATTGATGCATGTGTGAACCTGAAACCTGATGCTATATATCTTGATGCATGTGTGAACTCAAACCTGATTCTGTCGAGATGATATTTGTGGTGTGAAACCTGATGCTATCTTGATGTATGAAAAGAGTTCATCAGTGTCACTACCGGAAATCGCGACTTTGCCGAGTGTAATATTCTTTGCCGAGTGCTAAATCTCGGGCACTCAGCAAAGAAAGTCTTTGCCGAGTGTCAGACTTCACACTCGGCAAAGAGCTCTTTGCCGAGTGCCACGTCACCGGCACTCGGTAAAGAGCAGACTTTGCCGAGTGCCACGTCACCGGCACTCGGCAAAGAGCAGACTTTGCCGAGTGTCTTCCTGTTGGCACTCGGCAAAGATATTTTCAATATTACATTTCGAGGCACTAAATGAACTCAAATGAAAAAAATTTCTACTACAAAGTTGTATAACTTTTTAGGATCTACAAAGTTTATATTGGTCATTTTTTTATTTCATAAATCGATAGTAATGTTGTTTATAAAATCTACATCTCACTAATAGTTTCATAAAAATTGTGAACTATGTTAGAACCACCACATCGGATGAACAAATGATCAAACAAGCAAAATAATGTTTATAGATCTTAATAAGTTATGAAATGTTATACTTTAATTTTTTTTTCATTTGAGTTCATCTTGCCATGCTAAACCTACGCGTGAATTTCAAAATTCAAAATTCAAATTTCGTAAACGACCTCGGATGAAAAAATACCCAAAACAAAGTTTGTAGATCTCAAAAAGTTATGAAACTTTGTAGTTAATAACTTTTTCATTTGAGTTCATCTTACCATGCTAAAGCCATATGTGAATATCTTAAATTTGAAATTTAAATTTCGTAAAAGACCTCGGATGAAAAAACTTTCTAAACGAAAAGTGTAGATCTCGAAAAGTTATGAAATATTATAGTTGGCCACTTTTGGATTTGAATTCATTTAGGCCCTTAAACAAGCTAATTACTCTCGGTTTAGTATAGAATATGAGGAAATGAAACTAGTTATAAACACATGTGACAGAGTAGTGCAGTGGTTAAGGTAGAAGACACGCGAGAGAGAGGTCACGAGTTCGAATCCCACCGGACGCGAAGCGCGCGATTTTCGCACGAAAAATGCCGCGACTTGCGACTTCGACCTCCGTCAGGCGGGCGCATGGCGGTGGGTCCCCCTCGGATTTAAATTTTTTTTATTATTATTTTCGGGTTTTTTTTGGATTTTTTATTTCGGGCCTTTGCCGAGTGTCCAGGTGGCACTCGGCAAAGGCTCCTTTGCCGACACTTTCTTTGCCGAGTGGGCTTTGCCAAGAGCCGCACTCGGCAAAGCCTTTGCCGAGTGTTATTCGGTCTTTGCCGAGTGTCTCGGACACTCGACAAAGAACCCGAATCCGGTAGTGTGTGAACTGAAACCTGATACATATTGTTGCGTTTGAAAGAGTTTTAGAAAAAGATAACGACATTCAAGATACATTAACTGCTGTAGCTTGTCTTAAAAACAGTGAAATGAAATCCTCCACCGAGAAAGGTGCCTTTCCTCAAAATATGTCTGCATAGCTGATTTAGCACCATACTCAAGCTCGTCATGGTCAGTCGATTTAAGTCTATTTAAGAAAATAACTAACAATGTTCCCTCTAAGCTGAGATGGCATGGTCTTATAGCTCGAGATGGCCTAGGACTAGGCCTTTGGGATACTTGGTGGTGTGCTCTCGATCATGACACGGTCAAAAGACTGTTAACCTCTAATGACTTGTTTAATTATGGATTAATAAGTTGAGAACAACTCCAACATTAAATAGCTTATGGTTAGTATGATATTCCTTGCATCCTCTAATATCTAGTGTTTTTAAGTTCAATTTGAGTGTCAATCACATTTGATTGTGGTTGTCGATGAAACTACCAATAAAATTACTAAACCGTTGGTAGGTTCTATATTTCTCATAGGGGGACTTATTAGTGTTACAGGCAACCGGTGTTATGGTCTGGCTGTACGGTGGGGTAGTAGCCACTTGGGCATCCATTATTGGTACTTTTCACCAATGGTTCATATTACGAAGCGGGGGTGAAAATATGCTGATTATTATCGGTGGTTTGTAACAAGAACCGGCATTAATAGTCCATCGAAGCTGCTGGTGTGTTTCAGCAACTGGCGGTGAAAAACACCCCTTTTTTTACTACCTATTTGTAATATGAACCATCATTGGAAATCATTATCACCGATAGTTTGTATTACGAACTGGTAGTGATGATGACAACAGTGCAGCACAATAAAACTATTTTTTTAAATCAAGTTAGATGCAGATAAATCTTATATTAACTTTGTAGTTGGCCTCGTTTTTAATAGAAATTATTTATAGTTCTAAAATTCAGTTTGAAGTTCTCAACCTTTGAAATTAAAATTTTCAAATATTAAGATGAACTCAGATGGAGAAACGACCAAAACCGAAGTTGTAGATCTCAACGTCTTCACCTTAATTTGTAGTTAAAATATTTTTCAATTGAATTCATTTAGGGCCAAATATTCGTTACAATATACAAGTTGCAACCATCTTCAACTGGCCTCAAAGAAGATTTTTTAGTGACCTTAGATGGAAAAATAACTAGAAGTAGAGTTGTAGGTCCTGATGATATCTACAGCTTTGTGTATTTGGTGATATTTTTATTTAACATCATTTATGTATTCCCAAAATAGCATTATTTGAAGTTCTCATATTTTGATGTTCAAGTTTTTTGAAACGTCCAAATGAACTCGATCGGATGGAGAAATGACCAAAACCAAAGTTGTTTGATATCATTGAGATATACAACTTTGTAGTTGGTATCTTACTCATATGAAGTACCTCATCATAATTTAAGATTCCAAGTTTTCAAACAATCTTGAATGGAAAATTGACTACAATCAATTAAGTTGTTGATCTTAAAGGGGTCTAAAAATTTCTGGTTGGAACTTTTTAATATTGAATTCATTTTAGGGCCTCAAATGTCAATTATAATATATAAATAAATATAAAATAAAAATACTATCCAATCACAAATGACTTTAGGGTGGAGAAGATATAACAGCTATGCCCAAGGTCACATGTGATGAAGTTGTGGTGATGACGACATTTGATGAAGTACACAAGGACACATGGCAACATTCATGATACAATAATAGTGAGTCTGGTGGATGTTCATGTTGAGGTTGTAGCGATTGTGCTAACTGCTAAGAGAGAGCAGGCATTGCCAAAGGCAGAAGGTGGCCTAGACAAAGGCCACAACACAAAATTCAAGAGCAGGTGTCGGGCAGTACCATGCATTGGAGCTGCACACAAAGTTGGCAATAGATAGTTGGGGCACATGGTGGCCAATAGAAGTGTGTTATTGTTGGTTTTCACGACGGCTACATAGTTTGTAGCGGCCTAGATTGACTTGCCTTGTGCGTGGTAGACTCGTAGTGGCTTGCTTGATACAGTACACCACCTTAACGGTGGTGCAAGAAGTGGCTATAGTGTTTTCAATTGGTAATTCTGTCATCCATTAATTATATATGGATTAGGTAGTTTGCGGATGCTATTCTTAATTTCACAGATGGGGCACTTGTGTGATTTGGTGGTGTGTTATTATTGTGCGGGTTGTGTTGATATATATCTTTTTTTACACGAAAGACTGTGGGGGAGTTCCTGTTGGATTTATCAGGGGCTAGGCCCATTTATATATTTAATAAATTAATAAACTTTATGGTATATAATTATGGGTAATATTAATTGTACTAGATTGGAATTCCAAGGGTCATTGACTTGACTTATATGGTGTGAATTATTTCACTTAAATTGAGAAGTCAAGAAACGGACCAAGGCGTGCTACACGCGCGCGCCACCGCTGCCGGCTGGGCACGGGCCGGGGCGTGGGCGTGGGCAAGTGTTGGTATTAATTAAGTGCAACTGAAATATGAAGGATTCCACAAGCACATAGAAAATACCATTGTATCATTTTATAGGGAGTATCCAGGTATCTTATTTATATTTTACCACAAGGAAGCATGGGTTAAAAAATCTGATAATTCACCATCATGTATCTACTAACTTAGTAAACCAGCTAGACTATAGCAGGGGTAAATGATATATATATATATGAATTGATAGGATTTATTCAATATAACACTCAGGGGATAGGTCACTAAAGATATGCAACTAGCTAACTTGGGAGGTCAACGGGTGAGGTAGATTCCTATGATAAACTTATCACATGGTCAAAAGTATACCCAACTATGTCAAGACTTACCATACCCTTGTGCACTTCGGGACGCCACTAGACAGGAAAGAGTACCATAAAAGATACCTCTACTGATGTGACTACGGTCCTACAATTTAAGAACCTGCTCAATTCGATATGGATAGTGTTGTCACCTCCCGTAACTACCATATAGCCAGGGAACAGGGTGTATCCATAGGCAAAACATCGTGTAAGCACCACACTTACACGAGGCTCAGCTACCTAGCCTAATTGACAAACTAGAAGGCTAAGCGCTCTATGAACTAGCACACAAAAGCAATGATAAACTCAACTAGCAAGATATATTCAAAGTAAGCATAGCCATATAAATAAGAGAATAAGTATGAGTCTTACAAAATGTTGAAGTGAAGATACAAGGCTTTACCAAGCCTCTAAGAATAGATCTGGAACCTCAAGCAAGAGCCCATCTCGACCCTCTCTCCCTAGCAACTAGATGACTAATTGATGAGTGTAGACCTAATCCTCTAGGGTAGAGAGAGAGGTTATCCTTTCAGGGGACACCTCTCAATCAAATGAATAATAATGAATTCGGGTTTCTCTCAGGGCCAGGGGCTCTGCTTATATAGCCCCCTAGGATGCACAATAGCCCTCGGATCAAACCGACCTAAATGGATGATTATTATTCATCCTCAAAGGCAGTGAAGGCAAGATCCGCAAGCCTGGACCTGATTGGTCCAGCGGGCGCCCGCCCAAGGGTGTGGGCGGCCACCCGGCCACCGAGCCGGTTCGGGCTCCCGTTTGGTCTAGTGCCTTCTCGAACCTTCCTGATCACAGAAAAGTACATGTTCGCCCTTTATCTCTATTTAAACCTGCCATGTGGGTCTTTCTTGGTTCTTTTCAGCTAACACCCTGCCGAAATAGACATTCACCAAAACTCATAGAATTTCGTTAGTATAACCCCTATATCTAGATGATATTTATGTTTAGGTCTTTTCTCATATTTAGTTGATGGTTAAAATTGACACTTATCTACTGTCAACAACTCCCCCAAGCTTACTCTTTGCTCGTCCCTGAGCAAAGACAAACTCAGTGATGGATCAGGAGTTGCTACAATGCTTTAATGCCTCAGAAGTACACATGTGTTCAAACAAGAACTCTCCTCTGGATTAGAGTGAAATATTCTAACTTAAAACTCACTCATATTACCTTCCACCATGGGGCTTGTAACTGTTACTTGGGTCTTGAACAGTTGAAAGACAGAACTGTCAAGTCAAGCGCCATGTTTCTAGCTCTTTGATCAACCTTCATTCCAGAGTTTTTGTAGATTAACTCAGAGATTCCTTTGTATGACCCTCTCAAGTCTCTCATTTGTGGTATTTGTGGATCCTTACCAAGGCATTGATGGTGTATGCCTTCTCTCTTCTCTCAATATATGTGGTATTATTTTTATACTAGGAATAGTAGCATTGCCTTCTCTCACTCACCCTATAACTAATAGGCTTATATGGAGTTCATAGGTGAGAAAGAAATAGCTCATACATACTTGCAATACATATGTTGTCTAGTCCAACCATGGATCCAGAGGAACTCGCCATACAATCAAATCAAGATGTGCATGTGTGGTTGCAAATGAGTGGTGAACTGACAATATGATAGAGAATATTTCTGGAAGGTAGAAGGGGTAAAAACCTAATTCTACAATGCTCCTTTACAAAGGGTAACTTCTCTCAACTTGGTGCTTTGAAGGATTTGGAAAACTAGGCTTTGCTCTCTGGATATATATATATATATACTCTCTGTTTTTTAATCACACACATATTTTTTTCTTATCTCTTTTTTCACTTTTTTCCTCTTTTTTTTCTAGCCCAAACTCAGATACAAAAGAATTTTGAGAGAAAAGATGATAACAATTTGGAGCATTTATTTTGGAACTTGGGTAGCAGACAAGAAAGACCTATGGGGAAATAGTTTTGTTGTTCACTCCCAGTATAGGAGTAGAACATTTTGAGTGGATCTAAATGGGTGAATATGTGGTGCGTACTTCCAGGGTAGAAGTAGCAAGGGGTGCGTAGTGTGTGTGATCTTGACTTTAACTGCATGAAAAGCTCCTAAGGGTTGACACAGCTGGACCAAACTCAATGCACACAAGCAGTAAATAAATGTAGAAGTTTTCCTATTCTAGCAAGCATGCATATATGGCTATGGTAGGTATTTAAGCTCTCATCATACAAACAACAGCTCAAGCATTCGCTACCCACAAGTTTAGGTTTAGAGCAAATCTTAAATCAAAACTATTGTATCTAAAACTCGGGAGAGTTCGAGGCTGAAAACTAGATACTTGAGAGGAATTACGATAGAGCAACTATTCATCATTTACATGTAAGAGTATATTCTAGGGATTCTTCTTAGCAAGGTTAAACTTTTCCTCTATTTTATTTAGCAAACTTAAAAGATCTCACGGAACACAAAAATATAGAAAGGAAAATATTTATTTGGTTTCTAAAGGTTATGCATCTTTTTATTTGTCTAACCATTTTAATAGAGCAGAAAATATATATGAACAGATAAATATAAATAGGTAAGAGAATACTTAGCTAGATACATGGGGGATGCTCTCCCCCAAGCTCGATGTTGACATAGTCTTTATTGATGCAGCATACAGACAGTGGAGGTGTACTTCCTCTCTAGGAGTGTTTATGATGATGATTGTTGAGACAGCACTCCGAAAGAGGACAGATCATCCTCCTATTTATTAGCTTTCTTTGATCCTTCAAATTCTGCGAAGCTCAAATAGACAAAAAAACTTGTGGAACTGATTAAGTATTAGTCATAAATCTCTAAGCCTTGAGCATATCGAACCTCCTTATATATTTCTTTATTTAGCAGGATCTTTCATTTAACATATATTTTTGGTATTTTATATTTATACTATGCAAGGAACTGCAAATACGACGAATGCATATTTATTTTATTTTTTATTTCACCACAGCAAATATACTCAAGGGTGTTATGCCGTGAATTTATTTGCATGGGGCTTAACATTTTTTTATGAATGCAATGCATGACATTTTTATTTTCTTTTCTATGACATCATTGATAAAGTTAACATGCAACTAACTACGCATTTTAAGGGAAAGTAAATATGCTAGATAGGATTTTAATGCAATGCTAAAAAGAAAATTATTGATAACTTACCAAGCTTACCTCTTGGCGAGGGTTCGATGATTTAAGTCCTCCAAACAGGACTTCTTGTCATGTTCGCTCCTTAGGTGCATTGTCTGATCCCGAAGGTGGAAACTTTGATAACTACACCTCTTGAGATGGTGATTTTGAAATGGTGTCACCCAAGTTCTTTGCTTGTCCAGCAGGTGGAGTTAAGTACTAACTATGGAGCTAGCAATATCTTGCTCAGTGTGCATGTTGTAGGTTCAGAACTTTCACTTGTAGAATTTAGGAGATTAACTCCCCTACATTTTGCTTGAAGTGTGTCCTACTTGCAAAGATAAAGTAGAGATCAAGTGCATGGGTCTTGTTGGTGGAAAAATACCGACAAAACCATAAACTTATTTATTCTTCTCTATCCTTTGGCACATTGAACATGATGATATTGAAGTGCATTATTCATTCTTATTACAAGGGTGGCAGGATAGAAGGAGCATGACTGTAGCATTCAAACACTTTTTAACAACAAGAGTGGAATTACTTAAGCTATGGAAGGATTGTTAATGTTACACTATGTATCAAACATTTTTATGATAAAGACAATCATCTCCCAAAGATACAATATTTACCTTATTTAATTATGACTATGAGATCAAGAAAGTGGTGCTATGAACAAGCGTAAGAACAAAACATGTTGAGTTAGTTAAGTTGAATCAAGCAAGCTGCAACTCAAACATGGTTGTTCCTTTATGTGAATACAAGAGCCAAGGAAAACTTTTTTTAAAAAAATGACAACTTACATTGAGTTATTACCTTTATCATTCGAGCATGATGACAACATATGATGAGGGGTAGATGTGTTTTGGTAGTCCTTTTCTTTTTTTCACAACTTGCTTTACTCGGTTCACCTTTCACCTTGACTTGTTCAAAAGCATCTTGCCTTCTAGATCTGCACTCCTTACTCCTCCTTTCTTTCATTATGTCCTGACCTTT
>CM041638.1:30862164-30892730 GCA_023333625.1 Bothriochloa decipiens
TTGTTCACATGTTCATCATTGTCATGAACATGTTTGATGTCATGATCACTTTTATTAATAAACTTTTATATGTCATCATCATAAAATTAATTTATAAAATCAAAATAACATGGAAATTACCTTATTGTCTAACAGTTCCCTACAGTATTAATTTGTATTAAAATTAAGTGAGAGTCCAGAGGATTACAAACCTGAATTAACTAAAAGCATCTAGCCAAAAGCAAAACAATGATTTGAGATCATCTCTAAATCTAATCAACTGTAACAAACATTGATTTTTTAAATTAGCTAGCCAAATAGCAGGGGTCGGCTGTCTCCTCTGAAAGATCTTGTCATTTCGAAGTTTCCAAAGCTCCCATGCAGCAATGACAGTAGCTTCAGTAAAGAATTCCAGATTATGTATATTATTCGCCATCGCTAATCGCTCCACCAATGGCAAACTAGTATCCCAGGTGAAATTAATTGAGTTCCAACACTGCACAGCAAACGGGCATTCAAAGAAAAGGTGATTGATGTCTTCCTCCAGACTGGTATCACAAAGGACGCAGAGCTCATCATCCTCAATATTCAGGTGCCTTTTTTGGAGCATGGTTTTGGTGTTTAAACGATCTACCAGCACTAACCAAGCAAAGAACTTGATCCTAGGCATGCAACCTGACTTCCATAACATCTTATAGACTGGGTGTGTATCAACTTCACTGAATGCATGAGCACAAAAATGACGGGAGGAGTATCTGGCTCCCCAAGCTGGAGTCCAAGAATCCTCGGCATGTTTTGCAGATAGTTCTGGAGGGAGAGCAGTTCTTCATGGGCTTGAGTCCTTAGTGGCGGGAAGAAGATATCCTCCATGTCTTGTTCCAACATCAGATTCTGAACTGAAATGGATTTGTTTATAGCAAAAGAATATAATCTGGGATACTCCGTTGGTAAGGATCGTGTCAGACCACAAGTCATCCTAGAACGAGACAGTGGATCCATTGCCCAGCGCACATTTTGCAATCCCTCTGTAAATAATATTGAGACGCATCACATCGCTCCACCAAAATGAACCCAATTCTCTGCAATCATGTGGAACTTTACTTTCATAATATTTAATCCAGACTAGTCTGACCCAAGAAATATCAGCTTTGTTGTGGAATTTGTGTAGCTGTTTAAGTAGCGGAGCATCATTTTGCAATCTCAGGTTGATAGCCCCCTTTTCTTTCGGCTGCATGACTGTAGGCCAAGCCACTAGGTTGCCGCCTTTTTTTGTATTATCATTTCCCCTCCATAAACACTGTATATCATTTCAATTGCCGAAGTAGTCTTTGTTTTTTCTCCATGTAAAAAATTTATTGTTTGGTCCAAGTTTAACTTATTTTTAATATAAATAGTCAATGTCTCTGCTGTCTGTATTGTTTCAAAAATGGAGTATTGTCTTCTACCTTTTCAAAGGAAAGTTCAAAAAGGTTTGAAATATATTCCCTTCCTTTTTGACCGTCGGGTTATCATCAGGCAACAAGGCATGAAAACCTCTTCCAAATAAGTTCGTCACTGCGCTGCTATAATTCCAGTTGAATCTTGTGGATGCCATCTGAGCAGCGTTAATTATTAAGGTGCAAATAGACAACTATCTGAAGAAAAAAAACCAGCTGCGCCTTCCGTTTTCTTCTTGTACCTATCAGTATCTGTATACAGTGTTGATGTGATAATAAGGTCGTCGTCGTCGCTTCCTCTTTGGTTTCTCCCAACACTTGAACGTAGCTGCCTATGTCCTTATCAGCATAGCTAATAGTCATGAGATTAACGTTCTTTTTCACATTGGAAAAGTGACCAAGCTCTCCACAAGTGAAACAAGGTGACTCTGCTTTGGTTTTCTTCTTCTCGTAGGAAGTTACTATCTTAGCATTGGAAGGTTTATTGTTCAAGATTATTCTTCTAAGAATAGTGTTATCTTTTTGGAATTTTCTCTAATTTTCTCCAGAGATATTTCCCTCAGATAAGCCAACACTAATCCAGAACACTTTAGCCTCTAGCCAGAGCATGGCCTTATCTCATCACCTCTTAGAATGTGCACTAGAAAACTTTTCTAATCTCAGCACGTCAGTGAAAATAGCTAAACTTAAATCAAGAAAAAGCCTATAATAAGGTTTTTGAATTGTTAAATAATTAGGCAATTTCTAGATTAATTTTTAGATTAAAACCAGAATATAAATCATGACAAATAAATGAACTAGATTAAGCATGTTTAAATTACTAGCATCACAGATCAGTATATCACATATACTAGCAGGACAGATCATGATATCGCATAGCATGAACATAATAACTAATAACTAGTGTAAACCCAACTCGTACACTAGATATGCTTATACCTGCCGATATAGATGTACTTGGTGATGAAGATGCAGACGACGATAGTCTGCGGCGACCTGCCGATGTAGATGTACTTGGTGGTGAAGATGCAGATGACGATAGTCTGCGACGACTTTTGGAATACGAACCATCAAAGAATTTGGGAGCAGTCGCACCGAGAGCGCTTCCCAAAAACCTTATTCGCCTTCTCCCGGTGCAAGATCGCAAAGATGAGGGTTCCGGAGACCTGCTCTCCCGATCGCCCATGCATGCTGACGGTCGGGATGGAGAGACTACGGCGGCAGCGTAGTAGCGAGAAGAGGAAAATAACAATTTACTATGTTAGGATTTTCTAATTAAAACTCCTAATTATAGATTTTGGTGTGTCTGTTCCCAGGAGGATCGGTACGTATATATGTGAAGGAAAACCTCCTATCTCTACATCAACTAGCAATATGGTACTAATTGATATTGTACCTCCCACCTCTACTCTTGGACTTAAATATTAAAGCCCATTAGAAACACATGTATTGGGCCTTTGAGATTTAATAGAATTTCTCATATGGAATTGGGGAATTATTCATATAAATTCTAACAGTACCTCCACCTATACATGTAAGACCGCCAGATCACATGAGTCTCCATAGTTTCATGGATGGTTGAAAGTAGTAGGCAGTGCATATCCTATTGTATTTCAAGTTTGATTTTGGTCGAGTGAAGCTTGCCCTTGTTTCTCTTGGTGCTATCAATACCAAGAAAATCTTGGTAATTGTGGGAATTATATTCAGAATATCTTCATTCTAGTTTGGACGTCTTCCTATCTAGAGATGCTAAAGTGCAATTCATTCATGAGGACATTAATCTTATTGCCTCAAGGACCTAAATATACAATTTGGTGAGGTGCGCCAACAAGTGCTGTGGAAGAGTTCCACTAACTCAATACTTCAAGAATTTTGTCTTTTATTGTAGATTTCTTTACTTTTCCTCATCTATAGATCATTTAACATCTTGCAATGTCTAATAGCTTGCTCATTGTGTAGCTTAATGTTACACCTAGAATGTAGGGAATGAAGGTTTGACTAGAATGTAGGGCAATGTATTCATGATTAATGATTACACATTTAACACATTACATGTTTTTTAATAAACAGAATTGTACAATACATGTAAGATTGGATATCAAATTGAAACACAATTTACGACACACATGTACTAGTTTATATGCATAGTAAAAGGCATAGAGGCATCAATTTATTCCGCCTGAGTGTTTATTTATGAACTTAAAGGCTGTTGTATGTTTTGACTACTCCGTGGGGTAGGAAGGCTCCATGGCTAGGTCACACATGCCCCTCTTGTCTGAAATATCCTTCTACGTTCTTAGATAACCATTCTGACCCCAAGTCATGCCCCATGAATTCTTCATCAGCCAATACTTGGTGCCATCACTAGTACTTCCATAACCAATGGCTGCAATGTCGTGATCCAAATCAGTACCGCATGAGCTAGTCATCACACCACCAGAGTAGAACTGGAATGTCATGTCACCACTATCCACGGCCACTGACACTGTCTGGTTTGCCGCAGCCTTCATCGAGGCAGCCTCATTATTTTCCAGCACATCCTCGTACCCCTTGATGGTTGCAGCACTATTTGATCCACTATTGCACGTGCCATCTGCAGCTATGTAAGGATAGCTGGACTCTGTGGTTAAGCCACCGTTCTTGATGATAAACTTAAAAGCATCATCCATCAAACCACCCTCACAACCCTGATCCTCACCATGGACATCACAATCCACTAACTCTTGTTCCAAGAGGGAGGTGAGCTTGCCGGTGCTGATTTTCAGAATGCCTTCTGTGGCAGCCACGGCGGAGAATGCCTAGCAGCAGCCTGCATTTGATTGTCATGTTTGAGCATATGTTATACCAAATAACACTACTTTAGAGTACTTTAGAATAGTGTTGCCACAAGTCTTGCTATTAAATGTACTTACCACATTGGCCTTGATCTTTGATGGGAGTGACAGCACCCTTGGTCCTCCGGTCGAAGGTCGCCGGAAGCGCATCAACGCTAAGATTCTCATATCTAAATCCAGTAGGGATCTTCACAGGGCTAGGTTTGAAGCCCTTGTTGGTCTTGGAAGCCCTAAACTCGTCGTTGGTTAGGTCGGCGAACTGGTTAACGCCAAGCTAGAACTCGCTGTTCCCTCCAGCGCTGAACAACTCGATGAACTTAACATTAGCCTTGAACACCTCGAGCCGCTGAGCCTTCTCAGTGGAGTCTTTGTAGACGCAGTTGTACTGCACCATCCACGCTCATGCCTCACTAACATGGCTGAGTCGTCGTTCAGGTCGTGAGCAGCGAGCGCAGCACCGCAGAAGAAGGCCAAGCCAAGGATTACCAAGATCGTTGCCTTGTGGGTGGCCATGGTCGATCACTCCATCGATCAGGCCTGTGAATTGTTTGCTGATGCTTGCCTGCTGCTGTGCTTTGTGCGCTAGGCTTTTTGATTTGATGACTGGAACTAGGTGGTATACGTACGTACATATAGCTATATGATTGTATTATATTATTGTCAATATGAAGCGATACGGTGCTTCTACGCTGGATTGTTGAAGAGGGACAGGTACGTCGTGGCCGTGAAGTCTGGTTACCATAAACTACTTGTGCTCACTGCTTAAGACGTGCATTTGCCTCTCTCTGCTATGGATTGCTGTCATAAAGCATTTTCTAAAGAAAGATTATACGCGCTGCATTTGATTACATATATACTCTCTCCGTTCTAAATTGCAGTTCGTTTTGATTTTTTTGGTGCATGTATTTTGCTATGTATCTAAATAAATAATATGTCTAGATACATAACAAAATGCATGCACCAAAAAAGTCAAAGTGAACTATAATTTAGAACAAAGAGAGTATCAGATAAAAAATGAAAACAGAAATGTACTGACAGAATATGGTTAGTATAATACTCCTTTCATCCTCTAGTCTATACTATAAAAGAGTGAAGAAATTAATAAACACACATTACATAAGAATTCACACATACCCTATGTTTTAGCCGTTAGATATAACTTAATCTTGATCCAAGAGATATTAGACGTCCTTACCTCCTAACAAGTGGGCCACCTCGTAAGATGTAAGATTTGTTTATGCTTTTGCTATTCAATTCCCTAACCTATGAAATTTTATGTTCACCAAAAATTCCACCCACTCGCCTACCCACGTGGCTTAACAAACAATGTCGGCAATCGTCCAGGACTCTGATAGCAATTGTCCTCTTGTATTGTACACGGTCGAACATATGCATACTACTACATGATATGAATCTCGTGCTGGCTTCTAATCTGGTGGATGATCTAATAACTAACCAGTACAATGACGGATTTTGACATGAAAACTTTGGTCCTCTGGCTCGATGACGTTGTTCAGATCATCGCCATAGTCGCACACTGCGCAACCGGCCGACGACGCAAGCGGCCGTGGTGCAGATGGCGACCATGGTTGGGGCCCTGCTGGACCACATCACGTACCCACGCCAAAACGGCGGCAGCGGCGGCGGCGGCAACGATCATCCGTTGCACGCGGCGGATGAGTGCGTGTGATCTGCTTGGGCCGGTTCGAGGACAGCGACTGGTGTAGCATCATGAACGTCTGCTACCACGAGTTCCACCAGATCGAGCTGCACTGCCGATTGGCTGGGATGTCCCAAATGTTGTTGTCTCGTGAGTGTTTAAATTTGAATCAGAGTGCAAATCATCCTTATGTGAAATTCTAGATCACCACTGATGATGAAATATACTATGTACGACGACGAACTCAGGGTCCAGGACAAGGCCACGACCAATTGGCCGTTCTCGTCTATGCATGCATATGCATCCTCTCGATTGATCGATCGCTTCATCAAATTATGACTTAAGGTTAGCTATTTTCTTTTTTATTATTCATATCAAATCTTTGTAATATTGCTAATTCGTTAGGGTTCATTGCTCACATATATAGACACATATTTTTATCTTAATTATTAAGCTCCTAAACACTACAGATCTCATTGTCATCTTCACTAAATATATGCATTAAGAAGTTATGAATAGATATTCATGGAGTTTGAATCTCATTGAAGCTAATGATTTAGTCTTTTTAGCATAATATTAACCATGTAAAAATATAGTTTGATAAACACGCCCGTGTCGGGCAGGATGGGTAGGCACGAAACCACGAGTCCATGCAGGCCACCAAGCCATGCGAGGCTATGCAGTTCATGGCACGGCAAGGGTGCAAGTACCAAAGGTTCCTCATGGAGAAGAAGTACGTCGTGCAGCTGCCAGGAGATCTCCAAGTAGTTGTTCTACACCTGCCTCACCAGGTTCGTGCAATGTAAGTTCTCTATACTCCCAATATGAGAATCCTATGGCACATCATATGTGTCGTACCATGATCACAATTCAATATTTCTTTCATCATTGTGCTTGATGAATACTAAAACCTTGTGTGTTAATGTGGGCGTACCTCTGGTGTTGTGTTTGGGCTGCGAAAATTTAGTTCAAATCGTCGTGATAGTGATGTGATTGTGATTTGCTGGTTTGACCACATGAATTCTCTTATGATAAAGCATTTGTAGTTGGAGAAAGAAGTGATCATGATGTTATACTTTGGAAAGACAAAGGTTATTCATGGAAGCCTAAGATATACAATTATTGTTATTATGTAGGGTCATAATCAGCGGTGCTCTTTTAGTTTTGCAGTATGTGCTTAAATAATCCTATATGTTTCCTTGTACTAACATCGGCTCCAGACAGACGTATAACTACCCCTATTAGAAGTTTGCCTTTGACAAATGGAGGTTCATGCACCTGTTTGAAAGCAAGAGAGCAGTGAGTCACAGTTAGCTATGATTAACTAATCACGGTCTCAAAATGGTGACAAGATGGCTGGTACATGTCCTCCAATTCAGCAAATCCTATGACACACACCTTCGAAACACTATAGTTTTGTTTCCTGGTCCATGAATGGAACATTGTCATATCTCGTATAGTATTCTTAATAAAACATAATAAATTAATAGCGATAAAAAGTGGATTTTAATTGCTATCATCCTATCACTAAATTGTTGTTATGACAACTTGATCTGTTGTTTCTCCATGGAAGGCTGTCCTCATAATAATTTGGACCAGCTTTTTGGAATACCACATATATTGAGCGACTTCTGTGGGTATGGTTGAGCAATTGAAATGTCTTTCCATGTCAAAAAAGTTTAATGCCATGAAAACTTTAGAATATATAAAGTTGAGATATGGTATATGTGAAGTGTATTCGCTTGTTTAGTTATAATTTGATTTTATGATTATTAAGATATGATTCAGTTTTATAGATTACATAATGATGAACGCTATATGAGGGAGTGCCATTTTGATTTGTACAGATGGGACAGAGTTATCATAAGTGTGTTGTTAATTACAGATGATGATGGCTTATAATAAATTTGTAGTGAGCCATTTGTACATATAAATTAATCAATTGTTCAGTTATTGCCTAGATCAGTTTTCAATTAACCAATAGGGATGATGATGATGGTAATATAATATTTTCATGCTTTAGACCTTGGATCCTTTTATTATGTGGGTTATTACCCTTCCTTGTAAATCATGTGCAAGCACAATAAAAAACCCTGATCGAAGTCCATCTATGCTGATAACCATTCATGTCAATTGGAGTTTTACAAATTTAATGTCAGTATATTGCATAGTTTGAAAGAAGAGTTCAACAAGCCTCTTGATAACATACAATTGTAACCAAGATAAAAAAAAAAGGGTTGGTTGCAAGTTGAAGTGTATATACACTGAAATGTTATTAATAAAAAATTATAATTAAGTTATCTGAAAAGTTGCTTAATGAAAAATTTCAAAACACATCCTGGGATGTGAATTTTGGTACGAAGGAGTCTTTTAGACGGTTAAATAGTTTTGGTCCATGTTTTGAATTTCTAACGTCATGTAAATTATGTTCAAAATGATATTAAAATTGACTTTTCAAAAGACTATAATTGTTTTTTCTTTTAAGCTATTATTTTTAAAAGGCACGTTTTCGCACGTGCATATTTACTAGTGTTCAATAATGTTTATATAAGTTCAATTTGAACTAACCAATGCAAGGTAACAATACTCTCTTTTTTAATCTATTTTTTTTTAAAGGTGGGTACTGTGGCGATCTTCTCCGGTATTTTTCGGTCAAAAAAAGGAAACCATATATATGGAATGGTGCCATCCACTAAATAATTAAAATAAGGATTTTAAATCGAACAGTGGATACGTTCATACCGCAAACCAGTCAATTTTATAAACACATACGGCGGCAAAGTTACGCTGCTAAGTGCTGCCAAATATTATACCACTTACATTACCCATAAATCACTACTAAAATGTATACATATAAGCAGGATACTATCTGTTTTGGAGGCGGCCATATTTGGTTTCCAGGTTTCCAAGTCGACGTCTCTATTAATCCATTTTTCGGAGGTGGCCATAGTGACCGCCTGCCAGAATAGGTTTAAAAATTAAGAAAAACAAAGGCCTAGGCCCGATGTGAAGCCTGCTTCCGAGAATGCTGCCACCGTTGCCAAGCCGCTCCCAGACGTGCCGCGATCACCAGGGCCGCCGCTCGTGGACACGCCAACGCCCATCGTCATTGTTTCCGGAGGCGCGTCAGTGCTACATGGAGAGGCATCAAGTGCCTGATCTGAGAAAGCGTAGAATTGAAACATTCACCTGAAGCTTGCGTTGTGAGGGTCGCGCTCGAGGAAAGCTGATGAAAGCTGCTCAAAAAAAGCATAAAAGTGAATCCTGCATGACAGAGCGAGGAGGCAATATCTTTCATTAGAGGTTTAGGGAGGTAGTATACGTGGCCCTGTACTTATATTCGAAACCAGCAACATTTTTTAGCCGCGTTGAGCTAAGGCCTCATGCAACACATAGAAAGCTTGCAATTACAGGAGTACATGTAGTTCAACCCACCTGTTTAGATAGTTTCAGTAACCAGTTTCAGAAATTAGTAGCACTGTCCATTTTTCATAAAAAGAAGACAAACGTCGTTTGCACATGTTGAGATAGCTTGTCCGCCGCACCCGGGGCAAGTGGCGAAGAAAAAACAAATTAGTGGAGATGCATTTGTCTTGTAGATTGATGTCACTAAAGGTGCATACATGGTGAAAATCTTGATGGTGACTTCTCGAGCACCGTCGTTCAAGATGATTTTGGCACGATAGCTCCTTGTGTGCGCCAAAACTTGTGCACCGTCGGGGTGGCATCGTCCTACAACGTTGCTCAGGTCGGCTTCTCTCGGCATCGGAGCACGGGCCCCCGTCTTGAGGCTTGGACAGGAAGCTTTTTGTAAAAATGTCGAGGAAGGGACGGGACCAAGGGATTCGTCCATTAATTTTCTTTTCTGGTTTTTTGTTTGCTATGTAAAACTGGTAAGTGGTAACCGATTCTCTGGGCTATGACTTATGAGTGTTGGTTACGCTTTATAATAATATAGTTGGGCGAATGCTTTTAGTCTAAAAAATGAGTTAGAAACCCACACTCGTTCTAGAATCTAGACCCCACTCAAACCGTGCAAAGAAGTACAGCTTAATAGAATTTATTTGGTAGTTGTACTACTCAAATTAAATTTGCACCGTCTGGGCTGGAACGATTGTGCATAGGCGGACCCAGCCCAACAATGCAGCCCGGGCAAGGCAATTTCTACCTCCTACGACACTGCTTTCAGCCCACGAAAACCATTCTCAACTAATTGGCAATTTATTGAGGTTTAAGATATTTCTAGGAGAGGAGCTCGGACAAGGGCCTAGGTTAGCTGGCCATTGGGTCCGCCTATGATTGTGCTGCGAATCAGCACCAATTCCATATTGAACTTGCGTCGTTCTTTCTTCCTCGATTGTCGCATCATGCATGTTCGCGAAACATCGTACTGTCTTGGATGTCTTCTCGCATAATCTATCAGCCATCGCAACCTTCATTTACTGATACATAATCGTTCCCTAGCTAGTAGCAGATGTGAGCAATAATGTCAGTCATTAATGATTAATCCCTTTGTCAGTCAAACAGTGAACTTTTCCAGAAGTTATATTAAAAACACTAACATTTTCTTAATAGAAAATGAGTTGCATTGCATTAGCTATAGAATGTATGTTTTCAAAATGAATTTATTTGAAGACATGTATACTAATGCAATTCACTATAAATTAGTTAAACTTGAGCTAATTTGTTTATTACGGATCTCATAATTGCATTTGTTTTATGGACAAAGGGAGTAGTGCCTACAAGGTAGTCGACTACCGCAGTATTTAATTAGCTGCAAAAGCTATATATAAGATTCTCTTTCACTCGTCGGTACTAGTTGATTGCACTGTATGTAGTCCCTCCTTTCCTATTTAAATGTCGCAATTTACCACGTTAGCTCATGATACTTTGTGTTGCCCTTGGCCATCTCTGAAAATTTGCTACAAGAAAATAACCAACATATATTCATGATTAATCATTACACATTCAGCTGAAGCAGAATTATACAATACTGGTAGGATCAATTTGAAATACAGTTTACATACACATATGAACCAGCTTATATACATGGTAAAAGGCACTGAAGCATCAATTTATTTTGTCTAAGCCATTATGTACCAATTTAAAGGCTTCCGGAGATTTTGCCTACTCCGTGGGGTAGGAAGGCTCCATGGCAAGGCCACACATGCCTCTCTTATCCGAAATATCCTTCTCCATTCTCAGATAACCATTCTCGCCCCAAGTCACGCCCCATGAGTTCTTTAACAGCCAGTACTTGGTGCCATCGCTGGTAGTTCCATAACCAATGGCTGCAATGCCATGGTCTAAGTCAGTACCACAAGAGCCAGTCATCACACCACCAGAATAGAACTGGAATGTCATGTCTCCACCGTCCACAGCTACTGATACGGGCTGATTTGCCACAGCCTTCATCAAGGCAGCCTCATTGTTTGCCGGCACATCCTCAAAGCCCTTGATGGTTGCGGCACTATTTGATCCACTCTTGCATGTGCCATCTGCAGCTGTGTAAGGATAGCTGGACTCCGTAGTTAAGCCGCCGTTCTTGATGATAAACTTGAAAGCATCGTCCATCAAACCACCCTCACAACCTTGATCCTCACCATGGACATCGCAATCCACCAACTCTTGTTCCGAGAGGGAGGTGAGCTTGCCGGTGCTGATTTTGACAATGCCTTCCGTGGCGGCCACGGCGGAGAATGCCCAACAGCAACCTGCAATTATTAATTATGTTTTGACGTATGTTATTCCACTCTAGTTTACATCTATCTTAATGTGATAATAGTACTGTAGTCACAATAAGTGTATATGTGTCATCGTTCCTCTAAATGTACTTACCACATTGGCCTTGATCCTTGATGGGAGTAACGGCACCCTTAGTCCTCCAATCGATGGATGCCGGAAGAGCATTGATGCTAACATTCTCATACCTAAATCCTGTAGGGGTCTTCACGGGATTAGGTTTGAAGCCCTTGTTAGTCTTGGTAGCCCTGAACTCGTCATTGGTAAGGTCAGCGAACTGGTTGACGCCGAGCCAAAACTTCTGGTTCCCACCAGCATTGAACGACTCGATGAACTTAACATTAGCCTTGAACACCTCAAACCGCTGAGCCTTCTCGGTGGTGTCTTTGTAGATGCGGTTGTATTGTGCCATCCACTGCTCATGCTTCGCCACCATGGCTAAGTCGTCATTGAGGTCACGAGCAGCGAGGGCAGCACCACAGAAGAAAGCAAAGCTGAGGACTGCCACGATCGATAACTTGAGGGTGGCCATGGTCGATCACTTGATCGATGTGGCCTGTGAATTGGTTGCTGCTTCTGTGGACTATGCCTAGCTGATTTGGTGATTGGAGCTGGGTGGTACGGGTATGTATATATAGCTACGCCTACGGACGTGTATATGTATTATATTCTTGTAAGTTGCAAGTATGAAGCGATACGGTACGGTGCTTCTACGCTGTGCTGTGTAGAAAGGGACAGGTACGTGGCCGTGAAGTATTGGCAGATGGTTAAGTTAGCTTGAAACGTGCAAGCATTTGCCGCTCTGCTATGGATTGCTGTCTTTGTGGATTGCTGTCTTAAAGCATTATGTATAGATATAGAGATTAATAAGAGCCACATCTCATTACCGGTATTTAATAACATATAGTTATATATAGTATCCGATAAAAAATGGAAAAAAATATAGTTATATATAGTTAGTATAATACTCCTCTCATCCTCTAGTATTTAATAATGTTTGTAAGTTCATTTTGAGCTAACCAAGGTAACAATAGGGAATGGCATCATCCGCAAAATAAAATATGATCTCAAATCCAACAGTGATAGGTTCGTTCATACGTACCTTAAAGCAGTCAAATTTTTTTTTTTTTGAGAATTAAAAAGCAGTCAATTTTATAAACACATGACGGCAGCAAAGTTAGCTGTTAACACTGCTGGAAAAATAATATTATACCACCTAGTACAATACGATTTACGCATAAAGTACTGCTAAAATATAATGTACATATAAGCAAGATACTATTTTTTTCATCCATATATATATAGGAGCTACTTAGCATTACCACGGTAAAACATTTTTTGGAGGCGGCCATATTTTGTTTCCGCAGATCGACTGGCAACACGTCCGCCTCCGAGTCGACGTCTCTGTTAATCCATCTGTCAGAGGTGGTCATAATGTCCGTCTGCAAAAATAGGTTTAGAAAAAAAAGGGTGGGGCCATGGGCCATGGCCCGATGGATGTGGAGCCCACGTACTCCTATGCTCGATGCTGAGCCTGCTTGCAGCGATGCCGCAGCGGTTGCCAAGCCGCTCCCAGACACGCTGAGGCGAGCATGTACGTTGAAAAATGATGTGCTTATTGTCAGTCAACTAGGTATTATTTATGATTGGATAATAGATGAATTGTCCGTACGTTGCCACCAGAATATTGTTGTTATTTATAGTTTAGTTAATATATTTAGAGATCATGAAGGAAAGATGTCAATGAGAGGATTTAGTTCATCAATGACTGATCAAATTCATCCTAATGGGCGTATATAAGGTGCAAGCTTCAAGAATACATGTGGATTTGGCAAAAAAAAAAGTAAAAAAGACACTTTCTCCATCCTATAATACTTACTATATATAGCATTTCATTGTCACAAACATATAACTTTATAGCACATCATATGGGTCCCTGATTCAATTTACGATTAGCCATCACCTCGTTGTTGTTCAAATCTCACCGGCCTGGAGTTTGATCAAAAAAGGAAACACTGTCGTGAAGAGTTAATTAAATAAAAAATAAAAAGGAAAAAACCTACCGTGGGACAACTCCACACCACATGTCGAGGGCGGTATCCTATCCTGCTTCTCTGTACGAGCCCTCTCGACCGTGCTCAAACAACTCCGCAACCGCCACTTCTTCTAGCGCAAGGGTCGCGGGCTCTCCCTACACCATCCACTCGACGGGTTGGAGATTTGGAGAACGTCACAAAAGCGGACCAGCCCGGCAAGGCCGAGCGCGAGGCAGCCAACACAGATATGTGGAGCGACCGACACCGTGAAAGGGCGCGGCCCAGCCAGTGCCTCACAACAAAGATTCATTTATCACGTGATTTAATGAGAAGCATGGAAGATTGCAGTGTTTTGGCGGTTGTGGGATTGTGGGGCATGACGATGACGTGGCACAATGAGGAGGCAAAGAAATAGTTTAGGTTTATCTATATAGAAGATATAGATATAGATTAGATTCGGAGTGTTGCTTCCATATATGTTTGCTCACGAAGATGTTTGATGAAGAATCTCACACCTTGTGTACAGAACTATTCGCTTAACGGATTACAAGAAGTATACGATCACTGAGGCGAAGATTGTTACATTAGAGATGCATAATGGAACAAATTTCACACTAGCTAAAAACAAGTATGTACCTTACTTGAAAAAGAATCTAATTAATATATCTGCGGTTGCTATAACTTCAAGGTGGTGGCACTACCGGTTTCTCATCTTGGCACTCGGCAAAGCTCCAGTCACACCCGACGAAGGCTTTGCCAAGTGTAACACTCGACAAAAAGAAATCTTCAGCAAAGTCGGTTTTGTTGAGCGTCTTTTATCCAGCACTCTGCAAAGCAATTACCAAGTGCCTGACACTCGGCAAAGATGGAAACAAAAAAGCCAAAAAATAATAGCAAAACAAATTCCAGGGAAGCGCCCACCAGGCTGGCGACCACAAGCGACAGGGGTTTGAACTCGACCTCTCACTCGGTCGGAGCCTCCTCTACCACTGCAATACACACTCACGTGAGTCTATACCACGTTTCAGTCCTCCACATATTATACTAAACCGAGTATAATTTGTTTGTTTGAGGCCATAAATAATTTCAAATCAAAAACTTGTCAACTATAAAGTTTCTTACCTTTTTCAAGATCTAAACTTTTTGTTTGGAAAGTTTTTCCATCCAAGGTCATTTACAAATTCGATTTCAAATTTGAGAAATTTAAACATAGTTTTGCATGAAAAGATGACTACAAATCAAAATGTGCTCAATACAAAGACAAAGTTTATTTAGGTTGTTTTTCCATTGGAGGTCTTTTAAATTTTAAACTTTAATTTTTTTTAAATTCAGATGCAGTTTTGCATGATAAGATAAATTCAAATAAAAAAGTTTTCTACTACAAAATTCTATAACATTTCAAGATATATAGTGTTTATTTGGTTGTTTGGTCATATGTTTATCTGACATGGTTGTTTTAACATCGTTTATAAATCTTATATATCTTTCATTAACTACAAAAGAGACAGGTAAGAATTATGAACAAAGTTCATATGAAGAAATGACCAAAACAAACATCGATAAGAAACCCCAAATTGATTTTCCCATTGGGTTTTCACACTTGCAACAAATATTTTTACTTACAATTTTCAGAAAAAAGAACTTACGGTATCGTTCAGGCTTATTAGCAATTATCCTATCAGTTTGTATTGTAATCATCAAAAACTTCATTACTGTCAGGGTTATTCCCATTTTCAGTAGTCATTGAGTGGTAATATCAAATCTTGAAATGCTCAGGGGTTAGATCGATTGCAATATTAAAATAAAATTTCTCCTCTTGTGTTTTGGAACAAAAATGTGTGCACGCTGAAGCTTTTGAGCCACAATTTTGGTGCTTGAATGGAGCCCATTCAATATTTATCGCTCAGGATATTTTTACGATCCTAAATTTCCCTACGAGTTTATTAAATGCTGACGGAAAAAACAATAGGACAATTCTGAATTTCTCTGTGAATATGATAAGAACCGTGAAAGGAATTAATTTTGCTATTGGGTTTTCACAATCGCAGCGTAATTTTGTGTTACAGTCATTGAATATTCTCATTATTTGGAGTAACAGTTTAACACTATCGGTTAGGCCCTATTAGCAATTATTACTCTCTATGAGTTTCTATAATAACCATCGAAAATTTCATCACTGTTTGTGAATATTCTCATTTTTAGTATACAGCTGAGAGGAATAGAATCCTATGTAGCCTTTGCAACTAATCAAATATCTGTAGCTACAGAATACAGCAGTCGACAACACTGAAGTCAACTACTAATCACTAATGGTAATGACTGCCATTATTGCTCACATCTGCTAGCGACAGAACGGAGGTTGCGATGGCTGATCATACGAAAAAACATCTTACATATGATGTTCCAAGCATGATGCTGGGCCCAATCTGTTTTTAAACAGAAAAAGGTGCGTTATGGAATTGATGCTGATTCGCAGCACAAGAGCTCCTCACTCTTCAATCAACCCTGCTTGCCACTGATGACTGCGCGCACCATCAGCTCCAGGTTTTCAAACGAGGAACCGCCGGCATCCATCGCCGTTCTTGCAGAAGCTGCGAGCTCGGCTGCTCTCGCCGCCGCGTGCTTCCCTGCCTCTCCCAAGATGAGCTCCCGTGCCAATGCCCCAATGTCTTCTTGGCTTGCAACCAGTTCCCCCTCGCCATCGCTGACACTGCCGCCGTCATTGTGCCCTCTGTTGGATGGCCCAACCCTGAGTCCGGCTCCGAGCACGTCGACGACGAACTTGGCGTTCATCTTCTGCTCTGCCGCCAACGGGAACGCAAGAATCGGAACCCCCATGCTGATGCTCTCGGTCACCGAGTTCTACCCACAGTGACTGAAAAAGCCCCCTGATGGCCTTGTGCCTCAGCACACGAAGCTGGTCCACAAAGCGCTGCACCACTTTACCCCTGTCCCCGAACCGCCCTTCGACCTCGACCCGGTCCTCTCCGTAGTCAAACCACTTGGACAGGACCACCCACACGAAATCTACGCCGGACCTCTACAGTCCGGCCGCGATCTCCTGTACCTGCGCCCGGCTCAGGTTAGCCTGGGAGCCGAATGCCACGTAAAGAACCGGCCGGTTCATGGAGAGCCTGGAGTCGCGCCAGCCGGCCAGATCTGCATCGTCCAGGCCCTCCAGGGTCGTGTGGACCTCCGGTTCAGTGGCGAGGCACAGCGGGCCAACCGGCCACACCTTGGGCGAGTTCTCCAGCTGGTTCATCTTGTCTATGTAGAGTGCCTCGAGCTCATGGAAGGAATTGAGGATAGTGCCCAAGCTGGACGCCGTGGCTACACCGCTCTCCCAGACGAAGTCCCAGTGAGGGCCGGCCGGCTCCGGGTCGTCGAAGGGCGGGTGCAGGTCGGCCTTCGTGAGCCGGAGCCCCGGCAAGCCGTCGAGCTCGAACGGTTCCCACGGCGAGCTCACGCGCGCGTGCGGCTTCTGCAGCAGCACCGCGAGCGCGACGTAGCTGGAGAAGGCGCCGATACCGAGCGAGACGAGCCGCGGCACGCCGAGGCCGTCGGCGGCGTCCTTTGCCCACGGGAGGAAGCCGTCGTGGACCAGCAGGTCCGGCCGGGGCTCCAGCCGCGCCAGCGCGTCCGCGAACGCCGGACGGAGCGTCGCGGTCGCGGAGATGAGGTCCAGCAAGTGGCACTCGGAGGCGCCGGAGGGCAGCTCCTCCGTGCTCTGCGGGCCTGCCCACGAGGACGGGAACGGCAGCTCGAGGACGGCCGCGCCCGGGACCCCCGCGACGGCCGCGCGGATGAAGGGCGCCTCCCGCGGGGTGGCGAGCACGGCGACCGCCGACGCGAGGCCCCGGCGCAGGAGCTGGCGGGTCAGGTGCAGCATCGGCATGGCGTGGCCTTTGGCCATGAATGGGAGCATAGCCACGTGCCGGAGCGTAGTCGGGGACGATGGTGAGGAGGAAGAAGCCATGGCAAGGTACAGCCGTACAGGTAGCCAAGCCAAACGTTGTGGACTCGTGTGGACTTGTGGTGCGTGAGTGACTGGCAGGCTGAAAGTATCTCGTGAAGGTAATAAATATCTTTTGGAGACATATATACGCTGCTTCTGCTTGTGATTGACTGTGGAAGCATTTGTCGGGAGTTGTTACTGTTAGGTGTCGTCTGCGGTGTCGTGGCCGGCTATGGCACTAGCTGGCGTGGGCGCGTGGCCGGCTGAGCAATCGGCCTACCCGGTTCTTGCGTCTAGGAGATCAAAAGCTCATCCCAAAAATCATTTGGAGACCCGTGAATGAAGGTAATAAATATCATCTGGAGACTTGCGCTGTTCGTGTTTGACTGTGGACGCAACACGCATCAGTCGGAGTTGTTAGGTGTCGTATGCCGGCGGCTATATCTCTGACTTTAGAACCTTAATGGCGTGTGATCAATTTTTAATCCTGCTACCTCTCTTCCTGTTTAATAGCGTGCGATCAGTTTTCGTATGTTTGACTAAATTGATCAACTTCATTGGGCGTCCTGCATATATTAGAGGACATTGTTTGAAGTATCTTGCATATGTTGGAGGACATTGTAGTCTTGCGTGTGTCAGAGGCCCAACAACCATCAGGCCATGTGCCCATGGTCCTCATAGCCAAAAAGACTCGGGGCAAAACCATGTGCCGCCATAGCCCGGGCCACGAGTCTTTTTGGCAACTACTATGTGGACTCTGGCTTAGGGATTGAATACTCCTCCATTCCAATTTCCATGTCATTTGGCGAAGCATAAGTCTGTGCATAGAAACTATGAAAGAAGGTGTTATCTGGCGAGTGGGTGACGGTCGAAGCATAAAGGTTTAGGAGGATCCGTGGGTGCCAAGAGGCATCACCAATGTTTTAAATAGCGCACTTTAGTACATGCTATAGCGCTATTTTGCGTTTGAGAAGTTCCACCGCTAAGCTATGTCACTTTGACGCTAAATGTGATTTGCCGCTAACAGTCGCTAACAGCGCGCAAAATAGCGCTAAAATGGAGGCTCCTAGCGCCGCTATCAGGGCAAACTCAGCATGGGCTCTCAGCACCTTGCGGCCCAAATCACATGGCAGCCCAAACCAAGTCAATACACTGCATTTTAGACTGCAGCGGCGTGGTAGCAGTGCTGTTGTTGGGCCGCATCACCAGGAAACCACTAACGCCCCGGGGGAGAAATATGATGCGCACTGTCGATGAGCTTATTGATCCAAACGCTGAAAACTGGGACGTTGAACTACTGAATCAGACCTTCTGGGAGGAAGATGTGCAGACTATCAGAGCAATACAGATTCATGTGGATATGGATGATGTGATAGGATGGCATTTCGATGCAAAAGGCCAAGGGGTTCTTCTCTGTAAACTTGGCTTATAAAGTACACAGAGCTGCTGTGATTAGAAAATAGCAAAGGCAACTGGGTCGGGTTCTAGAAATGAAACCAATGAAATAAAGTTTTGGTATGGTCGCGAAGCATTTCCTTTGGAGGCTAAGTCACAATACTTTGGCTATGAGGAGAAACCTACAGAGGAGGGGAATGAAGCTTGATACATGGTGCTGCATGTGTGGTAGGCTAGATGAGGATGGAGACCATTTGCTGTTCAAATGTAAAGAGGTGCAGAAAGTCAGGAGAGAACTGAATTTAGAACAGACATGATGCAGGATTGCTGAAGCACAGTCAGCGCGACAAATGATGGAGATGGTACTGAAAATGTAAGGGAGAGAACAGCTTACGGTGATCATGTTATTATGGCTCTGGTGGGGGGAGCGAAACCAGTGAAGGGAGGAAGGAAAGAGAAGAACTGCAGCAAACCTGGATTATATTGCTGAGTTCCATGCTGAACTTGCATCAAAGACTGATGCCGACTATTGTCGGATTTTTGTCAGAGGACGCGATCGCAGAGACCAAGGGCGGGAGACTAAAGCTGAACACTGATGGTGCTTTTAATACTGATAAGCACGATGGAGGATGGGGTTTCCTAATAAGCACTTAATATGCTTCTTTTAGCACTGATTGTAGTAAAGTTCCCTTTCAAAAAAATTGTAATAAAGTTGCGTACTCTCCCACTGTGTTTGGTTGTAATCTTCCAAGCGGTTGCTATAACATTTGGGAGCGGGGTTCCTCGTGACTTTGAGGATCTAGTGACCAACGATTTGGCTGGGTCGGATAAATAATATAAGTATTGAAATTTTTTTAAAAATGCAGAATCAAAACATTCTAAATTTAACTATAATTGTAGAGAAAATTATAACAAATTATGACATCAAATAAGTATACTAATAAAATAAACTAATGAAGAATCTAATAATACGTAGTTAATATCATGAATGTTTTATCTCATTAAATAAATTTAATTACACTTAATATGCTTTAACTGTTCAAGGTTTTTAGAAATGACTTGTAATTTGGTATGGATGGAGTACTGTTCTACCTAGGGTATACAGATTCACTTATTTATTTGAACACACATCAACAATTTTTATTCATTCATCAATCTTTGTCATTATTTAAATTCACAAACTTGCAATTTCAATAATAATATAATCACGTCTCTGCAATTTTCCCCTTGTTCTTGGAGAGTACCACCGTGTGGATGACCGTGTCAAGGTTTGTCTCGGCAGGCCCACCCTGCAGCGCCGCCTTTGCGGCCTTGTCCTTCCACTCCTCAGCGCGCCGGCGCATCTCCCGCCCCTTCTCCCCTTCCATGGCCTCCTTTAAGATAGCCGCCACCTCGTCGCGCCGGACCTCACCGCCGATCTCCATCCCGATGCCCCACTCCGTGCGAACGTACCGGCAGTTGGTCTGCTGCTCCGCGAAGAACGGCCAACTGAGCATCGGCACCACCGCGCAGAGGCTCTCCAGCGTCGAGTTCCACCCGGAGTGGGTGAGGAACACGCCAACCGCCTCGTACCGGAGCACGGCCTCCTGCGCGCACCACGTGGCCAACAGCGCGCGACTCTTGACGGTGGCCACGAACTCCGGCGGCAGCACGGCGGAGTCGCCCCTGACGAGGTCCGGGCGGATGCTCCACACGAACGGGTAGCCGCTGTCGGCCAGGCCCCAAGCGAACTCGAGCAGCTGCGAGTTGGTCATCACCGTGATGCTGCCGTAGTTCACGTACACCACGGACCGCGGCGCGCGGTCAGAGAGCCACTCGAGCACACCGTCCTGCTTGTTGAACCTGTAATCGTGTCAACAAGTGTATCCATGCATAGGTGCATTAGCTTAGTTTCAATTCAGTTTGAACATGTTTGTAATTTAGGGTAGAATCTTGGGTGGCACGGTGATTGCACACGTGCACGCCGAGACCGCGTCTTCAGGGCTCTCCCCGTCATGGCTGGCACGCCGTGCATGTCGCACGGGTGACCGAAAAATAAGGCACATCGTGCAGCGCCCAACCGTGGCGGGGGAAGCGGATCCAAGCCTAGAAAGGCTGAATGCAATGCATCTGTTGTGCTGCGCCATTCGCAGTATCAACCGCTCGCTCTCTCTCTCTCGATCGTGTGCTCTTGTCTGTGTAGAGTTTTAGTCGCCGCGGTCACCACCGCCGGTGCCACGTAGTGCCGAGCTCCTCGCCGGAGTTCGGTCCCAACATTCTGGTATCAGCTCGTGTATGCAGTACGACGGGTCTGTGAGCCCACCGAGAGAGCCGCCGCGGAAGAAGTTCATCATCCCCTCGCGAACGCCACCACCATCCACCATGGGCGACACTAGGAGCTCCAGCAACAACAGCGGCGTCAAGGAGAGTTCTCTCTTCTGGCCAATGCTCACCACCGACAACTACACCGAATGGGCGATGCTGATGCAGTGCAATTACGAAGCGCTCGAGATCTGGGGGGTGATCGACCCAGGTACGAACGTGAAGCGCGCACAAGATCAGCAGGCGATGAGCGCTCTCCTGCGCTCAGTCCCGAAGGAGCTGTGGCAGTCGTTGGGGAGGAAGGCGACGGTGAAGGAGGCGTGGGAGGCGGTGAGGACGATGCGGATCGGCGCAGATCAGATCAAGGAGGTGAATGCTCAAAAGCTCCTGAGGGAGTTTGAGAATATCGCGTTCAAGGATGGCGAGACTATCGACGAATTTGGGATGCGCATCACCAATCTCGTCGGCAACCTCAAGACTCTAGGTGAGACAATTGAAGATGTTCGTGTGATAAAGAAGTTTCTTCGTGTGGTGCCACCTCGGTTCACGCAGATTGTGGTAACATCGAGATGTTCTGCGACCTCAAGTTGCTGACCGTCGAAGAGTTGATCGGGCGGTTGCGGGCGGCGGAGGAGCGGTTCGACGACAAGGTTGAACACATCACCGACAAGGCAGGTTGGCTCCTCCTCGCCGAAGAAGAATGGTTGGAGAAGAACAAGCACCGATTCCAATCTGGGTTCAAGCCTGGAGGAAGTGGTTCGGGCGGCGGCGCTCCAAAGAACAAGGCGGCGACGCGCACTGATGGTAGTGCCTCGAAGCCGGTCAAGTTGACCTCCAAGGGAACGCCACGTCGCAAAGGCCGGTGCCGGAACTGTGGCATCTATGGCCACTGGGAGCAAGACTACAAGCGACCGAAGAAAGAGAAGAAGAAGGAACAGGCTCAACCAGAAGCCAATGTGGCCATCGGCGGCGGTGATCAGGTAGGCGCGCTGATGCTGGCCACGTGCGACGTCGTGCACGGGTCATCCCAGTGTGTCCATCTGATGGAGGAGAAGTTCGTGCCAGTGGACGTTCCAGAAGGTGTCTGGGTGCTTGACACCGGCGCCAGCAATCATATGACAGGGATGCTGTCAGCTCTCACTGAACTTGATACAAGTGTTCAGGGAACAGTCAAGTTTGGCGACGGCTCCAATGTCAGAATCAAAGGTATGGGCTCAGTAGTGATGCAAGATCGTTTTAAAGGTCATAAAGTTCTTACTGAAGTCTATTATATACCTGAGTTGAGAAGCAACATTGTCAGTTTGGGACAGCTAGAAGAAAAGGGTTTTAAATATGTTGGGGAGAATGGGAGATTGTGTATTTATGATCAAGAACATAATCTGTTGATTTCTGCACCTAGAGTTGGTAACAGGCTGTACTTAGCAAAATTTAGCTTATCAACACCAGTCTGTTTACTTGCTCAATCTGATGACAAGTCATGGAGTTGGCATGCCAGATTTGGTCACTTAAATTTCAGGTCCCTGAGTAATCTTAGTGACAAGTCTATGGTAGAGGGCCTGCCTAGCATCAGAAAGGTAGAACAAGTATGTGATGGGTGTGTTCTTGGTAAGCAACATAGAAAACCGTTTCCACAAATGTCAAGTTTCAGAGCTGAAAAGGGTTTAGAGTTGGTTCATGCAGACTTATGTGGGCAAATTACACCTAAGAGCATAGGAGGTGCTTCCTATTTTCTGCTAGTGGTTGATGATCACAGTAGATATATGTGGGTGGAAATGCTAAAGTCAAAAGATCAAGCACTGGAGTGTTTCAAAAGAATAACTTTCAGGGCAGAGACTGAGTCTGGTGGAAAACTTAAAGCCATTAGGACAGACAGGGGTGGGGAGTTTAACTCCAACCTATTCACTGTGTTCTGTGATGCTGGTGGAATCAAGCACTACACCACAGCCCCATACACACCACAACAAAATGGGGTTGTGGAAAGGAGAAATCAATCAGTGGTTGAGATGGCCAGGTGCTTGCTGAAGACCATGAAGGTTCCATCAGTATTTTGGGGAGAAGCAGTGAGAACTGCTGTCTATTTACTGAACAGGTCACCTACCAAGGCCCTGAACAGTAAAACTCCATATGAAGCTTGGCATGGGAAGAAACCCAATGTGAGTCACTTGAAGATTTTTGGTTGTGTGGCTAATGTAAAGCTGGTTGGCCTAGGAATCAGTAAACTGTCTGACAGATCAAGCAAGATGATTTTTATTGGCTATGAGTCAGGCACTAAAGGCTATAGATTATTTGATCCATCCACCAACAAGTTGGTGGTGAGTAGAGATGTCATATTTGAAGAAAATAAGCCTTGGAACTGGGACAACACAAGGAGCTACACAGATCAGCCAGTGACAGACACCTTTGTTGTGCACTATGAATTGACTGTCCGAAATCCGACAATAGATCATGCTGAGGGAAATGCAGATACTGCTGACAGCCCAGATGCAGGAGCAGGGGGTGATATTTCAGAAGGTCAAGGGAGCAGTGTTGGTCTTAATCAACAACCACACTCCCCAAATACTCCAGGATCAAGTACTGCACCGGCTATGAATTTTGCAACTCCACCTAGCCAACACTCTGAAGATACCTTTGGTGGACCTCTGAGATACAGAACTTTGAATGATATCTTTGAGTCCACAGATGAGTTGGAGGGGTTTGAATACAGTGGAGTGTGCATGCTTGCTGCAGATGAACCAATTGGGGTAGAAGAAGCTCTTGAGGAGCAGTGCTGGGTTGATGCTATGAACAGTGAGTTAAAGTCAATTCAGGAGAATAAAACTTGGTGCTATGCAAATCTGCCAAGTGGTCACAAAGCAATAGGTCTGAGATGGGTTTACAAAGTGAAGAGGGATCCATAGGGCAACATAGTCAAACACAAAGCAAGGCTTGTTGCAAAGGGATATGCTCAAAAATATGGGGTGGATTATGAGGAGGTTTTTGCTCCTGTGGCTAGACTTGAGACTATCAGACTCATACTAGCTCTTGCTGCAAATGGTAAGTGGGAGGTTCATCACATGGATGTTAAATCTGCTTTTCTAAATGGTGAGCTACAGGAGGAGGTCTATGTTCAACAGCCACCTGGTTTCCAAAATCCAAGGCAAGCAGGCAAAGTGCTAAAACTGTCTAAGGCACTCTATGGACTGAAACAGGCACCCAGGGCTTGGAATGCCAAGCTAGATAAGGAACTTGTGAAGTTGGGGTTTTGTAGAAGTGAAGAAGAACATGCAGTCTATAAGAGAGGTAGTGGAGATTCTTTGTTACTTCTTGGAGTGTATGTTGATGACCTTGTCATTTGTGGGCCTGACAGAATGAAGATTCAAGAGTTCAAGCAGCAAATGAGCAAAACTTTTAGCATGAGTGACTTGGGTCTGCTGAGCTATTACTTGGGAATGGAGGTGAGACAAAAACCTGGTATGATAACCATCTGTCAAAGAGCATATGCAACAAAGATCATTGAACAATGTGGGATGACTGGTTGCAATTCTGTTGACACTCCTATGGAATAGAACTGCAAGCTATTGCCTGGGAAACCTAATGTGGCAAAGGATGCAACCAAATTCAGAAGCATTGTGGGGAGTTTGAGGTATCTTGTGAACACAAGACCTGACATTGCCTATTCAGTAGGGATGGTCAGCAGGTTCATGGAAACGCCCACCTCTGAACATTGGGCAGCTCTGAAGAGAATTGTCAGATATGTGGCAGGTACAACTGAATTTGGCTGCACATATACTTGTAAATCACCTATAAATCTGAACCTATTGGGCTATTCAGATAGTGACCATGGTGGAGACTTGGAGAAGAGAAAGAGCACCTCAGGTGTTATATTCTTCCTGAATGGAAACTTGGTGACCTGGACATCTCAGAAACAGAAAGCTGTGTCCTTGTCAAGCTGTGAAGCAGAATATATTGCTGCAGCAACAGCAGCATGTCAAGGTGTATGGCTTGTCAGGCTCCTAGCAGATCTTACTGGGCAGAAGATGCAGAGCTTTAGATTGCTGATGGACAGTAAGTCTGCTATTGAGTTAAGTAAAAACCCAGTATATCATGAAAGGGCCAAGCACATCGACACTCGCTATCATTTCATTAGGGAGTGTGCTGCAAATGGCATTGCAGAGGTCAACCATGTTTGCACCGACAGGCAGTATGCTGACATTCTGACTAAACCTCTTGGGAGGCTGAAGTTCGTGGAGATGAGGCAGCAGCTAGGAATCGGTGATGTATGTCACGATTAGGGGGTGAAGTGTTGAACCTGTAATCGTGTCAACAAGTGTATCCATGCATAGGTGCATTAGCTTAGTTTCAATTCAGTTTGAACATGTTTGTAATTTAGCGTAGAATCTTGGGTGGCACGGTGATTGCACACGTGCACGCCGAGACCGCGTCTTCAGGGCTCTCCCCGTCATGGCTAGCACGCCGTGCATGTCGCACGGGTGACCGAAAAATAAGGCACATCGTGCAGCGCCCAACCGTGGCGGGGGAAGCGGATCCAAGCCTAGAAAGGCTGAATGCAATGCATCTGTTGTGCTGCGCCATTCGCAGTATCAACCACTCACTCTCTCTCTCGATCGTGTGCTCTTGTCTGTGTAGAGTTTTAGTCGCCGCGGTCACCACCGCCGGTGCCGCGTCGTGCCGAGCTCCTCGCCGGAGTTCGGTCCCAACACTGCTCCTTCCAGAGGTTGCAACCGATGCCCGCGAGCGGGCTGCCGGCGGGGATCTCGTGGCGCTCGCGGAGGAGGACCGGGCCGACGGGGTACACCGGCATCGGGAGGACGGCGCGCATGGCGTCCAGCGTGGTGCGCTCGAGGTCCTCGAAGGTGTTGATGACGACGGCGTCCGGGACGAGCGAGATCCGCTCGGCCTGGTGCAGGAGGAAGTTGAGCATGACGTCGCCGCGGTCCGTGGTGCGGATGAAGCTGGGGAAGTCCCGCAGCTGCACGCCGTCGCACATGCCGTACGCGCCGGTCACCACGGTGGCGAGGTGGCAGCCGTCCGCGAGGTCCGCCTCGTGCCTGAACGGCACGAGGCCCAGGTCGATGAGGTCGCGGAAGTTGCGGATGCCCATGTACCCGCAGGCGGCGATGGTCAGGAACGCGACGACGGGCACGCCGATCTCCCTGCCGGCGTCGAAGCCGAACGACATGATGGCGTCCACGACGAGGCAGGTAACCGGCGGAGACGACTCGCTGGCGTCGGAGTTGATCCTGGCGAGGAGGAAGAGGAGGTGCGGGAGGCACTTGGTCATGGTGGCGCTGCAGAGCGCGGGGATGTCCTGCGTGGCGTCGGCGTCGGAGGGCGGGAGGCCGTCGGGGATGGTGGCGAAGCGGAACCCGGGCACGCCGTCGAGCGCGTTGGGCCCGCGCGTGTGGAGCAGGCGCCGGTGGTTGAACTCGGTGTTGACGAAGGTGACGTGGAAGCCCCGCGCGTGGAGGAGCTTGGCCAGCTTGAGCATGGGCGTGATGTGGCCCTGCGTCGGGAACGGCATGCACACGGCGTGCGGCCGCCGCTGGGCCTCCGCCGGCGTCAGTGACCCCATGATATGATCGCGCGGCACCTACAGTTCAAGCTAGGTGAATTTGCGCGTGCTCGGCAGCTTGGAAAAGTGGTCAATTTATAGCACTCGTAGTGCAAAGAAACACGTATCAATGCGACGCGATCAGTGAGAGTGAGAGTGAGACGTAGATGCTGCGAACAGCGTCGCTGTTGAAGGCAGTGCGGGCCTATGGTTATATATAAACAAAATATGCACGCGGTACTCGTTGTTAGCGACCTATTCCTACCGGTATGTTTAGATAATTAATAATTAATAGGATCAGCTCTTCCGTAAGCTTGTCACATTCAAATGCTTCCTATTCTTCCTGATCCTGACTCGTACGCATCGGTTAGGACTGCTTGCCATCAGTAATTTGTCTCGTGTATATGTATCTGCATACTGTCAGTAAATGAACTCGAGCATTGTTCTCAGAGAGATGCTAAATCATAGGTGCCTGATTTTTTTTTCTTTATTTTCAGACGACGAACGTCATTCATGTAATCCAAATCCAACGATCACTACTCGTCCTCATCTTTAGGACTGAGGACCTTCTTCCTTGCTTCCAGTTCATCTCCACTTTCTGGCAGGTATATAGCATAGGAAATGCATTCTTCTCTCTTACATGGTATCACAATTTTTTTCTCATCCGCCACACCCCCGCTTTTGTTGCTCCCGTCCATGGCAATCCATACTGATTCTTCCGCCCCTCCACAAACATGAACCCATTCGCGCGCCATGCCTGATCCGATACAACCTCCAGCTTCCACGTCATTGTGCTAATTTGCTAATCAACATCTATAACCACGTTCATGTCACTCTCACCATGGAAAACGGTAACTTCCAGCGATGACGCTCTTTCTTCCAACTGATCTTCAAGAAATTTGGCCTCGTCAATCACATCGAAGGCGACGTACGTCGTCGACGCCGCCACCATGATCGATGACCCCATGTGGCTCCAAATCGACTCCTGTATTGTCTCCAGCCTGTACTCTACCATGTCCAATGAGACAGTCACAAACAAAAAAATACCATGTCCAATAAGATTTGGAGCGATGTCTACCGGCTTCGCAGTTCCGCGCACACCACGTGGACGGCAATCATCGAGCAGTTCCTCGATAACAGCCTCCGATCCATCGCAAGTTGTATGCCTAGTGGGAATTTCACAGCCTCGACATGCTCATCTCCGAGTACTGCGGCTGCCTCCACTGCTACCGAAGCTCTTTTTCGCAGTGAACAATTTCGATTTACCGCAGCGGACAAACGCATCCGCTGCAGATGCCACACCACGGTAAATCGTGGCAACACCACAACGGGCGCATTAGGAAACCATAGCGCCGCCGGGGGTGTGGCTGGCCACCTGTGCGGCCCGCCACCACCGCCAGGAGGAGTATGTCGAAGTCGATCCGCGCGGCCCCGACGCCAATCTATACCATGCTGCCTGGAGACCCGCCACCGCGCCGCCGGCTTCTGGAAGCCGCCGCTGTGCCGTTGGCCGCTACGCCTCCGGAACGTCGATCTACACAATGCCATCGGGATCTAGAAGCCGCTGCCGCGCCACCGGGATATGGAAGACGCCGCCGCGTCGATGCCCGCTGCGCCTTCGGATCTGACAGCCTGAGGAAGATAGAGGATGAGAGAGGTACTGAGAGAGGAGAGAGAGGGAGAGACATACCGGCCGAGCCTACCACGGATGAGCCCACCGCACCACCGCAACCGGTTGAGCTCGTGCCGCCGCCGATCTCCGTGACCTCGCCCGGTCACGGCCCCACTCCACGCACCGACCGGCACTGTCACGCCACCGTGGCTAGCTTCGCGCGCTAACACAGCCACGGCCCACTCCACGCACTGACGCAATCGTGGCTCATCGCACCGCCGTGGCGCTGTCGTGAAGCAGCAGCAGGAGAATGGGGAAGAGATGGGGAGGAGAACATCATGGCTTTGGGAGGAGCAGTAGAAGGATGGGAAGACCGGGGAGTGGGTGGCGCGTGGGGAGTGGGGAACAGCTGAGAGACCGAAGTGGTGAACAACGCAGGAGATAGGGGTCGGGCTGTGGAGTCGACAGAGTGCGGTGAGCACTGAAACCCTAACTTCTCACTATATACGTAGCTGCTTGATTGGGCCTCGCCTGGGCCAGTTGGGCTTCGCCCTTGACTATGGCGGTCCTTATAAAGTGCCCGTTGCGGTATATCGATTTACGGCAGTGGACAATAATGTCTGCCACGTTAAAAAAATGCCCGCTGCGGTAAACCGTGGGATTTACAGCAGCGGGCATCGTAAGTGTTCATCACGGACTGCCAAAGTGCAACACTATGGTTAATCATTTGTGGTGTTGCTCACCGACACCTAATACGACTACAACACTGCCATCTCCGACCCAACGCTCATCATCAACACATTGCACGGCCAGAACAACAAGTTCAGCCAGACAGCTATCCTCTCCACCATGACATTGCCACCCACTTCCTCTGCACATGCTTGTATCTAACTCCCTTCCAATGGAGGCACAGATAATGCTTCTCAAAGTTGTCAACACATAAGTCCACCCCACTGCCCCGGCTCCATCTTCAAATCCATCTACTGGCAACATTGATCATATGGTGTGGCAGAACCTCCTAAATCATATGGCCCACATGCATTATTATTGTCTAAACAGACTCCAAATAATCATGAATATGTGCCATGAGACTTAAAAGGTCTGTCGGGTAAATCCCGAATCATCCACGATTCTCCGAGCAGGATCAATCATTACAAAGAGACATTGCAGTATTACAATAGTTTTATACAAGTAAGATATATCGGAGTAAAACAGTGGAATGATTACAATAACATAAGTTTACAAACCATTTAGTTTTAAAGCTAACAAACCATAAGTTTAATTATTACAAACCATGGTAGTAGTGGAGTAGTCGTAAGTAACTTTATTACAATACAAGTTGATAGTCTCTGCCCAAGAGCCAAACATCCTACTCATCGTCAATTTTCGCAACGACTGTCATGCAGCAGGATGCGAAGCACTCCTGCCCATGAAACTCACCTGCAACAAGGGTTCAACAAACCCTGAGTACAAAAGTATTCAACAAGAATGACCTGATGAAAAAGAGGGGTGAAGATTCAGAAATGCAGGCTAGAGGGACAAGGTAAGGCTTGCAAAAGATAAGAATTTTTGCAGAAAAGCTCAACAGAAAGTAAAGTTGTCTTGCTCTAGATCAAGATTACCCACCAACTTTATTCTTAAACCTTAAGTATTATTCAAGTAGTTACTACGATGGTGAACAACGATCGAGTCTTCTTCTCCGAGAAGCAACGACGATTCGAATCTATTTTCATACCCAGCTGGGACCTAGATCTTGGTATGCATGAGGCTCCAACCATAATGCATACCAGATCGAAGATATACCGGGATAACAACCGCAGCCATATATCACCACATGATACACGTGAGCACTATGACCCAGTGTACCGATATACATGGAAACTTAAACCCAAAGTATAACACACTATAAAATATGTGGGAACTCTGGCCTACTATATATCACTCCATGACATACCTGGGCTACAACCCTTAGTATGTCACTTCATGCATGTGGATTTTCTAATTTCTCGATATCACCATGAAAGGATCAAGATGCCCAAGAGGGGGGTGAATTGGGCTAATTCTA
>CM041638.1:30902730-30917055 GCA_023333625.1 Bothriochloa decipiens
GCCTTTTTGTAGATACCTAGTGCTAAGTTTCACAAGTGTGCATCACATCTAAACCATTAGACTTATCTAGGTCAAGCTACCCGTTTGCATCCCCCTTAATAGTACAGCCAAAGGAAAAACAAAGTCCTAACGACTAATCCAACGTCACCCAACACCATGGACGATCGGAACTAACCATTCTTGACCTTGTCGTCCATCCTTTGAAAACCGAAACGATTTCCATCATCAAGGAAGCATGAAACCCGTATTGCCCACGGTATCCATCACCATGACCTAACTTACCAATGTTTCTGTAAGACACACGTTAGTTATGGTAAATATTGTCATCAATCATCGAAACCACATTAAGGGGCCTAGATGCTTTCACACCAGATCATCATCGGACTGGACCTAGGGCATCAACAGACGGGAACACTACAGAGGGACTCCATTCCCAATGCAAATCACCCGCCCGGACTCGATTTATTAACTATTATCATGATTCCGACAAGAAAATCCATCCTCATCTTTTTCATTCTTTTTCTTTTTGAAAACCTACTAATTAAGCAGGGCTAAGCATAACTAAACATTTTCCAAAAATAGGTTACAAGGAATATAGAATTAAGACAGGTAATGCAATTGGTAGGTTATCATTCAACGCCTAGTACTTAATGCAACATAACATAACTACAACAATAAAACCTTTATAAAATAGAATAGGGTTTGAATGCATCCGGGGCTTGCCTTGGTATTCGGGGTAGACGGTCTCGAGCTCTGGATTAACTCTCGATTCCTGAATCTGCTCTTCCTTGGGATCTGGTGCAACAATGTTAAACTCTCCGTCAACGAAAACTATACGATAAAATGATATGCTTCAACATAATAGAATAGTAAACATGATGCTTGATGAATGCATGACCAGATTAGGGGCTTGAGTACAAATTTTCTTCACGATAAAGTTGCAAGCCAACAAAACTTACGTACTAAGTTTATTAGGGTTAACTACGTCATTAAAGAAATTATTTAAACACATGAAATAACGTTGATTAAACCCTAATGACATGATCCAGGTAAGCGTAAAACAATTAATTAAAGTGCCAAAGGTCATTAGGGTTAATGACCCAAGGTCATCAAGCAATCCCAAAGTCAAACAACCCTATAATGATTAAACATGATTAAAGGGGTTAATTATTTAATTAAAAGCATTAAAATAAAGGCATAAAAATTAAATTTGTCTAAATGACCTCAAAATTTTATTTTGAAAATCTCTTGGTCTAATTAGATGGAAAAACAAATTTCAGAAATAAAGGCTAATTATTTTATTTATTAAAAATCATTGAAGGTGCATTTTTTAATTAAAAGAGCTAATTTTAACTTATGCAAAAAGTACTCAAATTTGGCATTTCATAATTTTCCTAGGTAAAGACATCATAAAAAACATACACAAAAATTTTTAGAATTTTTGGAGCTATACATGAATTACTATGATTTTTCAAAGAAATCAGCATTTAAATGATTTTCTGAAAAAGAAAAAGGAAAAAGGGCATTCTTTCCCCGACGTTGATCGGCAGCGGCCGAACTTTGACCGATGAGAACTCGTCGACGACGAGGTCTCCGGTCGCAAGACTTGGACCTACAGACTCAGCTCGGCACGGTGAGCAACCTGGGCTGGTTAAAGGAGCGGCGGGGCGACGACGACCGGCTTGCCGGCGGCCATGGCGGCACGGCAGATCTCGGGCACGACGGTAAGGCTCACCGGAGCTTTTTCTGGCGACGGTGAGCGCACGGGCATGTGCAGGACATCAATACGAACACGTTGGGCCAGAAGATGCAACGGTTACCGGCCCCTAGCTCAAACGACTATGCGTGCGGCGACGCTGGCATGGCCATGCCGGTGGCGAGCTACGGTGACCGGCGGCCACAACGAGGTAGAGGTGAAATTGAGAGCATGGACAAGTGAAGAAGCTCACCGCGGTGATGATGCGCACACTAGTTGGCTGGAAGACGGTCGGAGATGAGCTGCGGTCGGCGGCGTTGATGGCGGCGGCGGTGCTCCGACGGCAAGGTGGGTGTCACGGCAATTTCTGTGCATGAACGAACGAGAAAAGGTGCGCATGAGGGGCAACGAAGAACATGATAAAGTAGTTAATGAAAGTAAATGAGCAACCTCGGCGGCGGTGAACGCGGCAATTTCACGGCGGCACGGCGACCGGCCGCGAGGAAGACGACGGCAGCCTGGGCGATTCGGCGGGGAGAGTGAGCACGAGCTAGCTCAAGTTGAGCGCAAGGATGTGGCGGAGCTATTGGCAAGTGCAATCGGGTGATGATGGAGCAACGGTGGTGAATTCAAGCGGCGGAGGACGGTCGTCGGCGATGGCGAGCAGGAGGAAAAGAAGAAGACGACGGCCGACTGCGCATATATATAGGGTAGAGGCGGGGTATGGACGGGCGACACGCGGGAGGCAAAGATTCGCGTGCTCGGGGCGAGCTGGCGGCTGCGGTACACCGGTATGGGCGACAGTGGATGGCGGCGCGGCGTGAAAAGCCGGCCATGGCCGAAATCCATAGGTCCCGGTACTGTTTTTGAAAAATTACAGAAACACCATTCGTCGAAAATAACAAATTACTCCAAAAATTATATAAGAACATGAAAATCTCCAAAAATAAAGTTTGCATAAATTTTCAAGAGCTACACTTTTCATTTAACAAACATTTTCAAATTCTGCATAGTTTTGAAATATGAATTCAAATTCAAAAAGGGAATAAAACCCTAGAAACAAATACTTGAAATTACTTTTGATTTTTTAATAAAACTTGAAAATCTTCAAAACTATGAAATGTTTAACTTTGCAAACCAAACATGTTTCATATATAAAGTTTCCCAAATTACACATAAATTTTTAATTATGCTTTTAAAATTAAAAGGGGACAAATGGTGGAAAACTATATTTTCAAATTTATTTGAAATTCCTTTTTGGAAACTTGAAAAACTTTGAACACCAACTTTGTAGCTCTTGTCAATATCTACAAACTATCTTTTTAGAGTATCTCCAAATTCCTTATAGATTTCAAATTATAGAAAAGGGGTTAAAACCAGGTTTTGAAATAAAGGGTTTTTAAAACCTAACTCAAATTCGATTTGGTTTCTAAATTAATTGGTTGGTCATTAGTGATCACAAACATCATCCAAGGACATTTTTTGGTTAATTACCCAATGACACCCTTGGTTAACTAAGTTGACTTTTGAAAATATTTTTATAGCTTTCTAATTTGAATTTAAATTTGAATTGCAAAACTTGGGAATAAGCTTTGAAATCCAAATTCAACTTCAAATATGAAAATCACTTTTAAGGGTTGGACTTAGATTTATATACTATGCTTGACAACACGGTTTACACCTTAAGTACATAGAATATAAACTAAGTATTTGAGATGACATTCGAAAGTAGGGTTTTATTATTTCATGTGACAAAACATTCCAGAAACACAATCAATCTACGAAATGTAAACTTGTTTTAGTTGGTGCACATCAAGATTGACTTAAATATGAATGCTTTGCAATGCATATGATGACATGGCATGTTTTTAGTTATCATAACACTAGGGGTGTTACAGCCCTTTCCCCTTAAAGAAATCTCGTCCCGAGATTTAAAACCTTGAGCAAAGTAATGGAAAAGGAAATGTGTCAAGAAAACACACTTCAACTAAATACATAAGGGAAAAGGGGTTTTACAACTCACAATAGACTAGTTACAGCTCATAGAGGGAATTGTAACTTAGAGGGAAGCATAAAACTCTGGGAAATTCTCCAACAGGTAATCTTCCGATTTCCAAGTAGCTTCTTCTTCTGAATGTTGATCCCATTGTATCTTATACCACTTGATTGTTCTGCTTCTAGTAACACGGTCTTTTTGATCCAACACTCGAATTGGATACTCAGAGTAAGTTAAATCTGGTTCAAGTTCAATTCCTTCCACACCGACAACTTTATCTGGTACACGGAGACACTTCTTGAGTTGTGACACATGGAATATATTGTGTACAGCTGACAATTGTTCAGGTAATTGCAGACGATATGCTAATTGTCCACACCTTTCTATAATTTAAAATGGTCCAATGTAACAAGGTGCTAATTTTCCCTTAACTCCAAACCGAGTAACTCCTTTCATTGGTGACACATTTAGATACACATAATCCCCTTATTGAACCACAACGGTCGACGCCTTTTGTCCGTGTAACTCTTCTGACGAGACTGGGCCACTTTCAAATTTTGTTATATCTATTTAACCTTTTCTTCTGTTTCTCTTACAAGATCAACTCCGAAGAATCTTCTTTCTCCCGGTTCAGACCAACTTAATGGAGTTCTACATCTGCGACCATATAGTACTTCAAATGGTGCCATTTTGATGCTTTCTTGATAACTATTGTTGTAAGAGAACTCTGCTAAAGGCAAACATTCATCCCATTTCTCTAGAAAGTTAAGAACACAAGCTCTCAACATGTCCTTAAGTATCTAGTTCACTCTTTCAGTCTGACCCCCTGTCTGAGGATGATAGGCTGTACTGTGCAGAAGATTAGTACCTAATGAATCATGTAATTGTTTCCAAAATTTGTTGATGAACTGTGTACCTCTGTCAGACACAATAGTCTTTGGTACACCATGAAGACTGATGATACGTTCAAAATATAATTTGGCATATTTCGAGGCTGTATGAGCATTTGCACTGGAATAAAATGTGCAGATTTTGTGAGTCGATCCACTATGACCCAGATGGAGTCAAAACCTCTGGCTGTCCTGGGTAGACCTACTATAAAATCCATACTGATATCTTCCCACTTCCAAGTTGGAATAGGCAATGGCCGAAGTTCTCCTGCTGACTTTAAAGGCACATCTTTGACTCTCTAACAAGTATCACACTGAGCCATATATCTAGTAATTTCAATCTTCATCGACGGGCGCTACTTCCTCAGGATCTTCCTCTTCTTCATCCAGACCCATTACAAGACCAAGATCATTTTGTGTTGCTTGTCGTTGGTACTCAGGATCCAATAGGTTATTTAACCTTACACATTCATCATTAGCTTCCTCAGTGTACTCCTCCAACTCTTCCACATAATCCTCAAGTTCTTGAATACGCTCATTTGCTGCATCTTCGCGTGCCCAAGCATCATTTCTTTGGTGCTTCATATACCTTCGAGATCGCCTCAACTGAGTAATCTCAGCGGCCTCTTCGATCCTATCAGCTTCAGCCCTCTCCAGCTCGGCCCTGAGTCTTGATATTTCAGCCTGTGGATCTGGATTGGAATTATTACTGCTTTCACCAATCTCGTATCTGGGAGCTAATTGATACCGAGGTACTCCCTTTGGTGCAGTGCTCTTACGGAGAGTTTGCTTAGTAAGGGTCATCCTGAAGAAAGATAAGTCATAAAGGATAAGGACAGATAGGGAGAAATCTGAAGGTTAGCATGAATAGGATTGATACTACTTAACCAAACCACTTTAAAGGGGAAGGTAATTAAAATAGGTTAATTATACATGATGCATGAATCAAACTTACGATCTAAGCATAAAAGAGTTGAAATAACACATATATAAAGGTAAACTTTATAAAATAGGGCAATTTAATATGCTATTCCACCACCACACTTTGGAAATAAGAATAAGGGTCGATAGAAAGAATCATGGATAAGGAATTAAGCAATTTGGACCCAAAATAGTTAAGTTAAAATTATTTGACTCAAAACTTTTGAAGTTTTCGTAAACAATACTACAACAACTCTTTTTAATAACGATCCAGCTCCGATACCAGCTGTGGCAGAACCTCCTAAATCATATGACCCACATGCATTATTATTATTCAAACAGACTCTAAATAATCATGAATGTGTGCCATGAGACTTAAAAGGTCTATCGGGTAAATCCCGAATCATCCACGATTCTTCGAGCAGGATCAATCATTACAAAGAGACATTGCAGTATTACAACAGTTTTATACAAGTAAGATATATCGAGTAAAACAGCGAAAGGATTATAATAACATAAGTTTACAAACCATTTAGTTTCAAAGCTAACAAACCATAAGTTTAATTATTACAAACCATGGTAGTAGTGGAGTAGCCGTAAGTAACTTTATTACAATACCAGCTGATAGTCTCTCTCAGTCCTCACCACTTATACTATAAATATATCATTGTGGTGTTGACTATTTATCTATATCTTTCATGTCTCATGCTATTATGAATTTGTCCCTTATTTCGATTAACTGGCAAGATTTGGATACTTGAAAATTTAATTTTCTAATGTCAATTGATCCCATATAAAAAATCAAAAACCATAGAATACTTGAAAGTGAAATAGTGCAACAATGTAATGTGCGGCATACTTCCCTCTAGAGGAACAAGTTGCATACATGTGTGCATAGTTTATGATTAGTTTGTACATGGGAGTTTTATGTTTCCTTATTGAGATAGATATGATATATGCCTATGGAATTTCTATTTTCTACTTCTTTAATTTGTCTAATGACGAAGTGGTCAATATGTATTAGAGCATGAGTCTCACAACCAACCATTAAAATAATGAAATAATATAAAATAGGGTAAGTAATAAAATACAATGCATAACTAAGAATAAAAATAAATTGAATGTAAAATTGATTCTGACATAGAAGATATACCAAACTAAGTAAAATGCAACAATCAAACAAGACGCATACATTTGAAAGTACCACAAGATATTTCATGACAACAAAGTTGCCCACACATTGGCATAAGAGGATGATGCTTAACCCACATATATAGGATGAACTAACAGGCCAACATTCAACTTGGCATACTAGACAATTTATAAAACCTAGTTCATGTTTGCATTCATCATCCACTAATTATCACTATTCCAGTCCAAGTGGCCCCGATTCATCTCCATGGTCGGAGCTACTAAAGAAGTACTAGCTCCCATCTGCTCTTCTTGTTGGCCAATGGCCAATGTGGTTGTTTGGCCATTGCTGCTACTTCCATGGCCAGTGTGGTAGAGGAATGGTGACCAAGCCTGGGCATTGCTCATGGAAGTAGGATGCCCACCAAAGATGTATTCATTTTTTCTGTAGATACTTCCACCAAAGGTGGGGCCCTCCTGGGCAAAAGCATTTGTTTGATGCAAGGGATCATAAAGTTCAATTTCATTGATGCTATAACGTTGTTTCTTGGTGCCATTTTCTTTCCTGAGGAAGTACTTTTGAGCATGGTTGGAAACCTGCACTAGTGTTTTAGTAGTAACAAAGTGCCTGGAGATGTTCTTCCAATTTCCATGATCGTACACTTGTAAACCACAGAGGAATTGCCTACAATGAGGTAGAGTTTCAAGTGAACCAATTATATAGAAATTTTAATTCCATGTCCATGCATAAAAACATTAATAAAATAAAAAATAATATATAAATACCTTGTCATAATAATACCTCATAACCTATGCTTAACAAGGATATTAGAACTTCATGTGACAAGCATTAAAAAATTGTATGAGATGATTTAAGGATCTAGAAAATAACTAACCTATGCTCGGTTGTGGTCCAAAACCTCCTAGTTTGTCGGCTCTCCTTCCGAGGAGTGCACTTCCTCCTTGGAGTCTCCTTCATATTCCTCGTGTTGAACATCTCCACTTGTTTATTACCATCAAATGCTTCCATGTGGCCCATGGATGGATCCCCCATAAACATTCCAAAGGGTTGATTCGTGAGGTTGCTACTTGCTTCCACTTGTTGGTTGCCACTCTGCATGTTTGCATCATCTCCCCTATGACATCAACATACACGTTGGTTACCTGACGCTTCTCCTTGCTAGGGAACATTTCTTGGAGCTCATCCACAATTTGGCTATGTTTCTTGTTCGTACCACTAGCACAATTGTTGTTGACGTTGTCTCTTGCAACGAGAGATTTCACCATCTCGATCTCAGAGGCACTCCACTCTCCCTTGAACTTGGGATCCATGTGGTTGCTACTATGCAACAATTGGTAGTTTGAGCTAAGAATGAGGGATGTTGGATTGTGGAGATTGGCAAGCACCAAGGCCGGTATTTATAGGCTTCATGTGAAACTTTTTTGTCCTAATTTTGATCAATTGGACAATTGACTTTGATATAGAGGCAAAGTTGAGATTTTGGGAACAAAGTCAAAGAATATATTTATACAATATCTCTACTTGTGTGATTTTTCTCAAATGCATTAATATTTAGTTCTAGAAATTTGACATAAACACCATATATAGATTGTCAACTTGCTGGCGCTAATAGTTTTCCCATACAAAGTACAACATTGAGAGTAGAAAAAGATAAAGAAACACTATCTAATGGAGTCTGGTTGTGGAGGTAAAGTTTCAAGGCAGACGCAGGTGCACCCATGTATGTAGTCCTTTGCGGGGTGATGTGTGGTCATGTACGGCCATACCGCCACTACTATCGTTCACACGCACACAAGATAGAATGATATCAAGATCTGGTTTAGCTACTATTAGTTGACTACATCACCAATGGGAAGTTTAATGACTGCATTGCTTCATCTCACACCTGTGATATATATATTTATCTAATCAAATATCTTAATGAGTTACTACAACATAAATGATCATGAACATTTTGAATCTTTTCGTATATATGTATATCTTTTCTTGTGATATGGTACACAATAGTTTTATTTGGTAGAGATGTACCAAATGAATGTTGTGTACATATTGTTATGTCAAATGATAAGATATGAACTACATGTTTTCTTTAGACCTTCATGATTTATGTATGCATCTACGATTGATTTCACTAACTAATTTGGTAACAAATGTTTTTAATTGTGCCACGGATGATGCATTTTTGATCAGTTGCAAACCACTAGTGGCCTTTCTACCAAAGGTTATAAGTGCTCATAATAACTAGTTGCCACAACAGAGAAAGAATTAGAGTTAACCTCAATAACTTAGTATCTTACATTTTCAAAACCATTTTATCCTCATATATTTGCACTTTCATTTCCTTTTTTGCTCAACGAGCTAACAAACCAATAGTATAAAATACAATACGTGGAATATATAGTTATGTTCATCTTTGAAAGGAATGTCCATGCAATGATAATCTTAAATATATCATATATAGATTGAAATGCGAATGTACTCAATTAGTGTCCATGTTACACCTACATGGATAATATTCAAAAAAGCATCCCCTATTTAACAAAAAAATGAAGTACTTTAGACCTAGGTATACTTGTCGTGGTTTATCAAAAGGAAGCACACTTATCCTAGTAGAAATGCACATGTCTGTGATGAATTTTTAGTGACAAATAAAAATCGTTTCACGAAAGTGCACAATTGTGATAAAAAATTTTGTTTCACCATGCATGGATCATTGGTGATGGACCTTAGGCGTTAATTATTTATTACGAACTATGATGTCATCATAGATATTGTCATTGAACACCACAAGTTATCATCATAGATCACATGCGCTAGCTACTCGCATTACTCATCTATGGCGCTTTATTTACGAACTGTAATGAACACGACTTCAACACCTAATCACTCATATGTGACACTTTATTTTTGAACTATAGTGAACACATGTTTGTCATTAAACCACGTAGAAAGACAGAAGTGTTAAAATGTATGTCATTCTTAATAATGGTTCTAGAAAACTAAAAAAACACAAAAAAATAAAGTGCCTCTCAAGACTTAAATCACAATGTTTAGCTCATAATGTCTCACAATCACTTCAATACACACTCACTTTTGAGTATATATATGATGCTATTTTTTGTATGAACATTTTGTAATATTATATTGGATATTGACCAGTAAATGAACTCAAATAAAAATGTTTAAAGTATAAAAGTTTTAAATTAGTAGTACAGCTTTGGTACAAGTTGTGTCTGGATCCGAGATTGTTTGGAAATATTAAAATTAGAATATCAAAATATATGAATTAAAATAATATTTGATACTCCAAGCAAGTTCAAATAGTTGGTATGAACCACATGAACATTCAAGGTTGTTCGAAAGCTTAAATTTTTTTTGAAATCCATAAACTTAAAACAATATTTTGGGACTCGAAGTTGTTTTGAATCATACTATATTCAACTGAAAGGTTGCATATTGCATGGATAGCCACAATTTTAATATAAAGCCCATCTTCATTCAACTTCATATAGAAAATTTATGAATCATTTTTATGCAACTTTAAACAAATAGAAAAAGAATGGTCTAAACTAGTGCCACGTGTAATTCTAGGCCTACTCGGTCACATCCATCATGCTACGTCTTTGTTGATCCACTATGTTTAAAACAAACATACAAAAACCCAAATATGCAAATAGATGTTCAAAAAGGCTGGAATACACAACCTTCAACTTACACAACACCTCTATATCACTGTACTACACACTCATTTATGATTTTATATAGGATGCTATCATTATGTATACACGGCCAATCTAATGACATGGCAACCAAGGGTAGCATAGCCCTAGAGATTGACTAGTCATCTGTGCCCTGCCTTGTGTGGCACTATGCACTCCCGTCGCGGTGAGGTCATGCGGACTGCCAACCTGAAACAAAGAATAGAAGCGTAGTCAATACATAAGTCCTATTGTAACCTTTCAGTTTAATCTTGAATTGAAGCGTAGTCAATACATAAGTCCTATTGTACCCTTTCAGTTTAATCTTGAATTAGTTCCTGGCCACGTGTTTTTGGTTCTGGTCCACATCTTAAGTTTCTCTTAGTTGGTTCCTCATATTTGTAAACCATCAGATTTGTTTGTTGGGGGCTTCGGTGAGTTCAATGGGGTATGGATATATCTGTTCTTTTTTTATATTACATAGTAAAATGTAGACGCCCACAAGATACACGTACATTCACCCTTATAAATACATGTATCTTACCCTTATGAGCACCTCCGAATGATCGAGTTGGTAGATCTTGAAGTTCACTAAGTCACCACATGCGCGTTGCTATCGACGTGGATGTCACCTACCACTTAATGCATAGCGCCGATAAATCCTAAGAAAATAAAATGTTGTGAGCGCCAGAATTTGAATCCTTCGTGAATCCATCCTCCTTTTTTCCCTGAAGAGAGACAACGCTGATAACGGCATGGCTTTTGGTTGACCTTGCACTCGCATCTCTAGCCATCACCTTTGTGGAAGTTGAATCATTCCTTCTTATTCTCTCTAGCCATCACCTTTGTGGAAGTTGGATCATTCCTTCTTATTCTAACCATGCTTTTACTCTATTTGTACAATTTCTCAAGGAATCAGTTCTTGGAGAAGCTCTACCAAACAAGGCTGGTGGCATAACTCCCTCCGGACATCACCAAGGGACTAGGGTCACACAAGAGCAGGTCTGACCATACTATATATATATGAAACCTCTAGAACGAGAAGAATAAGGATTTCCGAGGGTCCAGATCAACTAGTGTGCTGGTGGTGCAAGGAATCGAGGAGATTGTCCAACGCAGTAAGGTTTGTTGGAAGCTGACGGTGGGCTAAAATGTTATACCAACATAATCAAACTTGATTATTTACAAATGAAAGGAACTAGCCACCCAGCACTTAAAACATCTTCAATAGATCTCTGTTACAACTCTAATCGATAGTGTGGTAATGCGGTCATCCCAATGATTATTGGAGGAGGTGTCGCAATGGATCCTCAATACACCCACCTCAGTGTACATCGAACATATAAGGACCATATGCCAATGGGACCATTTCTTTTATATTTTTTTCTTCTCTTTTTTCTTTCTTCTCCTATTCTCCACCATTTCTAGGGCGCTCCTCCCCTCTCTTCTCTCCCACTCCGTTCATGTAAGGCGAGTAGGGTCGCGCCATGGTGGGTTAGGGTTGCTGGTGGGGAAGCAGGTCAACTTAGCGAGTCAGGATTAGCCCTGCCAGTAGGGCGGGTGCAAACGGGTTTTTTGGGACGGATTTTGAAACAGGTACTATTAGATGGGTGAAAACGGGTGACACTGTGAAACGGGTCAGGGCGGGTTGGGTTGACGACACAAACGGGTAGGGACGGGATAGGGCGTTGTGGTCGCAGATCGACGCGTACGTCACAGATCAACTTGCGTGGTGACTACGGGTTGGGGCGGGTTAGAGCCTTTAGGCCATGGGATGGGTCGGATGATAATTAAGGCTCTTGAGAAATGAGTAGGTGCGGGTTTGAGGCAGGTTCAACCCTATTACCAGGTGTAATCAGGATGGTCGGGAGGCAGCGACTGCGTTTCATGCTGGTCTGGAGTAGCTGGGCAGCGAACCGGCGACACTCGATTGTGGTTGCGTGACAAACCGATGGTTGGGTGGCGACGGCAAGACCAAGCGGCGGTTGTGCGACAAATCGAGGTGAATGACACGCTGGCAAGCGCAAATCACATACTGCGAGTAGGCTGAACAGGTATTGCATTGTGGGAGGCAAGTACAAGCAAGCTGGAAGCATGAGAGGCGAAGGTATTCCTCCAACAACTGCCTTTTCACCCCCAATGACAGTTGGGGATAGGAGCAATTGGGTGACTTGCTATTAACAACTGCTTTTTCATAATGAACTCTGCAAATCCGGCTGCTAGAACATAATAGTCTTATCCAAAAAAGAAAAAGGAGCAGCCAAATTGCACAATATAGGAACCAACCAAAAGGCTTATTAGAGATATAACTGAAAACCCAGGGGGGGAATCTTATTGATTGTAGGTATTCTTCTTCATCGTCATCTAACTGATTATGGCCTTCACATTGTTCTGGATGCGTGATGAGGAAATGAATATCCGTGATTCTTATCCAGAAGGCCATACCATACTTGCAGCATCTACAACCACGCGGCGTTCTTGATAGGGGTGACGACTGCCTTCACTTGCAGGTAGTTCTTCAGGCTGTCAATGCCCTTCTCCCTCCCATGGCCACTCATCTTGTACCCACCAAAGGGAATTGTGGCATCAAAGATGTCAAAACAGTTCACCCAGACGGTCCCGACTCTGAGCGCACGCGACAGGGTGTTGGCCGTGTCCAAGTTATTGGTGAACACGCCAGCGGCCAATCCATACTGGCTCGCATTAGCCCTCTTGATAACCTCATTGAGATCTCTGTTCAAGCAGGACAAAAGTTATAACCCAATAGATTGTTACTTGACATTTCTTTTCACTTCTTGATTGTTTGGTTATTAATTAGAGTTTCAGACATTAGACAAATCAACATGAGGACAATACTCACTTGAACTTGAGGATTGACTGAACAGGCCCAAATATCTCCTCCTGAGCAATCTTCATGCCATCCTGTAACAGCCATGTCATGAAGTTTAAACATATCCTTATTTGTTTTTAATGGAACATTACACATATCTTGCAAGAGGCGAGAAATTTTGTACTACTACTTCGATGCAGTCAAAGCTCACCTGGACATCTGAGAAAATCGTTGGCTTGATGTAGTAACCTTTGTCACCCAGACTATCACCACCCGTCACAAGGTTAGCTCCACTGTCAACACCAGACTTAATGTAGCGCAAGATCTTGTTGAATTGCTCTTCGTCAATCTAGAATGAAACAAAAATTGCAATTCATCATCAGTCCAAACACGGAGGAATTGTAAGAGTTACAATAGTGAACATTCGTCATCAATCTCATAGAAGAAACTTGCAAGATTTTAGTGTATGGTTTTTGTTGATTGAAGGAACTGTTAAAACTTGCACCTTTTGTATTGAAATATAATTGGCAATGTATGAGCATCTCCAAAAGCCTTTCTTAATTATTTGGAGAGCCATTTGAATAAAAACCACTCTATATATATTTTCACTCTCTAAAAACTTCTCTATGTCTTGTGCGCACTTCAGCCCCACTCTCATCTTTGGCTAGCGAAAAATCCCGAACAGAGGATAGCAATATTAGAGATCTAATTAAATAAGCTGTCAGAGGGGCATTTTTTTTTACCAAAATCTTTACTCCTATTAATAAGAAATAATATAAAGAGGCTCTTGGAGATGCACTAATAGCTCATTGGGTGAACTGAAAAGCTATATGAGTTTACATCAAACTTCTAATTGTAGAAATTGTGACTACACAAAAAAAACCCATTAAATATTCTAATCAGAAATGTACCTGAGGGCCCTGTTCAACACCTTTCCGGAATGGATCACCAACGACACGCTTCAATGCACGGGCCTTGGACTTTTCCACAAACTCATCATAAACACGCTCATGAACAAATGTGCGGGATCCGGCACAACAGCATTGTCCCTAACAAATTCATATGACAAGAAAGATAGTTAAGTACAATGAAAGGAAAACACAATTACCATGCTTATTTTGACATTATAGTAACAAATACC
>CM041638.1:30952055-30972715 GCA_023333625.1 Bothriochloa decipiens
AAAAAAAAGAGATTGGCTGTGGGACATGCATAATGGTGGCCATTTGCTGGTGGACATCGGGAAAAATCAGATTGCTGAAAGACACTCTGTTTCTTGTCAAATTTAGACATTTTGTCCAATAAAATATTTATGTATAGCTTTTGAGGAGAGAGAAGCGCCATGAAATGTCCTTTTTTCCCCTGTTGTTTCTTCTACCTTGGACTTCCTCTGGCAACTGCAGTGCCCCTAGATGCGGAAGCCCCAGTGGCCATGCCGCACCAAGCCACGTCCCCATCCGTGGCGGCCTGGGTGGCCGCGCCGCCCTAGCAACCGCTGTGGCCGCATAGCCCCCTAGCTGCGACAGCTGCAGTGGTTGGTGCGCTCGTTTCTAGTGAGCCCGTGTGAATCCCGACGAGGCCGATGAGCGGATCAGAGGGGTGGTGGGTGGTGGTGGCGCGTGCTACCGCCCGTGCACCGCCATGAGCTCGCCTCCCCATGCTCCATCCTCTAGAACCAAGCATAGCCAAAAGCAATTGAACATGAGCGCCAAATTGGCGAGTCCGCCATGAACGCTATCAAGATCTGAGCTGCCGCCGTTCTCGTGTCGCTGGCCTCCCTCTATCCTGACCGAGCGCATCATCTCCATCTCCACGTTGTGCTGCACCTCATGCGCCCCTTTTCTGGTTGTCGCCGTCACCGGAGAGTTGTCGCCGCGGACGACGCTTGCCATGGCCGCCACTGCTCACGACTAGGGCGTGTTTGGCCCTCTCGGGTCAAGCCACGGCAAGATCCGAGATCGCGTGAAGGATCTCCCCAACGGCCGCGCACACCGTGGTCCGCCCCGTGCACCGCTAAGAGCTTACCGGAGGCCACCCGAGTGCACGCCGGGAGCAGCCAGTGCTCCAGCCAGGACCTGCGCCGCCTAGGAAGAACAAGCCAGAGGGAGGAGTCGCAGGCACGAGGCAGGAGGTGTGGAGTGGAGCGAGGATGATCGGTGCCGCCGTCAGTAGCCCAGTGAAGATCGCCATGGAGGGGCGAGCCTGGGCCTGAAGCAGTGATGGAAGATGGGGAAGAAGAAGGAGCTAGGGGCAAAAAGGATATTTCATGACCGTTCTCTCTCCTCATAGGCAAGAAAAAGGATATTATAATCTGTGTGGTGTCTGCCTGCAAATTTACTAAGAATCAAAGTGTCTTTCAGTAATCGTTGTTTTCGCGATGTCCAATAGCAATAATTTCATTCTAGGTGTCCTGTGGCCAATTCTCCCAAAAAAATGAGTTAGCCCTAAGTCTCTAATCTTCATCTAACTAATATGATTTATAGGCAAAAAGATCACTGTAATAACACGAAGAAGGAGAAGACAAAGAAAGATAACTTTTTAATAAATATAGATTCCATTAGACATACTCCCTCCATGTCCCTGAAGGAAGTCCTTTTGACATCAACACGGTGAAAGGTTATGAGGGTGCTACGCTAGCCAGAAAATAAAACTTTTCGACCTCATAAACCAGGATCTACTACTAGTTACAGGTTACGGGATTACCACTAGACGCGCAGGTGCAACGGAAGATGACTCAATGTAGTCGTACGTGTCGCAGCAGGCAGTGCAGTTGCGTGGTCGTCTGTCACCTCAATCCTCTCACGCGGTTCATCCCAGTGCTCCAGATGCAGCACCTTCGAGGAATCCCACACGTGCAGGGAAGAAGCGATACGCCTCCGGACTGCTAGGTCCGCGAGGAGCAGAAAGCGCGAGCGTGGGGAGGGCGACGGCGGCTGCCAAAGGCGTGTGTAACCCTGACCGTGCCCCTACCCCTTGCATATATAGGCGTCCCCAATGATCTCACGAGTTGGAGGCCCATTAGAAACCCTAAGCCTTGTCTAATTCGGGTCCAACCCGAATTAGGCTTCGAGCCCCTTAAGCGTGCGACCCTATGGGTTCACGCACACATTGACATGGGCCGAGTACTCCTACTCGCCCAATAGCTGACAACGGCCTCTAGCAAGGCACGACAACTCCTATGTGCACGCAAAGATCATATCAGACGGACCACTACGACCACATACAAGTTATTTCCTTTGCCACTCGATATATGGTTCAACTTGTGGGTTAACACTTAACCCAAGCACAGCCATGTATTTGTTGATCCAATCACTTGAATGATCCAGTGATATCTCTCTCGCCTAGAGAGGGTCAAATTCCATCTTGATTGTCTATGTCTCATAGCATGCTTTCCGACCACCCGAAGACCACCTTTATAACTACCAAGTTACGAAGCAGCGTTTGATAGTCCCTAGGTAGGCAGTTTCATATCTTGAGTACATACCATAATCTTAGGTCTAAGGACATAACGTACATGACATGAATAGAGACTTTCTCATGTCGGGTCAGTCCAGCCTATATGTCTTACATGTGCCCACATTATTAGTTTGACATCTTCATGTCCATGACTTGTGAAACATAGCCATCAACTAATACATATGCTGGTTTAATATTCAAGTGTGTTCTCATAAGAACACTGACCAGGGACAACTTTAGAATAACCATTCAAGTAACTGAGTTCCACAAACAATTCACATGATCGCCAATCAATACAAGTTATCTATAATGGATATTCAATGAACACTTTATTAATCATGGATACAATCGAAATATCATCATCTACATGATTAGCTCTAGGGCATATTCCCAACAGTCTCCCACTTGCACTAGAGTTAATCTCTTAGATGTCTAATCCCCATAGACCTCATGTGCGCCTCATGCTTAGGCTGTGGAAGAGCCTTTGTCAAAGGATCTGCTACATTTAAATCCGTATGTATTTTGCACAATTTGATCTCTTCTCGTTTCACAAACTCTCGAATGAGATGAAACTTCCAGAGTACATGTTTGTTCTTCTGGTGATCCCTATGCTGCTTAGCCTGTGCAATCGCCTCATTGTTATCACAATGTAAATTCAATGGGTCCGACGCATTCGGAAACACACCAAGATCAATGAGGAACCTCCTCAACAAAACACCTTCCTTTGCAGTGCCAGAAGCTGCAATGTACTCGGCTTCTGCTGTAGAATTGGACACCGTCTCCTGCTTGGAACTTTTTCAGCTAACTGCACCACCATTTATTGTGAACACAAAACCTGATTGAGATAGTGAGTCATCCCCGTCGGTTTGGAAGCTAGCATCGGTGTAACCGTTTACAATGAGCTCCTCCTCACCTCCATAGATTAGGAACACATCCTTAGTCCTTTGTAAGTACTTTAGGATATTCTTAACAAGCGTCCAGTGAGGTTCACCCGGATTAGCTTGGTACCTGCTTGCAACACTTAGAGCATATGAGACATCTAGGCGAGTACATATCATGGCATACATGATGGAACCAATGGCCGAAGCATATGCAACCTTACTCATGCAGTTACGCTCTTCATCTGATGGAGGACACTGCTTGTCACTAAAGCGCATACCATGTGACATAGGCAAGAACCCTTTCTTGGACTATTCCATGTTGAACCATTTCAACACCTTGTCAATGTATGTGTCTTGGCTTAATCCTATTAGCCTTCTCGAGCTATCTCTATAGATCTTAATTCCTAAAATATATGCTGCTTCTCCTAAATCCTTCATAGAAAAACTATTATTTAGTGAAGTCTTTACAGATTGCAACATAGGAATATCATTCCCAATCAGTAGTATGTCATCCACATACAAGATCAGAAACACAATAGCGCTCCCACTTACCTTCTGGTAAACACAAGGTTCTTCTTCATTCTGACGGAAGCCAAACCCTTTGACTACCTCATCAAAACGAATATTCCAACTCTGAGATGCTTGCTTTAACCCATAAATAGATTTCTTAAGCTTGCATATCTTTCCAGCATTATTAGGATCAACAAAACCTTCGGGCTGTATCATATACACGTCCTCTTCTAAATATCCATTTAGAAAGGCTGTTTTAACATCCATCTGCCATATCTCATAATCGAAATATGCAGCAATTGCTAGAATGATCCGAATAGATTTAAGCATCGCTACCGGCGAGAACGTCTCGTCGTAGTCAATTCCTTGAACTTGCCGAAAACCTTTTGCGATAAGTCGAGCTTTATAGACGTGAACATTTCCGTCCATATCATTCTTCTTCTTAAAGATCCATTTGCTCTCTATGGGTCTAACACCATCAGGCGGGTCAACCAAGTTCTAAACTTGATTGTTTCCCATGGAATCTATCTCGGATCTCATGGCACTTTGCCATTTCTCATAATCTGGATCCATCATAGCTTTCGCATAATCCGCAGGTTCGTCATCGTCTAACAATAATAAATCCCCACGCAATGCGTGAAGTCTTGCTGATCTTCGTGGTTGTGGTGGTGTCTCCACTGCCACGGGTGTCACAACTTGCTCTGCTACATTAGCATCACTCGTAGAGTCAGTCCCTACTGGATCATCTTGAACTTCTTCAAGATACACCTTTTGTCCATTCTTTTCTCTTTTGAGAAACTCTTTCTCTAAGAAAACACCGTTTTGAGTAACAAACATTTTTCCCTCTGACCGGTTATAGACATAATACCCTAAATTTTCCTTCGGATATCCCATGAAAAAGCACTTGTCCGATTTGGGTGTTACTTTATCTGATATAAGTCGTTTAACATAAACTTCACAACCCCAAATTTTCAGAAAAGACAAACTAGGACTCTTACCAGTCCACATCTCATATGGTGTCTTAACTACAGACTTAGATGGTACCCTATTCAATGTGAAAGCGGTTGTTTCTAGAGTGTATCCCTAAAACGATAAAGGTAGGTCCGACTGGCTCATCATAGACCGAACCATGTCCAACAAAGTCCGATTACGTCACTCAGACACGCTGTTTCTCTGAGGTGTTCCGGATGGCGTAAGCTGTGGAATAATTCCACAACTCTTAAGATGATTGCTAAACTCATGACTTAGATATTCTCCTCCATGATCAGATCGCAAGGCCTTGATCTTCTTGTCATGTTGATTCTCTACTTCATTCTGAAATTCTTTAAACTTTTCAAATATTTCAGACTTATGCTTCATTAGGTAGACATATCCATATCTACTAAAGTCATCAGTAAAAGTTATGAAGTATTGAAATCTGTCTCTAGCTGTCGTGCTCATTGGTCCACATACATTAGTATGTATAAGTTCCAACAAGTCAGATGCCCTCTCAGGAAATCCTTTGAATGGCGCCTTGGTCATCTTCCCTAGCAAGCAAGCCTCACATGTCTCGTATGATTCAAAATCAAACGAAGTTAGAAGACCATCATCATGGAGCCTCTTCATGCGATTCTCACTTATATGACCCAAACGACAATGCCACATATAGGTAGGACTTAACTCATTAAGCCGAGGCATTTTAGCACTAACATTACAGACAGGTGCATCATCAAGATTTAAAATAAATAACCCATTCACAATGGATGCAAAAGACACAAATCAAGATTTAAAATAAATAACCCATTCACAATGGATGCAAAAGACACAAACACATCATTCTTTGAGATCACACAACCATTGTCTTTACTCACAAATGAATAACCATCCTTCATCAAGCATGAAGGTGACACAATGTTTTGACTTAAATTAGGAACAAAATAACAATTATTCAATTCCAAAATAAATCCTGACGGCAAGGGAAGTTGCATCGTCCCAACGTTCAATGCAGCAACTCTTGCATTATTGCCCACGCGGAAATCAACTTCTTCTTTCTCCACGCTTCTACTTCTTATCATTCCCTGCATCGTATTGCAAATATAAGCAACCAATCCTGTATCAAATACCCAAGAATTGATATAAGAGTTAGTGAGAAAAATGTCTGTAACATGAACAACAAGAGTACAAGCAGTAGCGGTACCTTTACCGCCGCCATCCTTCTCTAAGGACGCCAAGTACTCCTTGCAGTTCCTTTTCCAGTGACCTTTTCCCTTACAATAAAGGCAATATGAATTTGCAGATGGTCCAGCCTTGGCAGCAGATGGGTTTGGCTTAGAGATCTCATCTTTAGCCTTGCCCTTCTTCCTCCAAGAATTTCCCTTCCTCTTAAAACGAGGTCGGTTCTAGATCGCCAACACTTGGCTATTGCCGGCACCTTTCTTGATGTCGGCCTCTGCTGTTTTTAGCATGCCACATAGTTTATTCAAGCCCCTCTCTGCTCTATGCATATGGTTGTTCGAGATGAAGTTTCCATAGCTGGCTGGAAGCGATGCAAGAATAAAATCAGTAGCCAACTCTTGGCCAATTGGGAAGCCTAGCTTCTCCCACCTCTGAGTGTAATCAACCATCTTGATTACATGTGGACCAATAGCTAGCTTGGTTTCTGTAAGTGCCTTAGAGATATTGAACCTTTTAGTCCGCGCTTGAGTTTGGAACATATATTCAAGTGCCACGATCATATCGTTCGCTGAATGATTGTTGTCGAACTGCATCTGCAGATCAGGTTCCCTACAAGCAAGCATGAGGCAACTCACTTCAAGATCCGCATCACTTACTTTCTTGTAAGCATTTTTCTCAGTAGTAGTTGCATTTTTATTAGGCTCATCTGGTAATGGGGTGTCTAGAATTTCTTCCTTTTTCTTAGCCCTGAGAACAATTCTCAGGTTGCGGATCCAATCCGCGTAATTTGTTCCATTCAACTTATCTTTCTCAAGAATTGTATGCAAAAAAATGGTTGATTGCGAACGGCCATCTACAACAAAAGTAACGCAAAATACTAAGACAATATATCCATGAAAGAGTAAATTATATCAAAATAAAATCTACTCCCACTAAAATCAATATCCCTTAATTGATACTTAGTGATTCAAGACCCACAACTAACAAGTTAACTAGTGAGCTTTAGCATCACCGCTAGAAGACATGGTAGATCGATAAGCAACACTTTCCTAATCATATCACATATAATTCTTATTGTTGGGCAGCATCTCTATGCTACACTCAACCTACCCATGCTCCAAGGTCCCTAACCGTTAGGATGACCTTGTTTAAGTAACCAAACCTTCTTGCAGTAAGTATCCAATACGAACCTACCTAGTCGAGGAAAACCAGTGGCGCCCTAATTTCATAGACCCACCACCGATTGTACAAGACATATGACAGTGCAAGGTCTGGGGAAGCATTTAACTTAAACATTGCTGAGGGATCGTTCTACTTCACTACCACATGCAATTAGACAAAAACATAATAGCATGTGAAAGTAGAACATAATAAGAATGGCATAAATTGCTGAGGGATCGTCCTCGAGGCTGGGCCCGCTTACATCCGGCCGCTTATCTAGGACATAGACTACCCTCACAGACCAACACTAGTCTTTTCTGTGCACTTTGTCCTCACTCGTGCGCACCCGGGAAGACTTCCCGGTCGGTCACCCATCCCTAAATTTCTCCAAGCTAAGCACGCTTAACCTCGGAGTTCTTTAGTGATAAGCTTCCAAAAAAGAAGTTGCAACTTGTTGGTATGAGTATCCTATTAATCCTATTAAGCCCTAGGCCAGGGTGTTACACAGAAGGCGTGAGCGTGGGGAAGGGCGACGGCGGCTGCCAAAGGCGTGTGTTACCCTGATCGCGCCCCTACCCCATGCTTATATAGGCATCCCCAATGAGCTCACGAGTTGGAGGCCCATTAGAAACCCTAAGCCTTGTCTAATTTGGGTCCAACCCGAATTAGGCTTCCAGCCCCTTAAGCGTGCGATCCTATGGGTTCACGCACACATTGACATGGGTCGAGTACTCTTACTCTCCCAATAGTTGACAGTGGCCTCTAGCAAGGCGTGAAAACTCCTATGTGCACGCAAAGATCATATCAGACGAACCACTACTACCACATACAAGTTATTCCCTTTGCCACTCGACATATGGTTTAACTCGTGGGTTAACACTTAACCCAAGCACGGCCATGCATTTGTTGATCCAATCACTTGAGTGATCCAGTGATATCTCTCTCGTGTAGAGAGGGGCAAATTCCATCTTGATTGTCTATGTCTCATAGTATGCTTCCCGACCACCTGAAGACCACCTTTATAACTACCTAGTTACGGAGCAGCGTTTGATAGTCCCTAAGTAGGCCGTTTCACATCTTGAGTACATACCACAATCTTAGGTCTAAGGACATAACGTACATGACATGAATAGAGACTTTCTCATGTCGGGTCAGTCCAGCCTACATGTCTCACATGTGCCCACATTATTAGTTTGACATCTCCATGTCCATGACTTGTGAAACATAGCCATCAACTAATACATGTGCTGGTTTAATATTCAAGTGTGTTCTCACAAGAACGCTGACCAGGGACAACTTTAGAATAACCATTCAAGTAACTGAGTTCCACAAATAATTCACATGATCGCCAATCAATACAAGTTGTCTATAATGGATATTCAATGAACACTTTATTAATTATGGATACAATCGGAATATCATCATCTACATGGTTAGTTCTAGGGCATATTCCCAACACACGGTCTCCAAAAGCAACTTTGACTGCTAGTTTTTGCTATAAAATATGTATAAAATAGTCATTATATACTTTTATGAAACTATAATTCAAGATGAATCTACTTATGTCACTTTCATATTTTCAAACTCACCCCAAAAGAATTTATTTATAGTCTAGAAATATTTGATTTAAGACAACTTCAAAATGACTTGCTTTAGGGATATGGAGGGAGTAATAGGGAGGAAGAAATAGCAAGACAAGCACTAATTATAGCATTATAACTAGCTAATTGGACATTACAATTGAAACTAGGAGAATACCCCACGCGTTGCTGCGAGAATACGGATTAGTGGATTGCGTGATATGATTACATGGACAAACAAAATACTTATGCGTCATGCTAACATGGACATTATAATTGTATGACTAGTGGATTTATATGTGGTCATGCATTGTTTAGTTGAACTGCTTGCATGCTGATACACATATAGTGACTTGATGACGTGGACACTATAAATACATAAGCTAGTGGATTTTTAATTGTGTGTGGTAGTGGGTTGATAGTGAGGTTTTTAGATGGACATCTTGCTTGTTGAGAGAAATAGCTAAATGAGATTTATTCTTATAGGTATTATAGATTATAGATAAATGTACCTTATATTTTTAATTATATTTTTATATGATTTCAGAAACAGCATCTCCGCAGCCGTAGCCACAACAAGTCCTTCCCAACAAAATGTCAGCTCAACTCTAAAAGTAACTATAAATAGGTCCAATACGACGTATGTAGGTCTGGTTTATGTATACGTGTGATAACAGACAAATAGAAGCAACGAATCGCCGCCATTTTCCGGTGGTAGCACGCAACAAACCGAGCGTTTACTTTATTTGCTCACTGACTGACTCCCACGGATTGGCACGTCACTGACAGCCACGGTACACGCGAGGAAAAACCCTGAAAGGGAAAGGAGCCAGCCGTCTCATCATCTCCTTCCTTCCCGGCCATCCACGCCTCCACGTCCGCATTTCTTGTTTAGTTTTAGGAGCCCCCGGCCGGAAACCGCATCGCATCGGATGCAAATTGCAATGCAGCGGCAGAGAGACAGGACGACACATACCTAAGACCTAACAAAATCCCAAGCCGATACCGCTGACGCGGTACGCCTGCCACCGGCCGCGCGCGCGTACGGCTCCGGCCTCCGGGCACCGGCAGCAGCAGACGCCGCCGCGCCGGACTCCCGCCTGACCCTGGCGTGCTCGTCTCGTCGCCGTCTTGTCTTGTCTCACCCTCCGGCCATCTGCCGCTCCACGACGTAAGCCGGTGCACATGTTGTTTTTCTCTCCTGATCTCCTCGTGCCGGCCGCTGAGTCGACGGGTTCTCACCATCACCTGTTCTGTGCCAGCGTAACCGACGGCTGTTCCGATCAGATCAGATATTCAGACATCAGACCACAGGTGTCGATCCATCCATTCCCGGCTCTGCTCTGTTTTTTTCCCTACCTTCTTGGACTTTTGGTGCACTGACTACTGACTGACTTGCTGTGAGCCCTGTGACAATTTCGCATCGAAAACACCAACAAATTGGAGCCTGTGAGTTACCGCGGCGACTTCCTGACGATGGCGTGCGTGCCATCGCCTTTCCAATTGGAAAACCAGAAAGGCATATAGAGGTTTCAAGGGCGAAACGGAATAGCAGGCGAATAGGATGGGAAAAGCAGCTTATCTTTGGCAGTGATAGTCACAGCCGGAGATCCCACCCATGGCGGCACACGTCTAAAAGGGGCAACCGCATATCAATTTCGCCTCTGATACGGTCCTAGGAGTACCTGAATACTCCCGACCTGCTGATACCTCGCCCACTCACTGACTCCCTCAACCCAAGTTTTAAACTTTTCCCAAGAACTCCAACTGCTGACCCTCGCAGCTGCAGCTATAAGTACCCGCGCAGGTCTCGCGACTGTAAAAAGGATCGACTGATTAGGAGGAACAGGGTTGCAGTAGAAGCCAGTTTTCGCCTTTTTCCATTCCTCAGTTCTTGCTTTGTCCTTACTGATGGCCCGCTAGCTTCTTGGACTTGGATTTCGATTTCGATTCTTCCTGCTCATAAGTGGCAATCAACTGCCAAGTGAAGAGCTGCGAGCGTTGAAGCGAGCACACGGCAAGATCTGTTATTGGTTGGTTGGTTGTTGCAGGAAGCTTTGCTATAGGAAAGCGAACGCAAGTGCCGCTTGCTGATTGTCCTGCTGCCTGTCCTCTCACAATTAAGTCAAAGTCCGAGCCGAGAGAAATCTTCGGCCAAATTCTCGCTTCTCCGCTCTCAATTAGGCAACGCGGCGTGCATGGGCGCAGGAAAGGCGGCGGCACCTTGAGCTGCTGCGTGAGAGGGGGTGACGCGAATGGATGCGGAGAGCGGCGGCCGCGGCGCCGCGAGTGCGCGCAAGAAGGTGAGTGAGCCCGGCCGGTCCGGTCGGTCGCCTTTCTCTCGGACGGATTCCCCGTCTCAAAGATTCGATTTCTTTTTGGTGTTTCTTTTTGTTGTTTGTCTGGTGGTTCCGAGAGAGCGGCATGGTGATGGATGGAAGTTTCTTTTTCTTTTTTCTTGGTGGATGGTGGCGTTGCTTGCAGTCGTGGCGGTCGGAGCTGGTGCTGGCGTACCAGAGCCTCGGCGTGGTGTACGGAGACGTGGCGACGTCGCCGCTCTACGTGTACAAGAGCGCCTTCGCCGGCGGCGACATCGACCACTCCGAGGGCAACGAGGAGATCTACGGGGTGCTCTCGCTCGTCTTCTGGACGCTCACCCTCATCACGCTCTTCAAGTACGTCTTGGTCGTCCTGCGCGCCGACGACGACGGCGAGGGCGGCACCTTCGCGCTCTACTCCCTCATATGCCGCCGGGTCCGCGCGGGGCTCCTCCCTGCAGTCGTCGGCGACAGCAGCAGCGCTGCAGCCGACGACGAGCTCAAGGACGAGGGCGCGCTGCTTGCGCCGCCGGTCGCGAGCGTGCGAGCCGCGCTGCAGCAGCGCAGGGAGCTGCAGTGGCTGCTGCTCATGTTCGCTCTGCTCGGCACGTCCATGGTCATCGGCGACGGCGTCCTCACCCCTGCTGTCTCCGGTCCGTCGCACCTCCCTTACTTGGTTGGTGTTGGTGACAAGAATCTGATCTGTGTTTCTCTTTTCAGTATTCTCAGCGGTTTCGGGGCTCAAGCTGTCAATGGTCAATGAACAGCACCAATGTAGGTCGATTCATTCATTTCTTGCTCACGTTTCGTTCACTGTTGCTTGAGGACGATGTGGTACCTGCTGTTTATGGTCTGATTGCTGCATGGATTGTGACCATTTCTGTTGTGTCTCTCTGAAAAGTGGATTATGTTGATTTGCAGATGTTCTGCTTCCAGTAACATGTGTGATCCTGGTAGGCTTGTTCGCCTTGCAACACTTCGGCACACACAGGGTCGGATTTCTCTTCGCGCCAATTGTCTGCCTGTGGCTTCTCTGCATCAGCACCATAGGGGTGTACAACATCATCATTTGGAATCCCCATATCTATAAAGCACTTTCACCATACTACATGTACAGATTTATCCAGAAGACACAGGTTGGAGGCTGGATGTCACTGGGTGGGATCCTTTTATGTGTTACTGGTAAGCAAAGAAGACAGGCGATTGCATTGCATGCCACACTTCTCTCTGCCGCTCTGTATAAATGATTACCATGAATTGACCCTTGAAAACTTTTCAAACTATTAGGTTCTGAAGCTATGTATGCAGACCTTGGGCATTTCTCGCAGTCTTCAATCAAGGTATGCAATGGAACGAGTTCGTGTGTAAAAAAAAAAAAATCATGTACAATATCGACAATATAAAGGCACCAGCTATATTCTCACATAGTTACTGACTCTCTGTACGCAAATAGTTTAGTGTCATAACTCACGGGAGGCAAAACAGATGTAATGAAAAAAATGGATATTGGATTGCATCCGAGACTGACTTGAAAACTACTGAAACCATATGGCCTATTCAGAAGCATAGAGTCTAGAGCATCCGAGCCTGTCTCTGAAGGAGAGCATGTAGAACATTCCATTGTAATTCTGAGTTACAAGCACATAAAAGTGCCTTGCAAACATAGACTGCACTATAGCAGGTTATAGAGCAAAGGATGGCGGATAAGAAACGAAATCAGAAACATTGCCCAAGAAAATTGCATTTTGTTACATCAGTTGAAGTTGAACATTAATTTTTAGTAAGTGATTAACAGATACAGAGTGGTTTTCGTCAAGAAACAGATACAGAGTAGTTAACATATCTGTAATACTCAATCTAGATGGGAAGGTTAGATCTGGAGCTTCCCTATTGGTTTAAGTGCACATGTTTTAGTTTATTGGTTGTATAATAATAACTAATGAAACTATTATCTGCTTATCTTCTCATTAAGAAAGAATTGCTTAAACACATTTATATGAAAACTGGCACTAAGGATGGAGAGTGGGAAGTACAAATCGTACATGATTGCTACAATTTTCTTTCCTACGTTAGAAAAGGAACAGTAATCTAACCGATCGGCAGATTAGATGGAATGCCCATGAAGTTTATTTCGACTGATTACTGTGTTGCATACTTGCACTAAAAAGAAATGTGATTACTTGGTTGCACTGAAAGTTTGATTCAACCATGTTCGATTATCTTCCAATTGAGAGTGCTCCAGAAGTCACATCATAATATACTATTCGTTCCAATATTATACTCTCAAGATGTGACACATGTCACCTACCCATCTATGGGAAGCTTGTGTAAGTCTAAAATTCTGTACCACTCCTTTTTGCTGCCAACAGATCGCTTTCACATTGGTGGTTTATCCATCACTCGTGCTTGCCTATATGGGACAAGCTGCTTATATTTCACAGCATCACAATTTTGAGAGGAACCACCATATTGGATTTTACATATCAGTACCTGGTACACTCTTTGCCTTTTTATGCTCGTATAGACAAATATTCAGTAACTAAAAGTCTTACTGACACGATAATCTCTTTATAGAAAAAATCAGATGGCCTGTTCTGGGGATTGCAATTCTTGCAGCTGTAGTTGGGAGCCAAGCAGTTATCACTGGCACATTCTCAGTTATCAAACAGTGTTGTTCCTTAAATTGCTTTCCAAGGGTGAAGATTGTGCATACATCCTCCGCAGTACATGGCCAAATATACATTCCAGAGATCAATTGGATCTTAATGATACTGTGCTTGGCTGTTACTATAGGCTTCAGAAACACGAAACAGATGGCCAATGCACAAGGTAAGAGTACACAAATTCGCTAGCATTTTTTTTTGCTTTCTCAAAATAACAAAGTCATGAGATATGAACATTTTCTGTTAGTTATGTAACTTCATATGGTTTGAAGTTAACTCCATTAGTTTAACTATTTTTTGGTTTCAGGGTTGGCGGTTATAACAGTTATGATTGTCACAACTTGCTTCATGTCACTCGTCATTGTCCTTTGCTGGAACAAGAATGTTGTATTTGCTCTTGCCTTCCTTCTTTTCTTTGGTGCAATCGAAGCTGTCTACTTCTCAGCTTCCCTCGTGAAGTTCCGTGAAGGAGCTTGGGTACCTATAATTCTTTCCTTCACTTTCTTGACTGTGATGTGCGTTTGGCACTATGGCACAGCAAAGAAGTATGAGTTTGATGTGGATAACAAGGTCTCAATAAGCTGGCTTTTGAATTTAGGCCCTTCATTGGGTATTGTTCGGGTCAGAGGCATTGGTCTCATACACACAGAGCTTGTGTCTGGGATTCCTGCCATTTTCTCCCACTTCGTCACCAACCTCCCTGCATTTCATCAGGTATCTTGTCATGCCTTTTTTGTTCTTTTGACAGTCATTGATGTAAATGCTGATGTTCGTTTATGCTCTCATCTGAACACATTACACACTAAAGGAACGGTTCACCTAACCAGTGCGTGAATGTGTTTTTCGTCAGGTTCTGGTCTTCCTATGCATTAAATCCGTTTCTGTACCACATGTCCAACCTGAAGAGCGATTTTTGGTCGGACGCATTGGCCTGAAACAATACAGGCTATACAGGGTAGTTGTCCGATACGGGTACCGGGATGTTCGGCAGGACAGCCTTGAGTTTGAGAAGGCCCTAGTGAGCAGCATTGCAGAGTTCATCCGCTCTGGGGACTCTGACCAAAATGGTTATCTGGATGGTTCAGAGAGTCCATATGAGAGGTTATCTATTATCAGCAAAGGCCTGCCATTTCAAGAGGCCGATGGTGAGGTTGAGGAATCACCTGAATCATCTGTTCAGAAGGATACAAACCCACATTTAGTAACTTCCAAGTCGAGGAGGGTGAGGTTTCTGCTCCCAGAAAATACGCAGGTCAACAGCGAAGTGCGCAATGAGCTGCAAGAGCTGACTGAGGCAAGAGAGGCAGGCATGTCCTTCATCATGGGGCGCTCGTATATGAAGGCGAAAAGTGGGTCCAGCCTGATGAAGCGGATTGCCATAAACTTCATCTACGAGTTCCTGATGAGGAATAGCCGCGGCCCTGCATACGCGGCTAACGTGCCACATGTTTCCACCCTTGAGGTAGGAATGGTTTGCCAAGTCTGATAGATATATATTATCATTGTGGCCATGTCGAGTTGTATAGAGTTGAAAATAGTTCGTCTTCTTATACTTGTGTATATAATATATATACAAATCCTAACAAAAGGTTTAGATTGTTGATGGAGAGGGGCATTATTGTGGCCTGCGAGTGCAGATGTTGGATAGACGAAGTGTGCATAGTTTTCTGTTTTTTCTGTAATATTCTTTTGTGTTAGGCTCTTGCTCTGCTTTTTCAATCTGCCAATGCCGATGTTGCTATGTGAAAGTAACAGCATAGGAGGGAGACCATTTTTGTAATCATGAATTGGTTTGTGACCAATTAAACGTACTGTATCAGAATCTGAATAAGCTTATTGAAATTGTTTCATCCGAGTTCTGAGAGGGGACTGAAAATTGCTACTCGTCACCATGACAGTGATTTACCAGATAACAGATATGCAGTGGGAACTCTGGCAAGCTTAATGAAGTGATCTAGAGATGACATTATGACAGTGATCATAACAGTCACCATAACAGTGATCTAGTCTAGAGATTAAGCTATGTTGCTATGTGCTACAGTAAAACGAGGTAAACAAATCTCATGGTTAAAAGTTGCACATTCTACTTCTTCCGTTTCAAATTATAAGTCGTTTTGACTTTTTTGGTACTTGCATTTTACTATGTATCTAGATATAATAATATGTCTAGATACATAGCAAAATGCTTGTACCAAAAAGTCAAAGCGATTTATAATTTGGAACGGGGGGAGTAGTTTGCTTTATAAATACAATGTTCCTATTCTTTTTCAATAAAGAAAACACAGAAAATTACTATCAGAGATAAGAAGTTTTGTGTCTACAATTAGTTCATCCTTTGATTCACTTTTATGCAGCATAAATTTGTTGCTGGCCTTGTATCGAAGGTAGATCTTGAAATGCATTATCTTGTACTATACTCTAGAACTCTGCACCCTCTAATTGCAAATAATACTCTCCCATACTATCCAAATAGCACCTTTTAGGTCTAAAATTTCCTTTAGACTTTTCTTTTTCTTCCCTTGCGTTTGAAGAAACAGAGCAAGTATATTATTCAGATTGTATAATCTTATTAAGCTCGAATTGTTCCTAGGCCGATTCCTGGAACAAATCATCTTGGGGAATTAAACCCATGGAAGAAACAAGACAAGTAAATTGGTATAAATAGCTCACATAGTGCCATGCAATTTTAAGGCGCTGTGGAACCCTATGGAAGAAACAAAACAGAGCAAGTATATTATTCAGACAATTTGTTGTCTTTTAATCGATGATTGGTATAAGTACTCTCTTTTTCTTCTCTCCTTTCGATTTTTTAGAGATATAGTTTTTATTGTGTATCAATATATAATGTATATATATCTACTATATAGATGCATAATAAAAGTTATATACTTAAAAAAATCCAACTTACATAAACAATTTTACTTTGCTACACTAGTATCATCATCCTTTGGACCCATGTCAAAGGAGCCGGCACCCTTCAACAAGCAATCACGTCCCCGCGCACAGTGACCCACAGCTGGAGCCTTTGCTGCTGTTGGCTCGACTCTTGGCGCCCTTTTCCGCAAGTTTTTTTTTTTTGACAAGACCGCAAGCTTTTGTCCGGTCGGGCTCATGACTGATGTGAATGTGATCCGATCCGGCCTCTCAGCCGTGCTCCTCCTATCATTGCATATCTAGGCCACCAAAAGGCAACAAGAGAGAAACAAGACAATTATGATCCCACACTTAGCTTAGATCCAACGACACGTACTAATGGAGGGTTCAAAAATTCTCCATAGTAAGCAGGTTTCCAATGAACAATTTTCGAATTTAATTTGTCAATAAACTTAATTCTCGGAGAAGGAAGGATGATTGGACAAGTAGTAAACTACTCCCTTCATTTTAAATTATAGGTCGCTTTGACTTGTATATGCATTTTGTTATGTATTTAAATATATTATTATATCTAGATATATAGCAAAAGGCATGTACCAAAAAAGTCAAAACGACTTATAATAGAGGATTGATCAATCTACCTGAGACAGTCAATTTGCATATCGAATTGACAACAGTGTGCTTGCCTGCCTTTGCGAAAAGGAAAAGGATCGGAATAAAAACTACCGACACGGTATCTTTGGATCTTTGATTGAAGGAGCGCTTGGTTGGTTGGTTGGTCAAGATCTGAACAATGCAAGGTTAGGGCATCCCAAACACTTTCAGTAAAGAATTATTTCAAAAACTTTCGTTGTGCCAAGCCTAAATCAAGCACACTAGTAGAGGAATTATATAAATAGCAGTAGAAGCATGGATACAACAATGGACCTTACCTTTGAGCTTTCTTCTTTACTGAACTCAAAAACTACTCTTGAGTTGGTGTGATGGTGAAGACACAAGGAAAGATGCCCATGGATCCTAGAAAGAGAAAAGAACCTAGATTGCGTGTCACACATGCAAGCGAGAGCAAGAGCTGAGAGCTGACGTATAGTGCGTGTCATGACAGACGTGCCTAGTGCAGGAATATATGTATGTCGCACGGATACGCTAATGGGATGAACAAAACAAACCTGGTATGGGTGCCGATTGGGCTACCACTATGTATTATGTAGTCGTAGTCATCTCTAGTACAGTGGCGGACCCAGGACACCGGGCGAGGCAGCGACCTGGGCGCTCACCTAGGCTCTAGCGCCGGCGAACTCTGAAGTATCAATCAAATCACGCTCTGCAGTAAATTTAATATTAAAATGTGTAATCTTATCGGTGGCTTGAGCTTCGCCCGAACTCCATTCGAGCACTGGGTCGACTAATGGGCGTGCTTGCTCATTACTTGGTACTAAATTTGTACGTACGCAATCATGACGTCATAGTGTAAGGCCTCTTTTTTTTCATCAGGCATATAGCCCATATTTCATTCAACAGAAGGGAGTGAGGCCCCATTTGGTATAACTTCGCTCTCTAATAAGCATCAGGAGCTGTTTGGTATAGTATTTTCTTTTGTTTTTGTAAAATGGGTGAAAAAACATCTCACAAATGGAGCAAAAAATTGGTTTCACGGGAGATGAATGCCGTATAGATAAAAAGCTAGTTTTTTTTGTCTTCCTCGTGCTCCAATGAGCCCTAATGTGGGAAAATATTAGGTGCAAGCCATTCTTTCTGTGTGCAATTGTGAAAACCCTTTTATAGTATCTTACTTAGATGTTTTTTTAAAAATTATGAAATAATGCATTTTCATAGTTTATCCATAGATGTACACTGTAGCAAAATTTGGGAAACAAAATCAATCTAGAAAAATTCATAGGGAAATGATAAGTTTTATGTGCATTTTGCACTAGGATTTTGTCTTCTAGTACACTTGCACCTGAAATTTGTTATTTTTGTGTGGATTTTTACACAAGTTTGCCTCCCAACTTTTGTTACAACGTACGTACATCTACGTGCGGACTATAAATGTGCATCATTCATAATGTTTAGGAACCTATATGTAGGTTTTTTGTAGGATTTTCATGATTGTATTGAGAGAGTGGTTTGCACCTAATATCCCCCCCCCCCCTAACATGGCTATGGTTGGATTTTCTTTGAGGCACGTTGTGGCGAGTAAAACCGGTACAAGGTGAGGCCGACATGGGAAGGGGCAATGACCCCGGCCGTGAGGGGTGTAGAAGAGGTAGGGCATGTTGACGGTAATTTCGTCATGTTTTTACATATCCAAAACCATCAACAAAACACTCTTTCTAGAATATAACAAGCACAAACAGAGACAATATATACTTTGAATGGTTGTAGAACAAACAACTCAACACGTCAGACTCTAAAACCGAACTATGCAAAGGCTATATCGCACATGGTTCTAGGATAGAAATTAAATAGGGCAGTGGACTATGTGACAAAGGTGAAAACACTCTCAAAGTATGGTATGATGCAAACCTGACATACACCTAAAGCTCTAATTACCACTTAATGATCTTGTACCACAAGATGGGTCTTAACATGGTGCATCAACATCCCATGAGTTACATAAGCAACATACTCCAAAGTTCATATCATCCTCAAATTGTTCTCTAAATACACTGAAAATGCCAATATTAGGTAACAATAAGCGATATTAGGTACCAATAAGTTCTTACTTATGTTATTGTACAGATATAGGAGTGAGCTCACCTTGTCCTTAAATTTCATACATATACGTATTTATACATTCATGTACTCACACATGGAGTTTTACCTACACATGGATATAAGTAGAAATGGGTTTGGATTAATAAGGATAGTACCATTTGACCAAAGTCAACATGGAAACCCCATATCTATTTTTTTAATTTTTTTAATAATACAGACCCGTTTAAATTCGCTCCCACGGAGAGTCAAACCCAGGTCTGCTGGGTGCTACTCAGGTGCCCTAACCAGTAGGCTAGATACCCTTTCACAGGATAGGACCATTTATTGTGTTATATTGTGAATAGAGATACAAATACAATTATTATTCAATAAAACTACAAATAGATATCTCAAATTCAAATTCGTATTAAGATATTTAATAGGCGGGTAGGCGGTACCTAGGAGTTGTCTGTCGGCTGGGCAAGCCATCCCTGGTGACCCTAAGCCAAGAACCAGCTTGAAAAACACATAGGAACCACCTTGAAAATGCCTAGGCGTGTCTTGACGATGGATTCAAATTAGATTGAACGGATACGGATTTGATACCACTATTTATCACATTTTAATTCAAATTTGATTATGGAATTTAGATATTGGGGAGGCTAATGCAAAATAGATATCTTGAATTCACATTCAAATTTGATATCTACTTAATTTTGAAGATAACATGTATTTATTTGCTTATAGATAGTTTATAGCATTATGGGTTATAATAAGGGATTTAAAATATAGCTATACAACACCATGGATAAAGACAACCACCAAAATTAAAATATTTTAATCAATATTTCAATAATTAAATGTATAAAATATAAGAAATTATAGATATTGTACATTAATTGCTGAATTTTAAATAAATAAAAATAAATCCTAGAAGTATATAGTACAATCAAATAGTACTAATTAATATGATTGCCATGTTAAAATTCATTAAATTTAAGATCTATATATCATTAATAATATTAAAATTAGATTAGATTAAATATAGAATGGGTGATACCCACGGGTATAAACCCCTGTTGTCAAAAAAAAAAAAAAACCCCACTCTATCCCTACCTACATCCAGAGCTGGGGTCCACAACGCATAGGCACGCCCAGCTCCTAGCCGGGACCACCACCACAAAACCTCCCGCCGCCCCCAACGGAACACGGGCAGAGAGAGGAGCGAGAGCGAACGGTGCAGCGTGGAAGGCAAAGGCGGCGAGTAGTAACAGCAGCACTGCAGCAGCGCCGCTGCGGCCAGCGGGCGAGAGCAGAGGCCAGAGGGGAGAGCGCCACCACCAGCAGTCTCTCTTGTGTCTCTCGTCACGCTCCCCTCCCTCTTCTCTTTACTACGGCGCCATCTCTTGTCTCTTGCCTCCTTTTTCCACCCGGCGACGGCGAGCGAGAACTGCCGGCCGGGCCCCCAAAAGAGGCCGCATTCTTGGTGCTTTCTGAACCTTCTTTACTTTGTCCTCAAATGGCCTCGTCGCCCCCTTCACGTCTCCTC
>CM041638.1:30972725-31034554 GCA_023333625.1 Bothriochloa decipiens
TGGCGGCGCCAGGGCGAGCGGCGGCTCTCCTGGCCGCCGCGCTTCTGTTGAGCGCCTTCTTCCCGTCCGCGTCCGCCGCGTCCTCGTACCCCGCAAGTGAGCTCCTTTCGCGGCGCCACCGTCTCGTTCGCTTCGCTTCCTCCGTTGATTAAGTTTTATTTTATTCCGCGTCCGGTGGCAGGGATTGCGGGCAGGCTCCTGTCCACCACGGCGTCGGCGGTGGCCAAGCAGCTGTGGTCGCTCAAATCGGCCGCCACCAAGACGGGTAATCATCGCCGGACCGTGGCGTCGTCATTTCCAACTCCGATTCTTGGCTTATTCACTCGCTTTTTCGTCTCACGGGGTGTGCCTGTGCTGTGCTCCGGTTCAGCGACGGCGGCCGTGGCGGGGCGGTCCATGGTGCGGTACGAGGGCGGGTACGCCGTGGACACGGTGTTCGACGGCAGCAAGCTGGGGATCGAGCCGCACGCCGTAGAGATCACCCCCGCCGGCGACCTCCTTGTGCTCGACTCCATCAACAGCAACATCTACAGGGTCCAGCTGCCGCTGTCACCATGTGAGCACCACTCTGTTTCCGACCACTCCCCTGTCCTTTTCAGGTTTTTCAGTCTTCATCATGGGATTCTGCTAAGAGTGCTGCATCTCTCGATGATGTGAGTAGTGAGTGAGGACTGAGGAGTTCTGGGTGGTTCGGTAGGGGGCTGATGTTGCATGCTAACTTCATCAAGCGCTGTTCCTCGATTGCGAAATGACTCTGTTATTTTCTTCATTGCTAGTAAGCCTCGTATGGACAATATGACATGATATTTCTTTGCCACCTTTGTCACTTTCAGTCCCCATATGTTTCTGGCATCATTGTTCAGGAGTTTTATTTTTTATTTACTTCCCTTTGTTTTATGTACTGTTTACTTACTTCCTCGGTTTCACATGTTACAAGTCGAGCAAATAGCCATGACTTTTTGTTCCCCAGGAAATATGTTTGCATGAATTGGTTGGCTGAAATTGTTAGCAATATCTCTGAAAAATGTTTCATGTCACTGAAGGTAGGTGCCACTTAAAATTTTTTTACAGTGCAACTTCACTATGAGCAAATGCTATATCTATCACCTCACACTTCCATCCCTGCAACAAGATGGCTTGTATTTTAGGACAGTGAAGTTGTCAATCATATTATTTTTAGCATAAGATGCTTCCTGGATTATATCCAAGCAATCCGGTTCTGATCGATTTTTCTGAAAATGGATCCAACAATGCAGATAGCAGACCAAAGCTCCTTGCTGGTTCTCCAGAAGGTTTATCTGGCCATGTGGATGGAAGGCTGAGAGAAGCGAGGATGAACCATCCTAAGGGGTTCACTGTGGACGATAAGGGCAACATTTATGTTGCAGACGCTATGAACATGGCAATAAGAAAGATCAGTGATACAGGTAAGCTAAAATGGCCCATTCTGAGGTAGTCCACATGGCATTGTCTGGTCCCCCAGGCACCCTCTGTTTGTTCTGTGGTTTTCCTGGAGCTTCTCGAGCACTTATTTACTACTTGTGCCCAAAATTGCATCCCTAACGAGGTATGCTGTCAGTGTGCCTAAAAATTGTTTCTCCAGTAGTTATTTCTATTTCGTAGTAGAATACCTAGAGGACATTGGCTTAAAGGAAATCTAACCAGCATTGTACTCTTGTCTCTTGATTAGCAATATAGTTTGGTTCAAATTTCTACAATCAGTTTGCGTTTGCTGTTGGTTTTCTGTTCAAATTCTTTTAGCACATTCATGTTTCTCTTGTAACTAATTTCCTTCGGAATGAACTAATCAATTTACTTTCTTCAGTAGAGATTACCAATCTTTATGTTATTTTTTTTCGAAAGGACGGCAAAAGCTTTGCCGCGATTTCTATTAGACGATTAAAGAAAAAAGAAGGCAAGAGCCCCGCCCAGTTTTTAAAGTGGAAACTGGGCGAAAACCACATATACAAATGTGGAGGATACCCTTCTCCATCTGCACACCTAGATACCAAAACAACTCAACTCACGCCACAAGGCGCCAAATCGACTCAACTCAACTCCACGCTTGGTCGGACTGAGGCAGTGACACAAGCCTCAAACCACTAGAACTTGGTCAGATTGGGTCGTCGACACGAGCCTCCACTTGAACCACTAGGAGCTCCATAACTGAGGCAAACAAACAACTAAAAACTAGGGAAAAACTAAGAAAACTAAACAACTAGAAACGAAACTAAGCCTACTCCACCACAGGCACCAACCACGAACCCGATGGCTGAAACGACGAACTAGCACTGCCCAAAAATATCCAAGCCGAGCCAAATACCACAACGACGTCTTCAAGAAGGTTACGACGCCCAAGCGCCGCCGTTGCCCGTCCACGGCAGGACGAGGTTCTCACCCATGGTGTGATGGGGACACGACGCCCTCAACAGGGGAGCGGCACCCACAAGTGTCGCCGTCGCCAGGCCTTCGCCCAAAGAAGCCCCAGCACAGACGTCGAACAAGATGACGGGACCCCGCCAGACACTAGAACGTCGCTGTCAGCCACCCGGAAGTAGCCGCACCAGGGTCGACGCGTCGGCCACGCGAGCAGCCGCAAAGCTGCGCCAACACCCAGCTAGACCCCTGCCGAACACCAGCCTTCCGCCATCGAGGACAACCACCAAACGCCCGTCGAAAACCATAGCCGCCGTCGACCACCGCTACCGGCCGAACTCTCGTCGCAGGCACCGCCACCCCCTGAAGGTGCCGGATCTGAAGCCTAGCCCCGGACCAACACCCCCGTGGACGCCATGGCCTCCGTCTTCATAACGACCACCTCACAATGACGATCGGGGGCATGGGGGAGGGACGGCATAGACGAAGGCCGCCCCCCAACGCCGACACAACCCCAGCCGCCGCCACGAAGAGGCCACCACGAAGAGGAGGCGGGGGACGAGCAGAGGAGGAGGGAGCCCCTCTGCCGCCCCCCACACCCGAAGTGTAGCAACCCCGCGACGCCCCGCCGGTGATCCCAAACGGAGAGGATCAGCCACCACCGTGTCCGGCACAGACAACAGTGCCGCCATGGCACCGCAGACCTGCCAAGAGCACAGTCGGCCACGCCACCACGGCACCGCCAAAGAGCCGCTCCTCCACCACCAAGCCCCCCAACCCCCAAAGCCGGCAGGTGCCCGCCAGCCGAGGCCAGCCGGCAGACAGCCGACCCGCCAGTCCAGCAGCAGCCTAACCGCAACCATATCAGCAGCTGCTCATTGAGGTCACCTAGCAGCGGCTAAGGGAGGGGGGGGAGGCACAGCAGGGCGACGAGCCAAACGCGGCCACAGCATGGAGAGTAGCAGGGAGAGTAGCCGGCCACCCCGCCGCCGCCATACCGCCGCGCCGCCACACCACCCACCACCACGCAGGGTTGCTAGATCCGGCCTGTGGGAGACCGGATCTGGCCGCCAGGCGCCGGAACCGGCGGCCGGAGCCGCCGCTGCCGCCGATGCCTCACGCTCCGATGCACCACCAGCGACAAGCAACGGACTCCTCCAGCGGCTCCACACATCGGCGTCCGCCATCGCGCGCGTGCTCACGGTCACGGCCGCGCGCCTCGCCACCGCGTGCAGCAGCCGCCCTGCCCCGACCATGCCTCTAGGCACCGCCCCGCGCTGAAGGGCGCACCCCACCAGCTGAGACCCTGCCGCCACCATCCTAGGAGGCCACGCGGGCCTCCCGGCGGCCTCCTCCGGCAGCAACGAGGGGGGAGGGAGGGAGGGGAGGGGCTGGAGGCGAGCTAGGGTTCCGGCCTCCCGAGTCGCCTGGGCGGCGGCGACGCGGGAGGGGAGGAGCTTTAGGACAACATTGTTTCCCAATCTTTATGTTAATTGAATCTGGCTTTAGGTGAAATTTGTTTGGATCTTCTGGAGCTATCTATTGTAAATATCCTTGTTTATTATATTGTGGATTAAGTTCTTGACAAATTGTATTATAATATTTAGGGGTTACAACCATTGCTGGGGGAAAATCAATTAGACGAGGGCACATAGATGGGCCTAGTGATGATGCAAAATTCTCAACTGATTTTGAAATCCGGTACATCAGCAGTAGCTGCTCTCTCTTGGTCATTGATAGAGGAAACCAAGCAATTCGAGAGATTCCACTCAACGATGATGACTGTGCATATCAGTATGAAGCTGGTTTTCCACTAGGTACATTGCACTTAACCTCTCCCCTCGTATTACTTAACCTATATTTTCCTTCTGCTCTGTAAAACCACTCATATGATCACTGCATTCAGTGCTCAAATGACATAGCAAAAATGGAAAGGGGCCTGAAAAAAATGAATAGTAATTACTTTTGATTTTGAATGCTTACAGGGTTTGCATTGCTTTGTGTTGCTGGTTTCTTTGGTTACATGCTTGCATTGCTCCAATGCCGACTTTTCGGGATGGCGTCAACAACAGATGTGAGTTTATCATATTTTTTTTATCTGTATCCCCCACTCCCACCCCACACCCTCCAAAAAAAAAGAGAAAGGGTGACATATGTACATTTGCTGACAAGTAGAATTTATAACTAGTGTGTGGACCACAGTTTGTAGGCTTGCTGTAAACCAGTACATTGGTACATGCATATTTCACCATCAACCTTTGTTTTATGCTACAGCTAATATTCTTATATTCATAATCTTGTGGCTGCAGCCTGTGCACTCGAGTCTCAATATGTCTGATACCAATCTTCATAGCTACTAGAACTGGATGTGTGCCATAACAGTCAGATAATATTTCAAGTAATAGATGTTTAGATGATATTTCAGGTTTAGATAACTGATTTTGTTAGTTAGGTAATTGAACAATGATAATGTACTAGAGTTTGTGATGATCTAGTTATTTGGCAAAAAGGACTGAAAGTAGATTGTGATGTATCTAAACTTAAACACTGGCGCTTGTTCCTGTCATCTTGTATTTCTTTGACAAACTCCGCGCTTTGATCGGAGCTCTTGTCTCTAATCAAATCAGGTGGGAAAGCACCACATCTATAGAAGAGTGCATAAAAACAATTTAATTTATTATCGTATTTTAGACCATTGTTAAAGTAGAAATGATCACCAAATGTATTATCTTTGCTGTGTCACTCATGTATTAATTCACAGTTGCATCTTTATTAACTAAATTTTTACCTTACAGGAACCTCAAGCGCCTCCAAGACCCAGCGTTGCAAGTATCCCTCCATACCAGAAGCCTTTAAATCCTTATGTTCGTCAACCATTCATCCCAAGAGAAGAAACTGCAAAACAGGAAACTGAAGAGGGGTTCTTCACCTCAGCTGGAAAACTCATTGGAGGAGCAAAATCATCTGTGTCTGAGATATTTGGTTTCAAGAAGAAGCGTGTGAGCAACCCATACCATCAGCAGCAACGAAGACATAACCCTTGGCCAGTGCAAGAAAGCTATGCCATCCCACATGATGAACACCCTCCAGCCCTGGACACAAGAGCACCAACCCCTCAGAAGAACTACAGCTTGATGACTAAGGAACCTGAGAAGATCCACTACGTCCGCCATGGGCACCCGTATTTCAATAGCTGGGACGGTCACCGTCACCGTCACCCTCAGCAGCAGCCGGACCCGCAGCAGTATCACCAACAGCAGCACCTGCAGCAGCACAGGCAGTACTCTGCAGGCCCGCAGACATTTTACGAACAGAGCTGTGAGGCTACAAATGAGATCGTCTTTGGCGCGGTCCAGGAGGTGGACAGCAAGCGGCGCATGGTCGAGATCAAGGCTGTGAACTACGGAGACACATTCTATGAGCAGTATGGAATGCGGTACCGCAACAATTTCATCGGCTACAACAACAATAACAACTATTGAACAGCCTCCTGTTATTTTCCCTGCCTCCTGTTTTTTGCCCATCTTAGCTACATGGTTAGATGCCTCCTTATTTGCAACCCTCCACATTCCCTGTAACAAAAAAATAGAAGGTGGAGGTAGCAGAAGCTATCTTCTGTTTCGACCTGTATACAATGGGGAAACTGGGCTTTGGTGGTACATCGTGATTATATCTTCCTTAGACTATCTGATGTATGTATTTGACTGACATATTTCAGACTAGTAGTTACAGCAATAACTTCTTACATTCCTGCAGTTTCGTGGTTAAGATGTGTTGTGAACTGTGATTCCATTGGAGTATGCCTTCATGTCCACCTGGTCTACCAAGGTGTGGATGAGAGCTGATGGCATCTGAGAGCTGCCAAACTTGCCTTGCTGCATGCTGCGCTGGTGATAGCTTCTATCTGAAGTCACACTACACTGACTGCCACAGGCACCTGTTCCTTGGATGCCTGGTGATGGATGTCACCGAGCCTCCAGGTCCCGTGATGGCACTGAATGCGTTCACCCAAAGGGCACAATCAGGAGACACACAGACTGTATGGACGGTGGTCAGACTTCAGTGCTACGCGAAACAGTTTTATTGGCAAGGGTATGGTTCTAATGACAGTTAGGCCCTAATTTTCAAAGAAAAAAAAAGACAGGTGGGTCCAGCACGGCAAACACGTATGCAATCACATGAAAACAGGAGCCAATCAAGATGAAAAATGGGATTACCTGCTGCCAGGTAGCGTTGTTGCTATTGGAGAAATGAAGGTGCCCTGGGTAAGGAGGATAATTCTGGCCGTCTAGGACCACTGTTAACTGGGGTATGGGCTGCAGACATGTTTCTGATTGCATCGTGATAGGGAAAAGACTGACTATGCGTCTATGACATGTTTCTGACACCCAAGGCAAGCTTGATGCAGAATCAGCGTGAAAACAGGTAACTGGAAATTTTGAGAAAAAAAGAAGGAACTGATGTTTTATAATATGTTTTTAATCTACAATAAGAAACATTGGATCGAAACATTCGAAATGCTAAGTATATGGTGAAAGTAACTCTTCCGACCTGATTTTATTGAACTGGTCCCTATCTACGTCACAGTTCAGCATAAATGTGTGTTGGATCAACTAGAGAGCTTCGGTTCCATGCACTACTGCCTACTAGTGTCATAACAATTGTTGGATTTCTTTGTGCTGACATACTTGCTATTGCTAGGTTATTAGGATAGATACCCTATAAAAGAAAAAAAAAAGGTTGCTTCATCATGAATTACATCTTGCTTCATCTTCTCTAAATATGTGCATTTAACTGTTCATCTGGTAATTGTCTCCTCTAGATACATCTGGGATTGATCCAAATATCTGAACCATCAAGTTGCCAGCTGAAAGAAAAAAACGAACCAATCAACTTTTATATTTAAAACCATGAAGCTACTGCAGAAAAAACAAGGCCAAGCAATGGCCAGCTTCTCTATCTAAAGTTTTAAATCCATCGAGGTTTTTAGAAAAGGGAATATATTAATACTCCAGCTTCCGCATCGATTGATGCAACCAGGGACCAAGGAGTTGAGATGAAAGCTTCTCATTTTGAGAGCTTTTTCAACAATGAAAAATTACTGTGACAGGAAATTTATGATCCATAATGTTACCGACAACACGGTGAATATGTTTTTACCTATGATGAAGATAGCCCCGACAAGTCCTGTCGTGCCCCATCTCTCACCGAGCATTGCCCATGCAAAAGCAGCACCCCATACAGGTTCCAGACCATAAATAATTGCAGTTTCTGTGGCTGATACATCACGCATAGCAGTCACCTGAAAGAAATAAGGAGAGAAATTCCACAAAATCAGCAGTGCTAACAAAAATGACCTCATCCAAGAGAATAACTGATCTGATGACAACAAAACTAACCTCTGCCCATAAACAAAATGCAGTTGACAATATGCCTGTGTATAGAATTGCTGGCCAAGGAAACAACATCACCATACCAAATAACTCCGATGGTGGCCATGTTTTGAAATTCCAGTGTTGTACGTTCCGTGTGAAGCATTTAAAAATATATGACGCTGCTGATAGGATTGCTACAACAAACACCTGGTTTTACACTTGTTTAAGAACCTTGTCAAGAGGAACAGAAAAGAACTTGCATAACTGAGGAAATGAGTCTTAGTCAGAATACTAACCTCACATCCAACAAGAGTTAAGAAATTTTCTTTCTTTATATTTCTTGAAATATGCTCAGTTCTGAGCATATGAATTGCAAAGGAAAAGGCGCTCACGAGGTTCAGAAGATCACCAACCTGATGGAAGCATGGGACGAGACCATGAGAACATCAATAAATATGGCAGGCGCAATCCCTAGTGGTATAGTTCTCAAAATATCCAAACTATCCAAATTACTAAAGCAGCGATTAATGAGTCAAAACTTTAAAGACAACAGTAACCTTGACAGAGAACAGTGTCATAGGCCATAAGACAAGCAGACAAAAGGTCCAGACAAACATGTTAACCTGTCCATGTAGATAATCCGACTTACACATGGAGGAGAACCACTTAGCTCCAGTATACCAACACCAAGAAGTGATAAAAATGCTCCAAACCATGTATGAGCAGGTACTTCTGCTCCAATAAGACCATCCAAGAAAGGGACAATGATCACCTGCAGTAATTTGATTAAAGAGTAGTGATGTGATCATATTCATAGTGAAGTCATTGTTGTAGAGTTCTTCAAAAGAGTTCTTACAGTGAGTGCCGAAATGAAAGATGCGCGACCCGCATCAGCTGTAACTAACCCCATAGCCTGAGCCAGGTAGGCCAAGCTTACCCAGATGCCCAACTCTAGTCCTCTAAAAAAGATTTGCATATCCCTCAGCGATTTTAGTAACAGTGGCACAAAAGGGATGGCTGCTATAGTGAACCTTAACATATTGAAAAGCTCAGGGTCCAAAAGAGCCTCCGCCTGTTTCACAACTGAAATGTTGCTAGCTGAAAGAAATAATTGAGTCTTAGCTGAAAAGTAAGAGGAAATTAAGCGAGCAGATTAACTAACAAACTCGTTCAAACACAAAGCAGACCCTTGTAAGGAACACAAAGCGGATGATAAGGTGATGCAACTTTTGCATGCTGATTAGTATGTATTCAAAATATATATATATATAGTTATGATATATATTACCCTGGGTACTAATTAATAATCAGCCCCAAGCCCAATTCGGCCAGCCCGACGCCCACACCTCCCGTCTCGGTCCCGAGTCCGCACGGCGGTTCCCACGAGCTGGAGCAGCTATGCCGCTCCGAAGCTAGACCTACCCACGATTTCTGCGGTTTCTATTTCCTCACCCCGTCCGCTCCGTCTCCTCTTTCCCTCTCTCTACCGGCACCGAGATTTCCGTCTCTCCGCTGGCTACCGTGCGGCCGCAGACGCAGTGCGCTGCCCGGCCGGGCGTTCTCCGCCGTCGTTCCCCAGCGTCCGGTAACCGCCACGGCGTCCACTGTTGTGGGGCCGCAGACTCATCGCGTCCCCCGTCGTGTTATTGGCCGGCGTGCCCCAGCCTCTGGACCCGCCACGCCGCCCCTTGCGCTGTGCGTTCGTAGACGCATCGCGCCGGCACATCCAGGTGCTCCTCCCCCAGACCCAGTTCCTTAGCTCGTCGTTTGCATCATCTCCTCCTCCTTCCCCTTCTTGATTGGAATCTGATGATTCGAATGCCCGCGCAGGTCGCTGCCAGGAGCTCCTCTGCGGTCTATGGGCGGCTCGGCGGCCTCGCCTGGGGCAGTGGCGGCACCTCGTATCTCTGATGTCAGGCGTCGTTACTCCTTCCAAGCTCGGTCGGTGCTGCTCAACGTCCCTATTCTCCCCCTCACGCCGGATCTGGAGGTCGTGATCCGCTTGGCTTGCCCTCTTCCGACACCGGCCGCAACAAATTGCTCGACCCTGGCGAGTACGAACCAAGCGACATCGGTGAGGAGTCACCAGCCGACGAGTTCGCGAGGACCCATTGTCGATCTGTTTTCAAGTTGATTTATTTATTGCATCTCCTTCCGATCCACATATTGCATCTCCTTCTGATGCCCATATTCAGTTCCTTTCCTTCCCCTCTGAATCCCCTTCCCGATTTCCCTTCCGTGAGTGGATGTAGCATCCAGCAGTGCTAGTTCGTCCTGCCCTCCCTATCAGTGCTAGCTAGTTAGGGTCTCATGTGATTTTCCCCAAATCTGATGTGCGGCTATGTCAATTAAAGCATGCTTTTATATTTGTAGGTAAATTGTCTAACATAATTACATGCTTTGTTTTAATTCTTTCTCAAATCTTGGTTAGACTGTGGAGGGAGAGTTGTGATTTTCTCACATATTATAACCTGACATGAAAATTGCATGGTATCTGCAGGATTCATGGAGGAAGGCGAGCAGCTAAGAGGTTTGATCCTGGATTCTTACTCTGTTATGATGCTCCAGCCATGTGTTTCTTTTTTTTTTTTTTTTGGTTTGAAAAATATTTAGCAACAATATGGCATATTTCAGTTCTATGATGACAGGCATAGAAATAGATCAAGGAGACTATTTTGATCTTGTCATTGTATTTGCGATATTATTTACTTATGAGCTTGCTGAAGTAGTTATAATAATGAATCACACATAAGAAGACACTCATCTAAGAAACTATTGTGCATCTGATTCCTAGTAATTAATTTTGGTAGAACACATATTTTCACATTTCAAATTTACCTAATCATTGTGGTGTGTCATTATGCACAATAATTGATAGATATTGCCTCTTATGCAAGTTAGATCAAGTTTCTGCTAAACAAGCATAAATTATTTTTCTTAACCATAGTCCCTCCAACTGAACTGGATCTTAGTTTGAGGAATATATCGGTATTTTTTTTTCATCTCAGACAAGCTAAAATGTTTGTTGCTAAGACCTATCCAGAAAATATGGCAATATGCTGTAAATATGGCACCTGGATAATGATATAAGATTATTATAATTAATTATTGATTTGTGCATCGATTAGTACAATTAACAGTTATATCTAAAGCTAGTTTGTAATGTTTTCAAATTCATGATAGTTCATCTGTTAGCCCTTCACATGCTCTCCAGTAGTCCAGTTCATTTCATTTAAATTTTGGATCTAGCTCAGTTCATAAGGTAGTGGATAGTGGTAGACTGTTTTGTGTTAACAACTTGCGTGTCATATGTTCATTCAAGTGCTTTACTGAATTTATACTACCCTTTATATCTGGAATAACACGGTCTTGAGTGGAAATCAACAACTTGCATGCCAAATATTTTGTGTTAATAACTAGCATGTCAAACGTTTGTTCAAATGTCTAGCGTGATATACTAACCTTTTTCTATAATTTTCTCATATTCATGTTTATATGGCTTTATCCAATTCACACATGCTACTTATAAGGCCTTGAGGCCTTATTAATAGTAGCACAGTAGCATGCTACAGAAGGCATTGCAAATATATACATTGCAAATGTCAAACAGCGTTTCTTTTGTGTTTTAGACCCTAGGAACTAAGCTAGTTTTCTTTAATAAATATTTGGCTTCGGCATCATGTATGAGTGTCTAGTTAAACTGATGATTCCTGAATAGTTTAATTGCCAGAGAAACACTAAAATTTGTCTCTTATGCACTCGTCCCATTAGCATGCTCATTGCAGCCATGGTGCCTCTAAGACTAGGATCTGAACCTGTCCTGCCAGACTATGCTAAAATTTTGTATGCCCCATTTTCTTATTCTTCTCGGCCAATGAATTAATAGTGAACATTGTTTTGCTCTTGCAGGTTTTAGAAGACATTGTAGCCATACTGATGCTGCTGAGGCAACACCTCTTCAGCATCCCATGCCTGGAGTGATGGTGTGGTAATGTAGTGGACAATCCTGTGCTCATTTTGCTAAGTTTCAATACGTTCAATTATGAAACTACTGACACTATTAGTTGTTAAAAAACTATTGCTTGGACCTGAAGTAGTGTATCAGTTCAGTTATCACCATTTCCATTGGAATATGGAAACGTTTGCATTGCAGTCAATTGTGACGATTATTGGGGATTGGGAAATAACAAGATAGTAGATTTCTCTGATCTGTTCAAAGCATGATTCTTCCTTGAGTTACTTCTACAAAATAGTTGAATAAATTAAGTTGATCTGGTACTGCAATTGCAAGATAATTTGAGCATTTAAAACCGGCTAAATTGGCTTCATGGATCACACATGTACTCCTAATTCAATTTAACTTTGCTTACAGACCTGAATGGATAAGTTAGTAACTAAAATGATTCGTGCCTGATTCCACTTGTAAACATACTTTTCTGTTATGTGATTTTTTTTCAAATGCTACACTAGCTCCCACATTACTGCTACCCTAAATTTTAACATAATACTTAGCCTTTTTAGAAATAGAATAAAGTAAGCTCTATAATGTGTCAGTTTTTTTGTGATTGCAACGGAATATCTGAATCCTACTTTTCATCCCTGACATGTATGGGCGAATTTTGAGTTTGAGTTAGTAGATAATCAAATTTGTAGGGGAAGTAGCTCGTTTATTGGGTAGTCATACAATTCCTTGTTTACATGGTTTAGAATAGTCTGCCATTAGTTCTTGTTGTGTTATCTGGAAAAAAGCTCATCTCAGTAGCAGTACTCATTTCCAATGGCTGCTAGTATTACTCGCTTTATCATATCCTGTCTTTTTTTAATAACCATCTTAATCTCCAGATCGTGGGGAGGAGACACTTGCACCTGTAGTTGTGGGCAGGATGGCACTACGCACTACGGCACTAGGCACTTGCAACAAGGTGCCATCACTTTTTGTGGTTCTTATGGTTATGTTGTCATGTTCTTTTTTCCCCATGTTGTCACTATATCCTTTAAGAAATGTATGTTGCATATGCATTGATAGGGCAGTTTGCCTAGTTAATAACATGCATATGCTTGAATGGCAATGCAGTTTTTTTTTTGGCAACTCTAATGGTTCCGATCATTGGAATTAACCTTGTTTCATTGTGCAGCCATCGATATACATGCATTTTTTTTTGGCATTTTACCTTTTTTTGTTCTTCAGCACCGCTACTGGTTCCCACAACTTTGTTCTTAATCAGATATGTCATTATGCTTCTCTAGTTTACTTGTTAATAGACAAACATCCTGATTCACCCAGTTTTCAGAAGGTATTTGCTTCTGGTAGTTTACTTGTTCTTAATCATGCATGGATTATGTTTGAGCTTCCGTCATGCATGCTTATCATCATTGATATTATATTTTAAAACCTGTTTCTTTCTCTGTTTTTATATGCACTGATAGATATGCTGCTGCAGCTAACTCAAATCAAGCTGGGTGTTGATTTGGACCAAGATTTCAACATGCTGAGAATGGCATTGGGTGAAGAGCTGAGATGGCAGGTCCTCCAGCAAGCAGGTTAGTGAAGGATTGATGAGGAGCCAGACCTTTTTGCTGTCTTTTGACTTTTAGTTTAGTTGTGCATCTTATTACCTGTTTTTGTTTTATTTTTTTTCAGGCAACATTTGCGAGAGTTGATCTCCTTTCCTGTTTCTCTAAATTTTTCTTGTTTAATCTAATAAACTGCTCCTCATATTGTTGTTTTATCTTCTAGCTATTGCCCACTTGAGAGTTCTTCAGTACCAATATGAAACATGTTTCAGTTTTGCATCCTTCCTGTCCTATCCTCTTTTTTCCCCTTCTTTCATGGCTCTCCTTGTCGAGGAGCTCCAGCTGTAGGCATCCGAGCATATGTTCATCACATGTTGATGAAAATTTGGGATCCCCACATGCATTGGATTTTCTATTTACTTTAGGAGTTCATCACTGCTTATTTGGTCCAACTAGAAATTTCTTGCAATCATTCATCAATTTGTGAATATAATCAGAATCAAACATGATTCCTGCATTAGATCTGCGTGTATTTTATTGTTCAAGAGTCTAGAAAAGATTTTTGTGCTGACAATTGCTAATTTGCTACATATATTTTTTCAGAACTAAACCTGAGATGCCACTTGCCTAAAGCTGTCAATTATGCAGGCTCTTGTACTGATTCAAGATGTTTCCTTGCAAGTCATTTTTGCATAAGTACTTGCAAATTCAAAGCTATTTTGTAACAATGTCTGCCTAAACCAAAAGAAAAAGGTCAATAGATACATACAGGCTAGTCCTTTATACTTGGCAGCTTGGACCTTCTTAGCGTCAAGAATGATTGAATGAATCATGTTGTTTCATGTTCTTGTGCTCCCCATTCTAATTAAGTTCCAGTCACATTCTTGGTGCAAAGTTAATTCCAAAATCATTGGTGCCAGACGCATCTTTAAGTTCTACAAGTACTAATAAGAACTGTAATAGCGGCCACCGTGCAACAGAGCCTGCTTGGAGTTGTGCTCTTCCCCATTCTGTATTATGTTTCGGATATCTTCATTTGAGTCACTGTATCATGATCCATTATTACATGTATATTTTCCCAATTTAATGCTATCTGTTTTTAATCACAAATATTGTATTCTTTGCCATTAATATGCACTATTGTCTATATGACACACAAAGGAGAAAATATTCTTAATCGTAAAACCTATTTGTGACAAAATCAAGAAAACAAAAACAAGAAAAACCTTTTTGACCTGTTGCAAAACCTGTCAGCGTGAAAATATCAGTAAAACGGCGTAAAAAAAGAAAAAAGAGAAAGGAAACAAAATAAATGAAAAAGAAATGGATATGCCGTGGAAAATAAAAAATAGGGACGGTCAAGTATGCAACACACCAAAAAAAAAGAGATGGTTTAAAAAAATCAGATGAGCAACAACTGAAAAATGAAAAAGGGCTGGAAAACCTGTTCACGTGAAAATGGGGAAAAAAAAGTCAACAGACCTGTACGGACTGATAACCGGTGGGAGGGTCCTGGTGCCGTGGACTGCTGGTGCGCGCCTGGGAATCGGCGGGCTGCCTGGGCTGATCGGGGACTGATTAATAATCAGTCCCCATGGGGACTAATTAGCACGTCCCTATATATATATATATATATATATATATATATTTTATGTTTTTCGCTCAACACTATTAAAATGCATCCTCCTATTATTGTACATATAAGAAATGTAAAATAAACTGAACCAAATGTGACCTTTTATGCTGACACCACAAAAGATGAAATGGAAACGAAATCTCTCACAAGATTGAAGCATGTAGTAGGATTACCATTCATATAGGTAAATTTGGTTTGATGACTACACTAATCCCCAGAGAAAGGTTCAATCACTCACGAAATTTATATCCACGGCAAAGCACAGAAGAAACAATCCCGACCCCACCATTTTCTTGTCAACCATAACATCGAACAGGTGAGGTGCAAGCATAAACGCCGTATCAAGAAGGCGAGGCGCTGTACGATCGTACCAAATATAAGGGTGACCAGGTTGAGTAGTACGAGGCTCCGGGCCTTCCTGGGCACCCAAGATGCCAGCTTCCGCCACGCAGAGCGCGCTCTCCGCGTCGCCGACCACAGGGCCGTCCGCGGGGGTGATGGGTCCTCAGCTTCAGTTTCGGGGCCAGCGGACTCGCGCATTCCTGGTGGCACCGCCTTCCACCTCCCGAGCTCATCCGGCGGCTTATTCTTCGCTGACCGCTTCGCGGGAGGGACTGGGACTGGGGAATCCCTGGACGGAGAGCCGGAGGAGACAGCGGCCGAAGGCCGGAGGTGGTGCCTCCGTCCTGACGATGTCGTCGTGGGGACGCGGGGGCGAGGGCGAACGAGAGAAGCGCTTGGTTGAAGGCAGGGGCGCCATGGACGGGAAGAGCTCGGATGCTTGGGAAGGAACATCTGACCGGAGCAAGGAGGAGAAGGTTCCGGAAGGAGGCGATGCGCGAGCGGACGAGAGCACCGGGTAGGCGAGGAAGAGACCTGTCACCTGTGGGACTGTGTGAGTTGCCCAGACAGGACGAGTATACTATTTTGGGCCTCCAAATGCCGCGGCCCAAAATAGGTGCTCCTGTGTTCGATCTACACATTTTCTTTTTAAAAAAAGGTATATTTTTATAACAAATTATAAGGGACATTCTGCTAAAAAACAAATTATAAAAGATACGTTTTCTAGCTTTTTTTTGCATGATTATTAATTCTATTGTATACAGGTTTCTCATTTTGTTTTAAAGTCAAATGTGAGAAACTAAGTATTGATGTTTTTACCAATTATCAGAGGTGTTATGGCTAAAATCTTGGTTGCCCATTAGGGTGGCTGTTAGCCCTCCGCCGATCCCCACCTAACCCCGAGCACGGGAGAGCGCGCCCATGCCACGGCCAAGGTTTGGATGAGTTTTTCCTTTTTTTTTTCCTTTACATTTTTTGTCGTTGTTTTATTCTACTGTTTTTATTTTTTTATTTTGTGTATTTTATTCTTTTTCTTTTAATTCATTTATTTTTTATTAAAAAATATTATGTTGTCTTTTCATACTTCTTTGTTTTTAATTTTTCTTTATGTTCTTCTATTTACTTCGGTTTTCTCTTTGTTTCATGTAGATATCTTTTAGTTTGGTAAACATTGATGTTCTAGAATATATTCTATGAAGTTTAGTAGCTTTTTCTTCTTTTTATTTGACTCTAATTAATTATGTCACTAATTATATTATTTACTTTATATTTTATGATATTTTATGATGTTCACATAGTATACATATGATTTTCTATATTATATTTTGTGATATTCTCATAGTGTTAATGTGATGTTCTGTGATGTATTTGTGCCACTAGAGAAGATGTTTTACATGAAGAGCCAAAATTCTTTAGGAGGCATTGGAGCCCTACCAAACATGGCTTTATCTAGTTTAGGCAGATGTTGTTCTACATCTATTGGATCGTGGTGACTTTAATGCTTATGTGTCGTACATAGATGAATGTTAGGCTTTGCCTAATGTCTAGGCTAACGATCAAGTGCTCCTTATCCCTTCTTATATATTCTCTTATATAGTTCACTAAGCAAGGTTAAAAAAGAGATGTATCCTAGCCATTTTACAAGTTGGTTTTCTAGTCAGCTATAACAAGGATCCTAGTAGATCTAGAATAGTAAAGATGTATTTTCTGTCTTGTTCTCCAACTAGATGAAGAATTGAACGGATTTGATGGGTATTTAGGAGGGTTAATAGCCTATTAAAATGTTTGCAAAGAATAACACTAACAAAACTTGTTAGAAAATAAGTAGTCATAATAAGCACTATTCAAGTTTTCTCTAATATAGGAGCACCCCTACACAAAAGGTAGAGACAAAGTTAACAACTACCATGGCAACTAGAGAGCTCCTAAAGGGAAATTAGCATGACAAATTTAGGACCTAGTTCTAAAGAAAACATCAATTCATATATTCACTGTCATTTGAAACAACTTCTTAAGAAAACAGGGAGGACCAAAACAACAACACACTAACCTAGTTGTAAATGCCAATTTACAAAATTATTTACAATAACATTCCTTTGGTACATCTGTACCAAATAAAACTATTGTGTATCATATCAGAAGAAAAGATATATGCATATATTAAAAGATCCAAAATATTCACGATCATTTACATTTTAGTATCTCATCAAGATATTTGAATAGCAAAATATATATACATATATCACCCATGTGAGATGAAGCATTCAATCATTAGACTTGTCCATTGATGATGTATACTCAACTAATAGTAGCTAAACCATATGCTAGTATCATTCTATCCTTTGTGCGTAAGAATGATAGCGGCAGCGTTATGGCCGTGCATGACCATTGTCACCCCACCAATGGTTACATAGATGGGCACACATGTGTCTGCCTTGAAACCTCACATCCACAACCAAACTAGATTGTACTAGTATTTCTCTACCCTTTCTACTCTCAAGATAGTGCTCTACATAGGAAAACTATTGGCGCCTGCAAGTTGACAATGTGTATATGGAGCTTATAGCAAATTTCTAGCACTAAATATTAATGCATTTGAGAGAAAAAAGTCAGACAAGTAGAGATATCATATATATATTCTTTGACTTCACAACAAAAATCTCAACTTAGCCGTCGTATCAAAGTCAATTGCCCAAATAATGAAAATTAGGACAAAAAGATTCACATCAAGCCTATAAATACTAGCCTTTGTGTTTGGCAATCTCCACAGCCCAACAACTCTTTTTCTTAGCTCAAATACCAAGTATTGCATAGTACTCAACCACATGGACCCCATGTTTAAGACAGAGTGGAGTGCCTCCGAGATCTAGATGGTGAAATCTCTCATTGCAAGGGACAACACCAACAACAATTGTGCTAGTGATATGAACAAGAAGCACAATCAAATTGTGGATGAGCTCCAAGCAATGTTCCCTACCAAGGAGAAGAATCAGGTAACTAACTTGTTTGTTTTTTATGGCAACCAACTTGTATGTCAATTTCATGGTGGAGACAATGTAAACATTACAGAGTGGCAACAAACATGTGGAAGCCAGTAGCCAGCTCATGAAAAAACCCTTTGGGGTGTTTGTGGGTATGGCCAACAAAGAAGCATTTGATGAGTATCAACAATTGGAGATTTTTAGCAGGAGGAATGTGAAGGAGGCTCCACAGAGGAAGCCCACTCCTCGAAAGGAGAGCCAACACACTAGAAGGTTTTGGACCATATACGAGCATAGGTTAGTTATTTGCTACATCCTCAAAACATCTCATTAAGATTTTTAATGCTTTTCACATGAAGTTTTAGTACCCTTATTAAGCATCGGTTATAAGGTATTATTATGATGAGGTGTTTATATTATTTTTCTTTTACTAATATTTAATATATTTGGACATGGAATCTAAATTTGTATCTAATTAATTAGTTCACTTCAAACTTTACCTCATTGTAGGCAATTCCTTCGCAGTCTACATGTGTATGGTCGCGAAAATTGGAAGAACATCTCGAGGCACTTTGTTACCACCAAGACTCCTGTGTAGGTTTCTTGCCATGCTCAGAAGTACTTTCTTAGGAAAGAAAATGGCACCAAGAAGCAGTGTTATAGTATTAATGACATTGGACTTTATGATTTTGAGCCATTGTCACAGACAAATGCTTCTACTTGGGAGGGCCCCACCTTTGGTGGAGGTGTCTACAACATAAATCACTACAACTTTCCTGGACATCCTATTTCCATGAACAATGCCCAGGCTTGGTCACCATTTCTATATCACACTGGCCATGAAAGTAGCCACAATGGCCAAACAACCACCTTGGCTATTGGCCACCAACAAGAGCAGATAGGAGCTAGCAGTTCTTATTTAGTGGCTTCAATAATGGAGGCAAATGGGGGCCACTTGGACTAGACTAGATAAGCTAGGAGATTTTCTTGATGCTCAGTGGATGATAAATCTAGACATGAACTAGGTTTTATACAGCATCTAGGTGCCATGTTTCATGGTGATCTATTAGTTCATCCTATATATGAGGTTAAGCATCATAGTATTTGCTTTTGCTATGTGAGCAACTTCATTGTCTTGAAATATTGTGTGGTATTTTTAAATGTATGTATCTTGTTCTCATTGTTGTGTTTTACTTAGTTGGTGCATCATCTATTTCAGAATCAACATTACATTGAGCTTATTTATTTATCCTCACTTATGCATTGGATTTTGTTACTTTCCCTATTTTATATTATTTTGTTATTTAGTGCTTGGTTGTGGGACTTTTACTCTAATACGTATTGATCACATAGTCATAAGACATATTAGAGAAGTAGAAGATGGAAATTTCATAGGCATATACTATCACTAAGGAAATGTAAGACTCCCATGTACAAACTAATCCTACACTATGAACATTTGTATGCAGCTTGTTCTTCTGGAGGGTGGCATGCCACACATTACATTATTAAACTGTACAACATGATGGCCAATCCATCCATCTTTCAACCATTTTCTTCGAATATAAATAGTTGGGTCAACCTAATACTCGGTCAACCTCACTAAGCAAAGCAGAGACAACGTTATGGGGGCTCTCCACTGAGAGAATACTCTATAGGATTCCAAACTTATTCACGGGTACAGTCTTATAGACCAAAACTACAATAGAAACCTCTTCTACTATTCAAAAGGTACCTAAAGCAGTTAGGAGCGTAGCCACAAAATAATTATACCATCGATAAACGTAACCACATATATGTAGTGAATAATCATATATAGCATTTAAGAAAAACCCAACCCCCATCCAATTTAGCATGACAACTTAATCCTAAAATCTATAACTAGGCTCTGATTACCCACTGTCACACACCCCAGAAGAAAACAAAACAAAACTCTAGAGAAAAACCACAATGCACTACAACAACAAAGTACGCGAAAGCAAGAACAAACATCATCATGAAAAGACATACTTAAACCTAACCAACAAATCTCACATGTTTATTACAACATACAAAACGACTCTACACCTAATTTGCATGTTACAAAAAAAATATAATTGTTTGGAGTGGACAATGACATGTGTGCATGCTACTCCTATCCCGTCAAGCATCCTCAAAGCTCAAGTACCTGAGATGGGGAAGACGCGAACGAGGTTTATTGAATATCTCACCAAGCAAACTGTCTTAACTGAGCTATTTAAATCATAGTTTGTTTAGGAATTAAATTTGAATATCATAATAAAAGATACACCAATTGCTTTATAGAAATATAAATATATATACTTCAAAGTGCATATGCAAATGTTGTAATGAAATGAAAATACAAATGATACAATGCAATACACAACTTTACTTCTACTCACAAGTCCCAAGGAAAGGGAGTGAGGGCTGCAATCACATTGCACTTCAATATGCGTTGTTGCATCAGTACTTAACTGCACCAATTTAGCTATAATTTCTTCAAATACTTATAAATGGAAAAGTACAAATGCAAAAGTTACCATGTATCCATTTCATATACTTCATATTTCAATAGTAATAACACAATATATAAATCATATACTTCAAAAAGTAAAGCAAATGACTTCAGATTTAAAATAATATGGCTACTGTGAGATACTGAAAATTCAGTGAAGGCAATTCAAACGATAAAGCCAAAGCATACCATAACCCCACATTTACTTGTCTTTACCAGCAATCAAGTGAAAGAGCTAGGCATGCTTCAAAGGCAAACCACCTGATCAAAGTTGCTGTCATGAACCAAAACACAACTTAGAAGCTTGAACAACTGGTTTGGGGGCATTCTAGTGTGACTATCTATTCTATATCTGTTCAAACTCTTCTCTGCAAACACCTTACGCACTATGCATATCCCTTTGCCATGTGAGGTTGCGTCCAATTCCATCCATCTTCATCATCATCATCTCACTTGTTGAGTACTTCACCTCCATGGCCCTTGCCACCTCCTCTCATGGCGCCATGTGTGGTTCAACCTCACCTTGTAGTTCCATTAGAAAAGAAACAAGTTTTAAAATTAATGTGCCTTGCTAGCTTGCCTAAGTCATGCACTGTGAGACATCACTCAACAACACACCGCGCTAGCTACATGCCAAAAAAATAGCATGCGCCAAAAAAGGCAACTACTCACAAAGAGGACAACTCAAGATTGTCGATAGCGCAATCTCGCTTGGATGATCCAGCTCTATGCTTCATGTGCTTGATAAGCATCCAGGTCATAGCTGTGGAAGGGAGGCAGTTAACGTATGCAAAGGGGGTCTCAACTGTTAACATATTTCTTTTGGGCTCCATCCAATTCCAAGCAATGGATGAAAAGGTGTGATACCTCCGCACCTGATCGCAGATAGAGACATCAAACTTTTGAAATGTCAAGAAGCATGTTAAGCTCCAACAACTTTATTATCTTATTTTATAACATAGCAAACCGGTCATTACTGAAATCTCACATGCTAAATATGTCTTGTATGTGCCGCTAGCTAGCTAGCCTTGCTATACTAGAAAGCCTGTTGGAGTTTTATTTTTTTATAAAGTTTTCTATTATAGAGGTTTGCTAAATCATTGATTTAGCTATCTATTTTTACCATTTCTCTTGGAGTTACACTAAACTTTACAGAGGACCAGAAGACTAGACCAACACAACCAACTCATTATCTCGTAGTACCTTACCATACAGCCACAATTTTTTTTAGATAAAGGATAGAAACTATCCGGCTTTATCTACCCGTGGGTAGAATGGGTAGAATTAGGCCAAATTATTACAACAGGAGAAACAATAGAAAGAAACTGACGGAAAAAAATTACATCCCCAACAAGGGGCTCGAGTAGTCCTATGCGACACACATGCTTGATCCGTGATTTCAACTCCTCTGGAATACGATCACCAACGTCAAGACAAAGCCGTCAAAACACGTTTGTCAAACCTTAACCAAGGTACTGAAAACGTTGGACACCGACCACCATTGAAGACGGGATGCTTCTTCTAAGACAACAGCACAAGACACTTGGTGCAGATACAAGCCTGTCAACCAACATCCGAGCTATTACGCCGTTGAACACCACCTCCGACATTCGCAGCGGAGAGACGCGGTAGAGACACCCGGCCTTGATGAACAACTTCGATGACGAGCTAAGTGCACACCACCGCCGGCCCGAAAAAACCAGTCTAGGTTTTCACCCAGTTGTTGAACGCCCGCGGACGCAACAGCTTCAGCGACACCTTCAACAAGGTAGTAGCACCGTCAGTACCACCGCCGCCGGCCCGGTGTAATGCCAGGTAGAGTTTACACTCAAGATGTAGCCAGACGACGTGGGTCCCATCGCATAGGAGAGGCCACGCCAGCGGCGGCGCTCCCCCCATAAGGTCGGCCGCCGCCTTCATCAAACGAGGAGGGGGCGGGGAGGGCAGGGCCGAAGCCAGATCCGGGGCCCGGGGCCCAGATCCGGCCGACCCAGCCTGCCCTAGTCGCCGGCGATCCGCCATGACGAAGGATTTGGTCGCCGTCGAGCCACCATCGTCGCCGACCATGGACGCGAGGGAGAGGGAGTAGTGCACCCCAACCGTTGGATTTGACCCGCCAGGAGCTGGATCCGGCCGACCGACGCCGAATCACCGGAGATGGTGGAGGAGTAGAGGGATGTTGGACGAGAAGGATGGGCGATGGGGGCCGTACGCCACCCCTTTTTGAGGGCACCGCCGCTGGCCGCCGGCGGCGGCGGCCAGCCGGAGAGATGCAGGGAAGGGTGGCGCTCGGTGGTGGAGAGATGCGGGCTGGACACAATTCTTATATGTAAATGCCACAACTTGCTAGTAAAATAAAAGTAGGTCGTCAAACATCCCCAGGAAAGGTGGGAAAAAGCAGGTTGATGTAAATCACAAATTGCCGGAAAATGTAGAGGTCAAATGTCTGGAAGCAGTAGTTGCATCCGTGTTGTCCCACACGGCATTTAGCGTTGGGTCGTACTAGGAAATTGAACAGTAACTACTCTTGCAGTATATTATCTGTAAAACGTGTAACGGAATTGCTTGATTAATTAGCTGCGAAGTAAGTTCAGATAAAGGCCGTTTTCGATCGATAAATAAGCATGCCGGCCGTAATTAAGGCCTAAAGCCCCATTCTTCTCCACCTCGATCCCTAAGCTAGCTACAAGTTCGCCATGGAGGTGAGGACGACATCGTATCTTTTTTGTCTATGCTGCTGGCTACATCGATCTGCTGTTGGCGATACTATTCAGTCTGAATCTTGCGTTTGTCTTTTTTTTTTCTGAATTCAGTTATCTATTGTGCCCTCTCGTTTTTTTCTTATAGCTAGGTCGTATTGCATGCTCTAGCTTGTTAGTTAGTACCTTGTTGATCAGTTTCATTTCGTGGATCGGACCTACCGCCACAGGAGTAATAGCTAGCTCGGTGTGGATTTCTTTTGGTTCTTCGCAGGACGAGGTCCAGATCGTGGAGACCGTGACTGTTTCTCAGCGCAAGGGTGGCTGCTTCATCCATCAATCCGTGATCACAACACTGATGGTGCAGGCACCGCTGGAATCCCAGGCTTTACCGAGAGCCAGAGGCTTTACCAAGTGCCAAATCTTGGAGACTTGACAAAGTCTATTTTTGTCGAGTGCCGCACTCGGTAAAGCAGGACACTCGGTAAAAAATAAAATAGTACTTTCAATTAAAAGAAGTAATATTTTTTTGCCAAGTGCCGTGACCATGGCACTCGGCAAAGAATTTTTTTAAAAATAAAAAAAATTCTTTACTGAGTGTCGTGCACTGCAATACTCGACAAAACTTTTTAAAAAACAATAAAAATTTCTTTGCCGAGTGTATTTTTTAAAAAATAAAAATTCTTTGCCGAGTGCCCTGCGTGGCGGCACTCCGCAAAGATTTTTTTTAAAAAAAATCTTTGCCGAGTTCTGCAAATTCGCCGCGAACGTTCTAGCGCCGTGACAGCCCACTTTTCTTTGCCGAGTACCTGAGAAAAGGCACTCGGCAAAGACCCCTTTGCCGTGGAAGGCATTGCCGGAGGGCCTTTGCCGAGTGGTGCAAATTGCCTGAGTCCGGTAGTGAGGCTGGCGAGTTGTGCAGGCGTCTTAAAACTTTGGTTTTAGATACGGCGCTACATCTCATGCAGTTTAATTAGTTGTTTCATATGATAATTAATAAGTTTTAACTAATTGTTTCATATGATAATTAATAAGCGTCGAGCTAGTTCATCTGCTAATAAACCATATAAACACTAAGATAACTACATGAAAATAGCACTTTTGTTACGAAATGAACGAATATAAGACGACATACATGTCGTTCTTGTCTACGGATGATAGATGTTTGTACTGTATATGTCAAGGTACCTAACCAGTTTTGGCAGCCTAAGTAAGGGCTTGTTCAGTTAGCTAGGAATTTACCTAGGAATTGTTCGAGCTCATCAAAAGTTGATATAACATTAGTCAAGCATTCATAGTAGGAATTGTTTCAGGGCATGGTTTTTGAAGAACCGAATGATATATGCCTAAACCTGCTGGTATTTTCATAAGAAAAGAAGCAAGGGATATCGGAAGCGGTCTGCAATACTCCAATCCTATAATGGACAAAACATGTTTTTGCATTGACGACATAACCAAATCAAACGACAAATCCTGGCAATTAGTATGTCAACGGATGGAGTATGTAGTTTTCTGCGAGGGGCACCGTAGGTACGAGGAAATTCCTTCAGAACTAACGAGCAACTTAACGACTATAAAATTGCGCACTGCTTGCATATACAATATTGATTGTGCGTGTATTGCAAGTATGTGATATCACCTTGTTTACCTTGGGCAGTGTTGCTGACAATGCTGCAGCATCTTTCTAGCGGTTGTACTTAAACCAATGTTTCTATATATCTTGAATATGTACTCAACAACTTTGCAGCAGGGGCATAATTGCAAAGTATGCACGAGTACATGTTTTCATCTTTAAAGCCTCTCACTAGGTTGTCTTGTGTAGGAGAACTGGTCCACGATCTCACGATCGGCTTAGATAATTCCTAGCCATATTCAGTTAGGTGAAAGCGGCGGAGCTTTACCGTCTGTGATCAAAAAGTTTAGAGTTTAAGCTCCAGCGTCTATATATTTGTATAGGGATGACTGCTGGTTATTTTCTTTTCCCTAGATCCCACAGTATAGGAGTCTACGGCACTGGGTATGTCTTTTTTTTATTCAGTTAGCCTAGCATGCAGGGAAGTAGTTAGTCTCCTGGCCTACATCGAGCACTTCACTCGTTACCTTACATCTTGCATTGTCCCTTTGTCGATATCCTCCATGATCCGAGGTGATCGCGACAAACCAAGCGGATAGCTGCTATTGCTACTCCGGCCGTGATGGAGGTGTGAGGAGTTGTCTTTGTGTTTTTCTCTTTATCTTCTCTGACGATATATTCTTATTTGGACTATCTTATTTTCATGCTTTTACTTTGTTGATTGATTAGTAGTATTTTTCATGCTTTTTACTTTGTTTAATAAGTTGTTATTGTTCTAGGAGTACTTTTTTAATAGATTTCTTGATTAATAATCACCTTGTCTATCTGATCCGATCCATTAATTTCATCCCAGGAAGAGGAAGGGATCCAGATCCAGATCAAGACAAGAACAATTGTTAAACAAAGGAGCTGCTGCACCGTGATGAAAACACTGTCACCATCAGGTTCTACATCATTTTTAAGACCGATTGTTTGATTTGATTAAGGAACAAGGTAACAAGCACGCGTGTCCTGCCATGTTCATGCGGCTAATAACCTTTTCTTGAAAAGCAATAGACGAGAAAATCATGAACATGTATTAATAGAGAAAAGACATGTGTGACTAATGCTAATATGAAGTACATATATCTATCTATATCTGTAGCTCTGGACGACGAGCCTTCCAAGCATCTGCTCCGGCGGTCGAAGACGGTGCACGTGACCCCGACTGACTATGAGGTGGTGCCAGGTTGGATTCAGCCTGCTGAGACGCCTTCTGCTACTGCTGGTCGCCATGATCAGATCATCCAGATGGATCCTGAGGATAATCTGGTAGATGATCCTTGATCATGCATGTCCCTTCCATTTTGGCCTAGATAGGTATTTATCTAAACAGTTCATCGTGAAAATTAAATTAGGTTTCTCCACTCGCAGACGGATAATAATATATAAGAGATTGGACTTCCATATATAACAACCGAAGAAGATTAAAATTAACCTATATATGACTAGTAACTACTATCTTCGTCCGGTAATATAGTGAATTCTACTATTCAAAATTTGTTCTCAAATATAATGTATTCTTTTTGTGATTTTTTTTTGCGAAATCTCAAATATAATGTATTCAAGTCGATAAAAAACCAATTTTGTATTAAATACTTTTCATTTAGCAACCAATTATCATTAATCATGTTGATGATAGCATCCGATTATGAAATGAAATGAGGGTACATACGTATTTTTTAAAATTTTCTCTTAATTGGTCTTAAAATTTTAGAATACACTAAATTAATGCAGGAAAGGGACTAGTGTGCGCATACGCATGCAGATGATGGCATCGAAGGCAGCGTCATGGGATGGAGGAGCCAACACCAACAGGGGTGGCTACGATTATTGCTGGGTCATGGAGCAGCTCAGGACAATCGAGGCAGAGATGAGCCAGGACAAGAGGCTGCTCAAGAAGCTGAAGAAGGAGGTGGCGGAGCTGAAGCGCGAGGTCCAGCGCTACAAGGAGGAGCTTGGCGCCATGCAGCAGAGGAACATGGGAAAGATGGTGTTGGGTATGGTGGCCGACGTGCTCCCTGTCCCAGACACCATCAGGAGCACCCTCAGCCGCCTTATCGACCTAATATAACCATACAAAGAAATTAAAAATCGCTAGCTAGCTGTTCACTTTCTGGTTGGCTAAATTTTGCTCAGTTTATTTTGCATATATATATGCTGTATTCGAGACGTATATATGCGCTTGAATCTTTCTGGAGTTAAGTGCTACTTGAGTCATGAGGCATTTGCTTTTTAACAAGTTGTGTGATTGATGGAGATACATGCGCGACTTGAATACCCAAACATTAATTTGTTACTACTGTACTTGATTTTATTTGCCTTGTTTGCACATTCGAGTGCAAACAAACATGTGTAATCTTCACCCACAAGTAACTGAGCATTAGGACTTCTTTTTATTTACTTGTGAGAAGAAAAGATGACGAAATTCCCGGTATTAAGGGCCTGTTTGATTGGCATTCAATTTTTGCTAAACCAAAATCATGACATGCTAAATTCATGGCTATCAATTGGTTCAGTGCCAATTCTTATACCAAAGTTTTGGCAAATCTCTAGAATATTCTTAAATTACATATTAAAAAATTTGGCAAGCCTTCATTTTGACAACCAACCAAGTGCTATACCAAACTTTTTGACAAAGTTTTGGCAATCATGATTTGACATGCCCTAGTTTGGTTGGGCAAATTTTGGATCCCAACCAAGCAAGCCCTAAGACCTTTTGCCCCTATCCAGGGAGCAGGAAGTAGATGCAAATGTGCTGTGCTGCTACTCGTTATAAGTGACATTGTGGCCTTGTTTATATTGCGAAAAGTGAAGTTGAAAAGCATTGTATCACTTTTGTTCATATTTGACAATTATTATCCAATCGTAAATTAACTAGGCTCAAAAGATTTGTCTTGTGATTTACAACCAAATAGTGCAATTAGTTATTTTTTTATCTATATTTACTGCTCCATGTGTCTAAAATTTGATCAGATGGAGAGAGAGTAAAAATTATAGGGACTGAAACTTTAGCTAGCATGAATCCCAAAATTACATGGATTGAAATTACAAAAGGGTCAGTTTGATCAGAAAGAAGTTGTTGGGTTGAGACAAATTTATATGAAAAAGGCGCTACGGCATCCTTTTTCAGTCAAGTCTCGTTGCTACTTGCTAGTAGAGTTTCAGTTCTGACCTATGGATTATTCTCTAGAAATTGAGGAACATGGATTGAAACTTTAGCTAGCATTAACATTGTTGATAGTGTCGGGTACCTGGATAAGGGGTACCCTTAATCCTCGATCAAGCAAGTTAATTCCGATGTTGTCAACAAAATCCGCCACCATGATCACCAGCTACAATTCCTGACGAGGCCAGACTCAAATACTTAAGTATAAGGGCCAGGTATCAAGCCGCACTGGGCCGGCCCACGAACGGGTCTCGACAGCCCAGGCCAACACTAACTCAACGGGACCCTCGAGTAACGGGAGTCCGCCCGAGCGGACGACCACCTCCTCGAGTGACGGAACATGGCGTGGGCCAACGACCCCCCATCGACTGCTGTTTCCCCTCGATCCACTACCTCTGTGCGGGAGTCAGAGCATTCAATGCGCCTCACCTGCTCCTGCCAACCCTCATGGCTACAATGGTGGTAATGATGGGCAAAAACAGAGGTCACGTCTACTTTTTACCATCCATCCTCGGGGGAACGCTGATTCGTACAAGCCACTATTCCCCCGTACGGAACACTATGCTCCGTCAGGCACCCTCTCGAGACACGAATGTCAACATCCATACCAGGATTCCCGGGGCTCGTTCTTATCCACATGGCCTCGAGGCCCCCTGGGTGCCCCTCGACCCAAGCTCTCGGTGGCCCCGTTCAGCAATTCAACCACTCCTGTACGCCATCTACTGCAAGTCGTACGCCCTTACCAGGAGGACACATCAATCACCGACTTCGCCGTGACAACTCAAGAGGGCGAATCTCATCATCACGCACGCTGCTACAGGGCTCGACTTCGCTTCGGCGCATGCCACTACAGTACCCATGACATGATCGCTCCTCAACGTCATTGCTTACGATAGCTCTCACAACACCATTAGGGTTTCTTGTACCCCATGCCCCTCCTTGAACTATAAAAGGGGGCGCAGGGCTACCTGAAAGAAAGAGGGGGGCGAACTCAGACGAACTTACTGAGCTTCACCACGCACGTCGCAAGGCATAGGACTAGCGCACCTAGACTTAGGCCTTGTTCTCTCTCCCATCTCATACACACCCGCTTGTAATTCCCCTGTACAAGAACTTAGGTGCAAGATAATACAATTCTCCTCCCCCGCTGGACGTGGGCCTTTCTCTTGCCCGAACTAGGATAAATTGTGTGTTCTTCTTGCATCACCATTCGAATTTGGGAGCACACAGCACGTAGTTACTTGTTGGTGTTAGGCCCCCGGGGTCGTGACACCGACAGTTGGCATGCCAGGTAAGGGAGCTGCGTGTCACCAGCGTTCCCCGCCATTTTTCGAATGGCAGACTCCGTACCATCGCTTCCGTTCGCCACGGTGATCTGCTTCGGGAGCTTGGAGTTCATGTCACTTGGCCGCGACCTTGACATGGTCCTACTCTTGGTCGAAGATCCGAGCGGAGGTCATCCCGGGTCCCCACAAGGGGCCCCTCGCCGGCCTTGTCACCATGCTTCCGCGCCCCGAAGGAGGCGTGGCTGGCGCAGCCACCGCCGCCGCTCCACGAGTGAGTCAACATCCACCTTGGCTTCCTCGCTCCTAGTTGAGGATGCAGGGTCCCTGGTTAGGAACCTAGCAGACTTACGCCTGGGGGCGGAGGGGGAGCTGGGAAGACTCGGTGGTGACCCCAACTTCATCTTTGCGATGCGCTCACCGAGGAGGCCAGGCGCGGTCTCCTGGGCGGGCACAGCTTCGACGCTGCCCGACCTACTACCCCACGAGCTGTTTGCGGTTCGCCAGCCGTTCCCGTACGGCTTAGACAATGCCGCTGCATGAGCGCTGGCATGAGTGCGCACGTGGCCCTTCAGGGGCCTCTCCTTCGCGCCACCATGGACTTGGCGACCGTCACACCGGCCCCCGAGTACTCCGGCTTCTCTCGAGCACCAGCCCCAGGAGCCACACCGTCGGTGCGATGCGACGCCGGCTGGAGGAGCAGCAACACGGGTGGTTCCCCCATCTTCTACTCCAGCAATCTCGACTCCGATCCTGACCATTACGACCCCACTCGTGAGTTCTTCCACCTCGATGAAGCCGTTGCGTCGAGCAGCGACACCGTCGACCCCACGGCTACGGCCACGGCCACGGCCGTAGTAGGAGGTGCCCTCGTTGTGGCAGGCTGAGAGGAGCAGCCACCAGCCGAACCTAACGAAGCATGGTTGCCCCAAGATGCCAAGACGCCCAGCTCGCACAAGTCCGAGAGATGCGAGCCAAGCTCAATGAGGACCGGTAACGCCTATGCCAGCTCGAGCGGACCCTCGAGCAGGAGCGCGAAAATCCACCCGGCGGAAGGGCTCGAGCCAAGGCCCGAGAAGTCCACCGGAAGATCATCGGAGGGGGCGCGGTCGAGCGTCCCATCTTCAACCACGCCAGCCAGAACGTTGTCACGGTGACCATGCTTCTCCGCAACATGCCTGCCCCCTCAAACCCTGAGGCCTGACGCATCAGGGAGGAGGTTCAGAGCCTCCTCGAGGTGGCGGCCACGCAACTGGCCGAGAGCTCAGCCTCGAGGCATCGAGGGGCAGCCTCGGAGCAACCGGCCGACCCCTCCCAACATGAGAGGGAAGGCTCAATCCATCAGGAGGCTGCTCCCCAGCAGAAGAGGGCAGTTCCCATTCGGGAACGCGTCATCGACAACCGTGAGCCTCAAGACATGCGCCACAACATCAACGAAAACCGCAAACTCAAGAGCAGTGATGCTGAGGCGCAAGGCTACAACGCTCACAGGGGCGGGTGCTACGATAGTGACGAAGATCAGCATTGATCCCTCGAACCACCGAGCCCTTGAGTCTTTAGTAGGAGTATTTGGAGGACACCGCTGCCGACTCCTTTCCGCCCCCTGACGAGCCTCACCAAGTACAACTGCAAAACCAAGCCTGAGTTGTGGTTAGCGGATTTCCGGTTGGCATGGCAGCTGGGTGGAGCGCACGACGACAACGCCATCATCCGCCAGCTCCCCTAGTTCCTATCCGACACCGCTCGAAGGTGGCTCGAGGAACTCCCCCCTGATCAGATCCATGACTGGGAACTTCAAGGGAACCTATGTGCGCCCTGGGAACTCTTGGGACCTCCGTAACTGCATGCGGAAGCCTAAGGAGTCCCTCCATGACTTCACCGATGCTTCTCCAAGCAACGCACCAAGCTCCCCCACATCTCCAACCAGGATGTCATCTTGGCGTTCGTCTCCGGCACTACCTGCAAGGAGTTCGTCTGGGAGCTGGGACGCAATCCTCCTAAGACCACCGATGAGCTGATGGACATCATCACCAACTATGCAGCCAGCGAGAAGGCGGTGGGCGCCTTCTTTGGCGATGGCAAGGACAAAGGGAAAGCACAAGCAGCCGATCCTGAGAGCTCAACTAGGGGCGCTAAGAAGAAGAAGAAGAAGGACGGCAGGGCAAGCGTGTGGCCCCCATCGGCGACCTCGTCACCGCCACCGAGCACAAGAAACCTCGAGGCCCCCGAGGGAGGTATCTTCGACAAGATGCTGAAGGAGCCCTGCCCTTATCACAACGGAGGGGCAAACCACAACCTCGAGGACTGCCGGATGCTCAAGAAGTACTTTGAGAGCCTAGGCCTCAGGAAGGGCGACAAGAGGGATGAGCCCAAGGATCGAGGCGACGACAAGGAGGATGGCTTCCCCAAAGTCCACGGCTGCTATATGATTTACGGGGGGCCCTCGACTCAACTCACACCACGCCAGTGCAAGAGGGAGCATCAAGAAGCCTTCTCTGTGCGGGTGGTGACCCCTCACTACCTCGACTGGTCTAGCATGGCTATCATGTTCGACCTTGATGACCATCCAGACTGCGTCCCGAGGCCTGGAGTGTACCCACTCGTCATCGACCCCACCATCGTCAACACTAGCCTTACCAAGGTGCTCATGGACGGAGGCAGCAGCCTCAACATCATCTACATGGAGAACCTTGACCTTCTGGGAGTCCCGAGGGAGAAGCTCAGTCCTAGCGCTGGGGCTTCCATGGAGTCATGCCGAGGAAGAAGGCCTACCCCGTCATCCGCATTGACCTCCCCATCTGCTTCAGCACCTCCTCGAACTTCTGGAAGGAGATCCTCACCTTCGAGGTGGTCGGCTTCCACGGCACGTACCATGCGATCATCGGCCGGCCCGGATATGCCAAGTTCATGGCCATCCCCAACTACACCTACCTCAAGCTCAATATGCCGAGACCCAAAGGCGTCATCACCGTCGGCCCCTCCCATGAGCACGCCTACGACTGCGACGTCGAATGCGTCGAGAATGGGGAGGCCGTCGAGGAGTCAAAAATGATCACGACCACCCTCGATAGGTTGGCCACTGAGGCCCCTGACTCCAAGCATCACACCGGCAACTTCGAGCCCGCCGAGGACATGAAGAAGATCCCCTCGACCCGAGCAGCTCCGACGGGAAGGCACTGACGATCAGCGCCACCTCTCCGTGCAAACTCCGACATGTTTGCGTGGAGTCCTTCGGATATGCCAGGCATACCAAGGGAAGTCGCCGATTACGCCTTGGAGATACGAGCCAGGTCCAAGCCGGTGAAGCAACGCTTGTGCCGCTTCGACGAGGAGAAGCGCAAGATCATCGGGAAGGAGGTCAACAAGCTCTCGGCCGCCGGATTCATCAAGGAGGTTCATCATCCCGAGTGGTTAGCTAATCCTGTACTAGTTAAGAAAAAGAATGGGAAATTTAGGATGTGTGTAGATTATACCAGTTTGAATAAAGCATATCCTAAAGTTCCTTTCCCTTTACCAAGCATTGATCAAATTGTCGATTCCACTGCGGGATGTGAAACTCTTCCTTTCTCGATGCTTATTCCGGCTACCACCAAATCAAGATGAAGGAGTCCGATTAGCTCGTGACTTCCTTTATCGCCCCATTTGGCAATGTATTGTTACGTTACCATGCCCTTCGGCCTTCGAAACGCCGGGGTTACGTACCAACGGTGCATGCTTCATGTTTTTGGCAAACATATAGGGCCGACGATCGAGGCCTACGTCGATGACATTGTAGTCAAGTCCAAAAAAGCTGACAACCTCATCGATGACCTCAAAATTGTGTTCGAGTGCCTCAGGGCCAAGAACATCAAGCTCAATCCTGAGAAGTGTGTCTTTGGTGTCCCTCGAGGCATGCTCCTTGGGTACATCGTCTCTCAGTGCGGCATCGAGGCCAACCCCGAGAAAGTTTCAGCCATCACCAAGATGGGGTCTAATTCGAGACCTCAAGGGTGTTCAGAAGGTCACGGGCTGCCTCGCGGCCCTCAGCCATTTCATCTCGCATCTCAGAGAAAAGGCACTGCCTCTGTACCACCTCTTGAAGAAGTCGGAACACTTCACTTGGACCCTCGAGGCCGAGGAGGCCCTCACCAAGCTGAAAGCCATGCTGGCCTCACCTCCGGTCCTCGTACCTCCGAACTTGGCTGAGCCCCTCTGGCTCTATGTCGCCGCCACCACCCAGGTGGTCAGCGCGGCCATAGTGGTAAGAGGAATGGCACGCACTGTCCGTCCAGCGGCCTGTCTACTTCATCAGTGAGGTACTCTCGGAGACCAAGGTCTGCTACCCGCAGATCCAGAAGCTGCTCTACGCCATCGTCATCACACGACGCAAGCTCCAACACTACTTCCTCGGTCACCCGGTGACTGTGGTATCGTCTTTCCCCCTCGGAGATATAATCTAGAATTAGGAGGGCCACGGGAAGAATCGCCAAGTGGTCGATCGAGCTCATGGGTGACCGTCACTTACGCACCATGCAAAGCTATCAAGTCTCAAGTGCTGGCAGACTTCATCGCTGAGTGGACCGATACCCAACTTCTTCCAGCGCAGATCCAAGCAAAACTATGGACGATGTACTTCGACGGCTCGCTAATGAAGACGGGAGCGAGCGCGGGCCTGCTCTTTATCTCACCACAAGGCGTCCATATGCGTTACGTCATCTGGCTCCACTTCCCTACCTCCAACAACGTCACTGAATATGAATCCCTCGTCAACGGCCTGCGTATCACCATCGAGCTTGGGGTTCGACGCCTCGATGTTTATGGTGATTTGCAACTCGTGATCGACCAGGTCATGAAGGCCTTGAGCTGTCATGACCCCAAGATGGAGGCCTACTGCAAGGAGGTTCGTAAGCTGGAGGACAAGTTCTATGGCTTTGAGCTCAACCACATCGTGTGAAGATACAACGAAGCAGCCGATGAGCTAGCAAGGATTGCATCAACTCGAGGCACGGTCCCACCTGACGTCTTCTCGAGGGACCTGCTCGAGCCCTCTGTTGACTGGGGCTCAGGGGCGGAGGCCACACCTTGGGCCATCAAGCTACCCTCCTCAACCAAGGCCCCCTCAACTGGGGCCGAAGTCAGGGAGATCAAGGCACCACCATCAGTTATTTGAGGAAAGCTACCAGAGTATCGAACTAAGGCTCGACGAATTACTCGATGGGTCAAAACTTACGTCCTCTTTGACAACAACAAGGAACTCTATTGACGTAGTCCCACTGGCATCCTCCAGTGCTACATTACCATCGAGGAGGGTAAGAAGCTGCTCAAGGACCTACACTTGAGGGCTTGCGGTCACCACGCTGCGCCGAGAACCTTCATCGGGAACGCTTTTCGGCTGGGTTCTACTGGTCAACCACCGTCTTCGATGCCATCGACCTCGTTCGCTCGTGTGAGGGGTGCCAATTCTAAGCCAAGCAAATGCACCTCCCCACCCACGATTTCCAGATGATCTTCATCACATGGTCGTTCGCTGTGTGGGGGCTCGACCTCGTCGGACCTCTGAAGAAGACAACCGGGGGCTTCACGCACCTCTTAGTCACTGTCGACAAGTTCACCAAGTGGATCGAGGCCTGACCCATCACCAACATTCGGTCCGAGTAGGAGGTTTCATTCTTCATCGACATCATCCACCGCTTCGGGGTCCCCAACATCATCATCACCGACAACGGCACGCAGTTCACCAGCAAGAAGTTTTTGGATTTCTACGACCACCACCACATTCGTCTGAACTGGTCTGCGGTTGCCCACCCTTGAACTAATGGCCAGGTCAAGCGTGCCAATGGCATGATTTTACAGGGCCTCAAGCCAAGGATCTTCAATCGCCTCAAGAAGTATGGGAAGAAGTGGGCCGCCGAGCTACCCTCGGTCCTATGGAGCTTAAGGACGACACCGAGCTAGGCCACAGGGTTCACTCCATTTGTCATGGTCTATGGGTCTGAGGCCGTCCTTCCCATAGACCTCGAGTACGGATCCCCTCGACTGAAGGCCTACAACGGGCAGACGAACGAGGAGGCCCTCGCAAACGCTGTCGTCTAGCTTGAGGAAGCCCGTGACATGGCCCTCCTCAACTCGGCATGGTATCAGCAGAAGTTGCGACACTACCACGACAAGCATGTACGCAAGAGGGACCTTCAAGTCGGCGACCTCGTCCTTCGACGACGACAGAGCAACAAGGGCCGCCACAAGTTAACTTTGCCATGGGAGGTTCCCTACATCGTTGCCGAGGTGCTGAAGCCTGGGACCTACAAGCTATCGAATGGCAAGGGCGAGACCTTCAACAACGCGTGGAACATCGAACAGCTACGTCATTTTTAACCCTAGGGCCTCGAGGCCTTGTACATTTCTCGTATTTTTGCACAGCATCATGAATGAATAAATGAAAATGGCTTCGATTCAACTTTCTTTTTTATTCATGTAAGGTAGCCTCGACTCTTCTCCCTCAGAGTCGAGCCTCCCTCGATGGCTACAATGGGGAACCCCCTGAAGTCCCCAAAAAACCCGCACATTTTTTTGAAACTCGACGTTCTTCTTCTTCTCGTATGCTTTGATGTCTTACTTTTACTTAGTAAAAACACCTCAAAATCCCTAAGGGTCGAGGGCTGTCTAGCCGGGAGCTCTCCTACGCCTCTGCGCTACGGTTCCTCTACTCGCTCCCCCCCTCGAGGGACTCGAGCACGCATGAAAAACTTGATAAAAGTACGAATCAAGCAAAAAGAGATAAGAAACTCGAGCTAATAAATATTCATAAAGCATCCGGCATGATGCACATCGTTTTTAAAGCCCCAGGGCCACGATATCACCAGTTATAAAAGGTAACTTATTACATGGGCCTTTTTTGCCCAAATTTGGCTCACAGGCCGGCGCTGTCATCAAAGCAAGGAGAAAGGACCTCGAGCTCGAATAGCCTCGCCAACCGCCCCCCACACCCGCTTCGTGACTTCATCGAGGGGCAGCTCCCTAGATGACATCCGGCACACCTCGAGCTGCTCGGGCGTCGCCTCGGGTCCCATCTGATCCAGGTGCAGCGGACGCGCCATCAGAGGAAGGACTCTCCGGCCATGAAACGCCGAGACAACGATCCCGGTGTTCAGTCCCCGCTCGCGTGGAGTCCTCAGTGCGTCGAGGAGGGGATTCAGCCGCGCCTGGAGATCCGCCACCATGCCGTGCGGCCAGCGGTACGGGCACTACGTGATGATGTGCCCGGTGTAGCACGGTAGCAGGTCCCCGTCGTTCCGGATGTAAAACCACCCGGCGTGCCACCCGCTGTGGTTGGTAGTCAACCCTGTGGGGATGTACGACTCTTTCTGCTTTAGCGCCAAGTTGCAGCTCCCGACGCGGGCGATGCTCTTCACCCCCGTTGACACCGGCTTGGTGAAGTGCTCTTCCTTGAAGAGGTGAAGCCACAACTCCCAGTGCGGCTCCATCCCCAGGTACCCCTCGCAGACGGCGGTGAAGATCGCCGTGTTAGAGATGGCATTGGGAGAGAAATGCTGGAGCTCAACCTTGTAGTGATTGGTCAACGCTCGTGTAAATCTGCTTGGAGGAGACCTGAGTCCCATCCGGTGGAACTTGACGAAGCTCACCACATACCCCGCCGGTGGATTCGGCTCCAGATCCTCCCTTGGCGGCACCAACCACTCTGGCCGGTCAGCCAAAATGATGGGGCGGAGAAGCCCCTCATCCACCAACTCCTTGAACTCCCGCACCATTACGGCCGACGGGAGCTAGTCCTCCGGTGGAAGAACCTGTGGCGCCATGGCGGCGGCGCGGATCTGCTCGACAGAAGGACAAGAGGGAAGATTCCCAATCTCTATCTCTCTCTCTCCCTTCTCTCTCTTGCGCTAATGAGCAGGGCGATCTCTCTCTCTCGCAGCAGCGACGGCGATGAAGGCAGGAAGGCAATGGTGGGGAACGGACGGAACCCCACCTCCCCCAATTTATAGTCAAGGTGAAGAGCAACGGGCGGATTTGGCCTAGGGGGTAAGCGAATCGATGGCATTTATTGCGCCAACCTAACCGCACCCTCGATTCCCAAAATAGGAACACGCGTCTCCCACACGGCTTCTAATCGTTGCCTGGGTCCACCATGGCCGCACCGCTTTGGCTCTCGCCTAAAAAGACGTGCCCAACGGACAGATGGAGTTATCCATGGGCGATGCCTTCTACGAGAAGGAAAATAGGCCCCGGTCCCATAACAAACCTCGAGGGAGCAAAGCTGGCCCTCGGTCAGGGTTCAACAGCCGCACTCGAGTACGTGAGTCAAGGGTGACTGAGGGGGAGCTGACGCGAGGCCCCACTCGAGAACGAACTCTCTAGACCCCTCGGACACATCCAAGGCCAAAACAAAAAGATGTTCATGGAATCCCCTCGAAGGGAGGCATCGAGCCACCGACCCCTAACGAATGGGAATGGCATCCATGCGTCAGCTTGTTTTGGCTTTAATGAGAATGCCCCCGCGGCCACCAGTCGACCCCTATCGAATGGGGCACGAGTTTTCACTTGGATTTCCCGGTAACAGCTCACAGAGGACGTCAGGACTCGCCCATCGAGGGTAGTTCGGAGCACCTCGCCTCACGTCTGATCAAAAGGATTCGTGTGATGTCTCACCAAAAGCTAACAAAGCCCTGGCACCCCTCGATGAAAGAGGGTCGAGTATGTCTGGGGGCTCGACTGCGCTTGGCACCCCTCGATGAAAGAGGGTCGAATACGACTCCAGTTCATGTTAATCTAGCTTCTTAGGTGCACCTACTATGTTTGATCAAACGAGCACCCCTCGATAAGAAACGTATAAAGCCCTGAGAGGAGTTTTACATACTCCTCTGAGGCCTCAGGGGCTACCCCCGAAGGGTACGCTCGCGTGCACCCTTCGAAAGATGTCAAACGCTATGATACGTAAACCTCTGCGTGAGTGCCGCCACTCGTGTAGAGGCTTGGGTTCTTCTGTCGGGTACCTGGATAAGGCGGTACCCTTAATCCTTGATCAAGCAAGTTAATTCCGATGTTGTCAACAAAATCCGCCACCATGATCTCCAGCTACAATTCCTAACTAGCCCGGACTCAAATACTTAAGTATAAGGGCCAGGTATCAAGCCGCACTGGGCCGGCCCACGAACAGGTCTCGACAGCCCAGGCCAACACTAACTCGACGGGACCCCTCGAGTAACGGGAGTCCGCCCGAGCGGGCGACCATCCCCTCAAGTGAAGGAACGCGGCGTGGGCGAACTACCCCCCCTGTCGATTGTTGTTTCCCCTCAATCCGCCTACCTCTGTGCGGGAGTGAGAGCATTCAATGCGCCTCACCTGCTCCTGCCAACCCCCATGGCTATAGTGGTGGTAATGATGGGCAAAAACAGAGGTCACATCTACCTTTTACCATTCAACCCCAGGGGAACGCTGATTCGTACAAGCCATTATTCCCCCATACGGAACACTGCATTAGGCACCCCTCGAGACGTGAACGTCAACATCCATACCAGGATTCCCTTGGCTCGTTCTTATCCACACGGTCTCGAGGCCCCTGGGTGCCCCTGGACCCAAGCTTTTGGTGGCCCCGGTTAGCGATTCAACCACTCCTGTACGCCATCTACTGCAAGTCATGCGCCCTTAACAGGAGGACACATCTTTCACCACATCGCTGAGACGCACCAGCGTCATCATCAGGACCGGTCAATCACCGACTTCGCCATGACAACTCAAGAGGGCGAATCTCATCATCACGCACGCCGCTACAGGGCTCGACTTTGCTTCGGCGCATGCCACTATAGTACCCATGACATGATCGCTCCTCAACGTCATTGCTTACAATAGCCCTCACAGCACCATTAGGGTTTCTTGTACCCCATGCCCCTCCTTGAACTATAAAAGGGGGCGCAGGGCTAGCTGAAAGAAAGATGGGGGGCGAACTCAGACCAACTTACTAAGCTTCACCACGCACGTCACAAGGCATAGGGCTAGTGCACCTAGACTTAGGCCTTGTTCTCTCTCCCATCTTATACACGCCTGCTTGTAATTTTCCTGTACAAGAACTTAGGTGCAAGATAATACAACTCTCCTCCCCCCTGAACGTAGGGCCTTCTTTTGCCCGAACCAGGATAAATTTTATGTTCTTCTTGCATCACCATCCAGATTTAGGAGCACACAGCACGTAGTTACTTATTGGTGTTAGGCCTCTAGGGTCGTGACACCGATAGATTGTTTACACAATCTTCTTTCATTTAAGGTGCTGATGCATCCATTTTTAGTCAAGGCTTGTTGCTAGTAGAGTTTCAATTCTGACCTGTGGATTGTCTCTAGAAAGTGCGGAACATGAATTGAAACTTCAAGAATTTCTTATCATACACAATCTTCTTCCCATTGCTGCATACGTTCTTAATAGAGTGACTTAATAACAACTGTATATGTTTTCAGTGTATAAGCATATCAACATATATGTATTTATAACTGGCCGCAGGCATAGCTAATATTTTAAAATTGATGCAATGGCCAGATTCACCAAGACCCAAAAAATGCAAGGCTTTTTACATAGCGATGGGAGACAAGAACGGGCCTAGCAAAATGGTTAATTAAGGGCTAAGCCCTGTATAGAAAATATTGGAAACCAGACTATATATTTGCCATGGCTGAGCGGTCTAAAAAATGCAACTTGACATTTAATGAGATCCAGAGATCAGTCAATATAAGGACTACTATCTCCTATTTAACACAATGCACATAACCGTGACCAATTTGGAACTCTAAATTTAGACAAGTTCACATCAATCAAAACTGAACAATCCAAGTTCATTTTAGCAAAACAGGAGAAATTCATGATGCATAATATTAGGACTCGGAAACAATTTGGGAGAGTGAAAACAGCCTGCAGAGGAGGAGAGATGGCGATCGCGATCTCAAAGGTCCTCATCCATGGCGCCCCGTCCCTCGCCTGAAGCCCATGATGCTTCCGGTCCTCAACACCCGCCCGGGGCGGGTAGTCGACGCTGAGCTCCGTCGTTGGTTCGGGCCCTCTGTCAATGGTGCTAATTTCTCAAGAGCTAAGCCGTTCTTTCTTGTTCTCTCTTTCAGTCGGTGCAAATTTTGTCTTTCCATTCCTTTCATTGAGCTTGTCCTCCATGCCTCACTTGGTGGTTCTCCAAGTGCTTTCGATGTCTGCCAAATCAGTGACAGGGTTTTCAGATTCAGGGTGGCCTAATCACAAATCGGCCTCCATATCTACAAGCTCAGATCCTTTGAATGTTCTGAGTACAAGATCTTCTTCAACCTCTGGCATGATGGTGGTCCAAATTATGTTGCTGAATTCCAGAATTGGTGTCGTGAAGAAGATGCATCATGGGTGGATGTGGTCAAAAGAAAATCGGTGCGTCTTACAGGTGCCAATGCCATGCTTCTCCCCCTTGATCATCGTCGTGTTCCTGATCATCATTCTTGCCATGAATCTGCTCACTTGAGATCCATGAAGTTTTCAAATTTTCAATCTAGCAATTTTCATGGGAATAGTCCTAAAAATGTGGATCAGTCAAGATTTGATTTTAATTTCAAATTCCCTATGAATCAAAGTCACTTCAATGGCTCGATGCAGCAGTCTGGCATTTTGGGCCCTAATCCAGTTTCTAATTATTCTAGTTCAGCTGTTGGGCCTCTCCCTTTATTTTGCTCAAAGTGTCTATCTTCGGCCCATAGTCATGATCGGTACAACAACCCAATCTGATGCCGGCGGTGTCTAGATTTCGGGCACCTATCTTGGAATTGCAAACGCCCCTCTCGAGTTCCGAGCCTGAATCATCGACAAGGCATTTCTAGATTTGATCGCCCAACTGAGTCGCTAAATTGTGGGCCTCCTCAACCTCCTCCGCCAGTCTTCAAGTCTTTCACTGAATATATTAAAATTGCACGAGGCCTTTCCTCCGCTCCTCCCCCATCACCGTTCACTAGCGACTGCCGTCGAGACTACCATGGAGCATCTCTGCTCCAGATTTCAACATCAGCGACGACGAGGAGTCGCCGGCATCCTCTCCTCCTGCTTCCTCTCCATCATCGCCCAGTGAGTTCTTCGCTCAAATCCTTGGCATTCTGAAACCCCCTACCATTCACATTGCTTGGACTCCAAATACCCCACCTTCTTCTACAGTACCCTCCTAAGAAATGGCTTACCAGTTCATCGATCCAGCTCCGTTCATGCTGAATTGGGATCAGCGTGTCATGGTGCCCGGTCGTCCAGTAATGCATAGAGTTGTCACTGGTAGATTAAGGCAGAGTCATAATAATGTGGCCATCGCTTTCATTCACCCGGTCCCCCAGCATCAGATGGATTTTGATGACATCAGAGACATCCTGGCTAAATTTCTCAATGTTTAGATGTGCATGCCTTATCAAGCAATCTAGCCCGGTCAGGCATGTCACCTTCACTAGGATGTCCCACAGAGATGCTCTGATCAATGGTGGACCTCATCAATTTGGTAATGTGCATATCTCCTTCATTCCTCACAATCAGGCTAGAAACAATAGGACTGCTGTTTGCACCCATGAAGTTTGGTTGCTTATGCTTGGCCTGAATCTGGACATCTGGTCATATGAATTAGTTGGAAAGGCTGTTTCTCAGTTTGGCAAACTCTTGGTTTGGGACAAAGATTATAACAAGATGGGTGCTACCTTGGTCAAGGCTAGAGTTGTAGGACTTGATGCAGTTCCATGGTTTCTAAACTTTTTAGAGGGTGAACAACCAGAATCAGACAGTTGGACAGTGTAGACTGAAATCATCATGACAAAGATGCTAGGAGCTATGCCCGAAGATGAAGACTTCCCACCTCTTGACCCTGATGATGTTGATCCCAACAATTTTTAGTATTATGGGTATGGACAGCCAGGGAATGGCCCTCTTCAAGCTCCTCCAGCCAACCCAGGTCCTTTGCATCATTTCCATGCTGATGCAAATAACCCTGCCTGGGGTCCTTGGCCCAATCAGAATATGGCCCAAGATCAGCCCAACATGGAGGAAGCTCCTCCCCTGGTTCCTCTCTAGCCTGAAGCTCAAGATGAAGTTTAGAATGTTGATGCTGCTATCCTGCAAGAAGTGATCCAAGTCATCCCAGAGGGACCTCCTACCCCAAACATTTCAGAGGAACAGGTCTTGGCTAAGGATGAAACAACTAATTTAGACTATGAAGCCTTGCAGCAGGTTCAGTTACCAATTCCTCCAGTGGAGATTGTGCCCTTTTCTAACTTCAACAATTTGGTGCCAGTTATCCCTCTCCCTGAAGATATTGTTTTAGAAGAAGATCTGCTTGGTTGGGTTAATAGGAATAACCCTGCAAATAATGCTCTTAACCTGAATGAGAACAATGATCTCTCCCCAGCTCAGTTTAATGGCAACATCAATTTGGGATTTGTTCAGCTTCAACATGACTGGCCTCAAAAGGATTTGTTTGGACCATGCCCTGATGCTCTCAGATATTGGGTACAACACTTTTCCTCCCCTTCACATGGTTCCCCTCCTATTCTAATTCCTGATCACTGGATGAATTTCTTCTCTTTCTTACTGTTGCAGTCTACTACCTTCAACTAGGCTAAGGACATTCTCCAGTCTCAAGCCTGGGAGTATATCAATAATGAAGATCCCATCCAGAACAGTAAGGGCACCCTTTTCTACCTGCCTAGTAAATGTCCCTCAGTTAAGGTTTCTGTTTGCTCAAACTTTGAATCAACTTCTTCTGTGGTTCTTGAATCCCTAGATGAAGAGCATGATCTGAACCTCATGGATGACTCCACAAGCTCTAGCCCAGCTCCAGCCACTTCCACTCCCAAGAAAAAAGGAAAAGGCAAGCAGAAGGCCCCCTTTCTGAGGCTGAGGTCAGAAGGAGCTCAAGACAAAAGCTCATGAATAAAGGCTTCAAGTACTCCTGCAAGGAAAAAGACTACTTTGGGTGCAAGGCATCTCCTCCAACCATTTCTCCTAAGGTGATTAGGAACCTTGGAGCTGCTTTCTGTGGAATTGACCCAATAGAGCTATCTCCAACAAAGCTCAATGCAAAGCCTAGGAAGAAGAAGAAGGCCCCCAATGCTGCTGATCAGGGAGGACAGAGCTCCAAGGATGGTGCAGCTGACCCTAGTGTCTAGTTACATAGGGTTTTTACATCTTTTGCTTCTTTGTACTTATGGCTACAAGGTCTGGGTCAATTCTTAGTTGAAATATTAGGGGAATAAATTTAGACAAGAAATGGGATGTTATTAAAGATTGAATTATGTCTAGCAACAGTGATGTGGTCTATTTGCAGGAGACTAAGAAACAATCTTTTGATCTTATGTTTATCAGAAACATTTGTCCTCCTTTTGATGCCTTTGAATTTCTTTCTTCTGTTGATGCATCTGGTGGCACTATTATCATCTGGAAATCTAGTCTCTTCTCTGGCACAAAAATCTTTGAAAACCAGTTTTGTCTCTCTGTTCAATTCTGTTCTAATCATGATAATGATTCTTGGTTTTTATCAAATATTTATGCCCCATGTACCCATCAGGGTAAGAGAGATTTTTTAAATTGGTTCAAGAATGTAGAAATGCCTGATCAGATCCATTGGTTGGTGGTTGGTGACTTTAATCTATATAGATCACCAGATGACAAGAATAAACTAGGAGCAGACCATCAAGAAATGTATTTGTTTAATGCAGCCATCAGTGCCTTGGGTTTAGTAGAAATTCCACTCAACCCAGCCCTCTCCTCTATTGGAAAGACTTGATTGGTTCTTCACCTCTGCAATTTGGTCTGTAACTTACCCTAGCACAGTGGCTTCCTCCTTAGTCATGGAAACATCTGACCATGCTCCATGCTCCATTATGATTTCTACTAATATTCCTAAGAAGAGTATTTTCAGGTTTGAGAATTATTGGGTACAACATGATGAATTCCTCCCTTTTGTGAATCAAGTTTGGTCAGCTCCAACTCACATTCAGGATGTGGCAAAGGTAATCACTGCCAAATTTAAAAGGCTAAGGACTGCAATAAGACAGTGGCAGAAAGGTCTATCTAGTCTCAAGCAATCCAAAGAAAAGGTCAAGCTAGTTCTCATCTTCATAATCCATCTTGAAGAGTTCAGAGACTTATCAGTGCCTGAATGGAATTTCAGAAAAATCTTGGAAGCCAAACTTACCTCTCTTCTTAGGCAACAGCACTCTTACTGGAAGCAGAGGGGATCGATTAAATGGGTGACCTTGGGTGATGCTTGTACAAAAATTTTTCATGCTAATGATTCTGTTAAATATAGCAGGAACCTCATTACATCCCTTGAAGGTCCAGATGGCGAATTGGTTCATGATCATGAGACTAAAGCTCAACTGATCTGGGAATCTTTGAAGGAAAGGCTCGGTACATGTAGCTTTCAAGGCATAAGTTTCAACTTACATTCTCTCATTCATTCAGTTGATGACTTGGATTCTTTGGTGCAACCATTTTCTAAATAAGAGATTGACTCTGTGATTAGATTTTTACCCTCTGACAAATCCCCAGGGTTTGATGGGTTTAATATTGATTTTGTAAAGAAATGTTGGCCAGTTATAAGAGAAGATTTCTATAACCTCTGTGAAGCTTTTCATTCTAGGGAATTACGTCTGCAAAGTCTAAATGCATCACATGTTACACTCATTCCAAAAAAAAAATGCTCTAAAGGTAAATGATTTTAGGCCAATTTCACTCTTGAACACCTCAGTCAAAGTTATCACCAAGCTATTAGCTAACAGACTTCAGTTAGCAATGCCAAGACTTGTCCACAAAAATCAATATGGCTTCTTTTTGAAATCTAGAACCATCCAAGACTGCTTGGCCTGGTCACTAGAATATTTACATCCTTGTCATCAATCCAGGACTGACATAATCATCCTAAAGCTTGATTTTGAGAAAGCTTTTGATAAAGTGGAACATGACCTTATGATTCAGATTATGCAGTCCAAAGGCTTTCCTGATAGATGGGTTACTTGGATGAGGAAAATTTTTGGTTCAGGTACTTCTTCTATGCTACTGAATGGGATCCCTAAAAAAGTTTTCCATTGTAGAAGGAGGGTAAGGCATGGAGATCCTCTTTCTCCTTTACTGTTTGTCTTGGCAGCTGACTTCCTTCAGTCTATCCTCAACTTGGCAAAGTAGCAAGGTCTAACCTTCCCCATGACCAAGACTTTCTAATTCTCCAATATGCAGATGATACTCTGATATTCATGCAGGGAGATGCTAGGCAACTTTTCTTTCTAAAAGCTATTCTCAACTCCTATGTAGAGTCAACTGGGCTTAAGGTCAATTATTCAAAATCTATGATGGTTCCAGTTAATGTAAGGAAAGGATGATCATTTTAGCCAATACCTTTGGTTGTCCAATTGGATCTCTACCTTTTACCTATCTAGGCCTCCCTTTGAGCATCTCTAAGCCAACTGTGGCAGACTTCTAACCATTAGTCACCAAATGTGAAAGAAGACTTGTTGCCTTCTCTAATATTTTAAGTGAGGCAGGAAGATTGCAAATGACAAATGCAGTTCTAAGTGCTCTACCCACATTTGCAATGTGTACCTTTCTCATCCCTAAGACAGTTATTAAGGAAATAGATAAGTTCAGGAAGCATTGTCTCTGGAGGGGTTCGGACCTGAATTCAAGAAAGCCTCCTAAAGCTGCTTGGGTGCTAGTGTGTAACACAAAAGAAAATGGTGGTCTGGGAGTTCATGATCTATATATACAAAATAAAAGCATGTTGATCAAGCATTTCCACAAGTTCTTCAATAAAATTGACATTCCTTGGGTTCATCTAGTGTGGCATTCCTACTATCAGAATGGTTTTGTTATAACTCAGAACAGGGGATATTCCTTCTGGTGGAAAGACTTGTTGAAACTCATTGGCTCCTTCAAAGACATGGCTATTTCTTCTGTTGAAGATGGCTCCACTATTCTTTTCTAGTCAGATAAGTGGCTTGGTGATACTCTTAGTATAAGATGGCCCCATCTATTCTCTTTTGTTAGGTCTGCCTCAACCCTGGTTCAAACTGTCATTAACACAGAGGACAGGTCAGTTCTCTTCCACACCCTAATGTCAGTAGAGGCCTTTGCTCAATATGAAGAAATGAACAATGAACTTGCAGCTTTGGAGCTTTCAACAAATAAAGATACTTGGTCTTACAATTAGGGCTGTCCTTTGTTTTCTACTAGCAAAGCTTATGCTTACCTCCTAGCCTCGATTGCCATCCACCCGGTTTACAAATGGCTTTGGGACTCATACTGTCAGCCAAAAAGAAAAATCTTCTTCTAGTTAATCCTCAAAGAAAGACTCAGCACTAGAGATGAACTGCGGAGGAGACATATGGACTTACCTAGTTACAATTGCGTTCTTTGCTTCTTGAATACAGATGAATCTCTGAACCATCTTTTCCTGGAATGTCCTTTTGCGATGTCTTGCTGGAACATCTTGGGGCTTGCTCACCTGATACAAGCAGATTTCATTCAGACTATTTTGCAGTTCAAGAATCATCTGAACAAAACTTTCTTCCTGGAGATTATTGTTGCAATGTTATGGGGAATATGGATGACTAGAAATGATGTTATCTTCAGAGGGCTTTAGCACTCACTGCAATCATGCAAGGCTATTTTTAAGCAAGAAATGTCCAGGGTTAAGCTCAGGGCCAAAAAGAGTCTTCAACAACCGATTCAATTATGGCTAGACAATGTTGTGTAATTTTTCTTATTTTCTTTGTTTCTTTCTTTGTCTCCTAATTGTACAGCTGAAGAACGCATTGTCTTTCATTTTAATAAAGTATCAGTAGGGGGCAACCCCTCCTGTTTGCCTCAAAAAAAAAGTTCATTTTAGCCTCTAGATTGGATATATAGAAATTCTCATCTTTCCAAGATCACATAGAACAATCTAGCTTCGGCATGTTTTCCAAGACTCTGTCTACAGATTGGATCATATATAGATTTATGTAAACTGGCCTTTTACCTGCTGTCTCCAGGCTGAATTTATAGTAAAATCAGTGCCCATGTCTGAGAAAGTAAACAGGCCTGTACACACGTGTGTGAACCTGCACACATCAAAGCAGCACCAAATCAGCACCTGGAAACCTCCACACAGCATATTCATTAATTTCTTGTGGTAAATAGGATAGTAACTCAAAAGAGAATTTGTTCTGATGCTTGACCTATTTTTAGCAATACCATATTACGTGGAGAATCACAGTGAATAAGAACATCAACTGGAATGCAACTTTGGAGCCTATCCTATACCAACAATACAGAGTAATAGCAAATCAAAGGATGCTATAGTATGCTTCTGGTTTCTGTGTTTTTTGTGAAACAATAGATTTGAAAAGAATGGGAAATAATGGTCCACCAAACCAATCGAATCAACATCACAAAGTAGACTGCAATGAGAACAAATCATGGCAAAATAATTGGGGGTGGATCATTGCTGGAACCAGGCTTCCTAGGATTCACCTAGGCATTAGGATCTGACGATTAGAGGGGTACATCCCAAGGACTGATCGCAGCGGTAGCCTGCAGTGGACCTAGATTTATTTAATTATTCCATTATAGTAGAGATGTAAATAAAATAGTTCCGATTCCCTCCGATGCTTACATGATCAACAAAGCAGTAAAGCACCTTAGCCCAATAAGACCTATCCTGATGGCTTTCATATGCAGGAGCTTTGCCTGTTGAAAAGGAGTGGCTTTAGGCTGCAGTAGATGAACAAAAGGGAAATTTACCACAATTTTGACAATGGGCACATCGGACTAATGATGACAAGGGGCCGGACCAGAAAGCAACATCATGTTGAGGATGAAAAAGGGGTATACATTCCTAAACAATACACCAAAGACACAAATAAGAATTACCAGAATCTCCATACCCTTTCATATTTAGCACTGTTCTTACTTGTTACAGGATCAGAACGATTTTAAGTTATGCCAAAGTGCCAAACACCATATGAAGTGAAACATAAAGAGGTTATTGCTGCCATTGAGATAAAAGCTTACTTCAAATATATATGTCCCTGCCCTTAGACAGAACTCTCCTGATAAGCACATCATCCTGAGCTGATAAGCACATCATCCTGAGCTACATCCATTTTAGATGCCATGATATGAAGGATTTGAGATTCAGAGAAAAAATAGGCACACCTTCAGATTTGTGATAAATATTCCACCAATGTTCAGATCGACTTTATTCTTACAAGGAGGGGAGATAGACGTGCTTGCTTAGATTGTAAGGTGTTACCTGGGGAGTGTGTTGTCCCTCAACACAAGCTTGTGGTGGCGGATTTTCTCTTTCGGGTACGTGGCCACCGGGACAATCGGCCTAAGATTGCGAGAACAAAATGGTGGAAGCTTAGAGGGAAAACAGCACAAACATTTAAGGAGAGGATGCTAGATGAGGGGCCGTGGGAAGGAGAAGATGCTGACGACATGTGGCTAAAGATGGCCACATGTATTCGGAAGGTGACTTTGGATGTGTTTGGCGTGAGTAGGGGAGGCAAACGGGAAGCGAAAGACACCTGGTGGTGGAATGACGAGGTGCAAAGGGCTATTAGGGGAGAAGAAGGAGTGGTTCAAGCGCCTCTATCATGACAAGAGTGCAGCCAACGTTGAGGGCTATAAAATAGCGAAGAGGGCTGCAAAACGAGCGGTGAGTGTAGCAAAAGGTCAGGCGTATGATGACCTTTATCAGCGGCTAGGCACGAAGGAAGGGAAGAAGGACATTTATAGGATGGATAGGATCTGCGAGAGGAAGACGAGGGACATCAACCAAATCAAATGCATCAAGGATAGGACGGATCGACTTTTTTGAGGGATGAGGAGATCAAGGACAGGTGGAGAGAGTACTTTGACAAGTTGTTTAATGGGGAGAATGAGGGTCCTACCTTAGAGTTGGATGACTCATTTGACGATACCAACAGATGCTTCATGAGGAGAATTCAGGAGGCAGAGATCGGGGAGGCTTTGAAGAGGATGAAGGGAGGTAAAGCGATGGGCCCTGATGGTATCCCCATTGAGGTGTGGAGATGCCTAGGTGCCAAAGGGATAGTATGGTTAACTAAGCTTTTTAACCTTATTTTTCGGTCAAACAAGATGCCTGAAGAATAGAGAAGAAGTATATTAGTACCGATCTTCAAGAACAAGAGAGATGTTTAAAGTTGTACTAATTACCGTAGGATTAGTTGATGAGCCATACGATGAAGCTCTGGGAGAGAGTTTTCGAGCATCATCTAAGAAGAGTGACAAGTGTGACCCAAAACCAATTTGGGTTTATGCCTGGTAGGTTGACCATGGAGGCGATTTTATTAATACGACAGTTGATGGAGAGATATAGGGAGCAGAAGAAGGACTTGCACATGGTCTTTATTGACCTCGAGAAGGCATATAATAAAGTACCGAGAAATATCATGTGGTGGGCCTTGGAAAAGCACAAAGTCCCAACTAAGTACATCACCCTCATCAAAGATATGTACAGGGATGTGGTGACGTGTGTCCGAACATGTGATGGCGATACCAGTGACTTTCCAATTAAAATAGGACTACATCAAGGGTCAGCATTGAGCCCTTATTTATTTGCTTTGGTGATGGATGAGGTCACAAGGGACATACAAGGTGATATCCCTTGGTGTATGCTCTTTGTTGATAATGTGGTGCTAGTGGATGAGACTAGGGCAGGGGTTAATAGAAAGTTAGAACTATGGAGGCACACGTTAGAGTCGAAAGGATTTAGACTTAGTAGGAGCAAGACCGAGTACATGAGGTGCGATTTCAGCGCGACTGGAAATGAGGAGGGAGACGTTAGCCTCGATGGGCAAGTGGTGGCCAAGAAGGATACTTTTCGGTATTTAGGATCGATGCTACAAAAGGATGACGACATTGATGAAGATGTTAGGCATAGAATTTCAGTCGGTTGGTTGAAATGGCGTCAGGCTTCAGGCATCCTCTGTGACAAAAGGGTGCCTCAGAAGTTAAAAGGTAAGTTTTATAGGACAGCGATTCATCCAGCGATGTTATACGGTGCTAAATGTTGGCCTATAAAAAGGCGATATATCCAACAATTGAGTGTAGCAGAGATGCGTATGTTACGATGGTGTTGTGGGCACACAAAAAGGGATAGAGTCCGGAACAACGATATTCGGGATAGGGTTGGGGTGGCACCAATTGAGGAGAAATTTATTCAACACCGGTTGAGATGGTTCGGCCATGTCCAACGGAGGCCTCCTGAGGCGCCGGTGCGTATTGGGATTCTAAAGGGGGTCGATAATGTAAAGTGCGGTAGAGGTCGACCTAAACTGACTTGGGACGAGTCGGTTAAGAGAGACCTTAAGGAGTGAAATATCCCTAAGGATTTAGCCATGGATAGGAGCGCTTGGAGACTAGCAATTAACGTGCCTGAACCGTAATTTTTCTCTTGTATATTTTATGTGTTCTTTATTCCATGTCTTTTTTGGGTTTCATATCTAGCCTACCCCAACTTGCTTGGGATAAAAGGCTATGTTGTTGTTGTTGTATTCCACCAACGTTCAAGTTGACAAAACCACAATTGTTATGATGGCAATTAGCACATGCCGTTCAGAAAGTCTAATACAAAGGCACACGGCAAAGAAACTAAAGAGTTAAGAAAGCAATTGGCAAACTTGCATCATTCTGAATTTTATCATTCTGAAAGCAACAAACTAATATTCTAATCCATAGGTACGTCACAGATGATGAGAAAGCAAAGAAACACAAGTTATGCAATTGTAAAGTGACAACTGTTTCGTCAGCACAAATCAACATCCAATGAAGTAACACACAAATCTGGCATCTACGAGCTAATCTAAAGTTTCCCGTTCTCACCAGATGAACCACACCCTTGTTGGTGATGCCGGCCAATCCCCAGAGCGATATGGACGTCTCCACCTCCGCCTCCCTCCCTCAGCCCTGAGAGGCATGGCAGCAACGAGCGAATGTAATCAACATGTACAGAACAACTGCTATCTGTCCAAGATGAGGAGGTGAGCAGGGGCAGGCTTCGCCGTCATACATGGCAGGTCGCAAAAAGGGCGACAGGTAGGAGAAGATGTGTACGAGAAGGCCGGCGTGGAGCAGCTCGATGTCCGCCTTCGCCGCGCCGCCATCACCGTCGACTGCGAGAAGGAGTCCACTGGATCTTGTGCTCCGCCGTCCGAGCCTGGACGTTTGGCTGGAGGCTGCTCCTTCCGGCCGCACCCCTGGACGCGCGACCCTACCTGGAGGCTGCGAGCGTGCCCGCACCTCCAGCTGGAAGTGGCGCCGCCGGACGCGTAGCCCCGTCTAGAGGACGCTTCGCCGTCCACGACCCTGGATGGAATCCGCGTAGTCGTCCACGCCCCCTGCCTCGTCTTCAGCCTGGGCTCTCTCCTCATCCTCCATCTAGGGTTCAAGCGAGAGGAAGACTGATGCACGTGGATGCTGGCAGGATCGGCGGCGATGTGGAGTTAGGGATTGAGAGGTGCACCAGATTTTAGGGCTCTGCCAGAAACGGCAGGGTAGAGTAAAGGATTTTTTTTCTTCGAAAAAACATACTGTGGAGGGATCGGAGTGGGAGAGTTGGAACTGGCTTTTAGCTTTTTAATCCCATCGGTCAAATTCGTAGAAGCCGTATCGTGAATAGTTGATTTTGAAAGAGAGAATTATCTTAAAAAATTTTTAATTATAATAGAGATAATGGAGATAGACCTTATTTCCCAGGTTTCTAAGAAATGAAAGAGCCCAAGCCCGGAAACTGCGTAACGGGAAGGAAAGAAAAGAAAAAAGCCACCGGGCTAACGGCCGCACAGCCCACGGAAACGAGAAAAAAAAAACCCCGCCGGTCCGAGTCAGCAATAGCAACGCCCAGATGGGGAAGCAGGCAGATCTCGTCGTCGTCTACAGTATAGGAGTACTCTACTGTACAAACAGCCGCGGTGGGTGTGGGTGTCGCAGGCACGATAAGCTGTATCGCTGAAAACGATAAGCATGTTTTCGGAACCTATTGGATATCAAATTTGTTAATTCACCCATAAAAGAGTTCAGAAATTAAATATTTAATATCGTATCTGTATCTAAATATTAAAATCATATATTAAAATTATATATTTATAATATCGATATCTAACTATATCTTATTTGACATAACTAATACTATTCTATTCGTATCTAAATCCGAACAGATATATAAAAACAAATATAATTTTAATGATATCCGTCCGTATCCTATTCGTTTTCGTGGGCAAACCTGACGCAGCATCAGCGCACTGCACTCTTCTGCACATCCGAGTGCGATTCGCTTCCGTATCGCCTGCAGGCCCCACTGCCGGATCCATCCATCCCTTCCCTTCCCTCCGCCGACCGCTTCCATCCATGGCGACCGTGGCCTCCTCGGCCGCGCGGCCGCCAACGCCACCGCCTGCTCCGACACCGGCGCGGCTGGGGTCGCTGTGGTCGACGCTGGAGGACCAGAGCGGGGCGGCGGCGGCGGTGCCGCTGCTGTCGTCGGCCTGGATCCTGCCGACCACCTCCCAGGACGGGGAGCCGGAGCAGCAGCCAAAAGAGGGCCTGCTCCGGCGGGCCGGCGGCGCCGTGGCCCGGTGGTGGGGCGCGGCGTGCGGCGCCGTGACGGAGCTGTGGGCGTTCGCGCGCGCCGACCGCCGGAAGCCCGTGTTCGCGGGGAAGGTGGCGCTCGCGCTCGCGCTCATCTCGCTGCTCGTCTTCCTCCGGGAGCCACGCGACATCGTCAGCCACTCCATCTGGGCCATCCTCACCGTCGTCGTCGTCTTCGAGTTCAGCATCGGTGCGTGCGCGCCCGCCGCCTTTTGACTTCTCACTTCTCTCTGGGTTTTTGCTTTGCTTGCGGTTCAATTCAAGGTGTCGTCTTTGCTGCTGTGGCTCCTCGATTGTTCAGTTCAGTCTTGATTGAAATTCCTTCCTTTGTCAAATCTCTTGCGTGTCTTCATCTCTCTTTTGTCAAATCTCTTGCGTGGGATCTTTGTGCTGCCCTTGCCTCTGCTCCGACGCATCCGTTCTGGAGCATGGCCATGTATAGAGTACTCCATCCCATTCCCATGTTCTGATGTTCATCTAATCTGCACATCAGCAACTGCCGTTGCATTCAAAATCACTCGGGCCTGCCAGCTTAAAATTGTTATTATGAGATCTCTTCTTTTGGGCCATGAATGATACTACTCCCAGCAATGTACGGGTCCACTTTTAGGTGCCCGAGTGAATCAGTTGCTTCCGTGCAAAGATAGGATAATAACTCGTCTTCCATTTGGCCCATCTGTTGAACGTGGCCACCTGCTTTTGGCATTGTCGAACACCTGGTGATAGAGCGGCTTTTGACATTGCTGAAGATCAGGTGGTAGATGGATTAAGAAATTGTTCTTGCGTAGTTTATGCTGTTGGCCGGCATATTTTATTCCAAACCTTTGTGCGCAGTGGGATGTGTAACTTTATAAAACTATATTTACAATGATGATGGACCACAACTTCTTAAAATTTAGGCCAGATGCTTCTTGAGACATCTTCAAAGTCCAAACTATCATACCTTAAAGATTTAATCCGGTCACAGTTGCTTATTAAACTATGGGTATCATCATATTTATTGGAAACCCTTTTTGTGTAGGTCTAATGAAAGAGGTCAGAGAATAATGGCTACTCAAATGGACTACTGAAATAAAATTTGGAAGAAAATGTAGGATTGGTTGTTAAATGCTGTAGGTATTGTTTCTGTGATGCAGAAAGTTACAAAACATAGATAATTGCTTCTTTTTATTTGTCACTAAGGAAGCTGTTATTACTTATACCTTGCTTTCTTGTCATTGGCCTATTAAGGTGCTTGCTTTTTTTTTATTTTTCATTTTTTTGCTTAGCACTACTACTTAGACCCTTAGATGGAAAATTTTCAACTTGGAAAAGATGGGTCCAGTGGCTGGTGCACACTTGCAAATTCTTTTTTTTTTCATATTATGTAATTGATTTGCATCAGTGTTGATGCAGGTGCAACCTTAAGCAAAGGGTTTAATCGGGGATTGGGGACACTAACTGCAGGAGCTTTTGCTCTAGCAGTTGCAGAATTGTCCAAACATCTGGGAAAGCTGGAGGAAGTGATTCTTATAACAAGTATCCTTATTGTTGGTGAGCGCTTACATTCTGAGAGCAATTGGTTTCTTTTTCTCAATGGGGCCTATGAATATATCTAAAGTGTAATTCTCCTTGGTTATATTGGTAGCCTTTGTCACAACCTTGACAAAGCTGCATCCGAAGATGAAGCCGTACGAGTATGGATTCCGTGTGTTCTTGTTGACATTCTGTTATGTTATGGTCTCTGGGTACACTACTGGGAAATTCACTGATACAGCTACAAGCAGATTTATATTGATTGCTATTGGTGCTGCTGTCAGTCTTGGAATCAATATAGGCATCTACCCAATCTGGGCAGGAGAGGATTTGCACAACTTGATAGCAAAGAATTTCACTGGTGTTGCAAAATCCTTGGAAGGTATGACCTTGCATCCTGCTCAAATTTCAGAGTATTTCCAATGCTGGAGAAGTTAAAATATGGGTTTTTGTGTCCTTGGTCAACTGGCTATTGATTATATATGCATCTGATTTGTTTTTTCTTGCCAAATTAATGACATCAAGTTCTTATATGCTTGATACTGTTCATTGGATATTTGCTTTAGGTTGCGTTGATGGATATCTGAGATGCATGGAATATGAAAGAATTCCTTCAAAAATACTCGTTTATCAAGCATCTGATGATCCTCTATATAGTGGTTACAGGGCAGCTGTTGAGGCATCAGCGCAGGAAGAAACCCTGGTTTGTGCTTGCTCTATATTCAAACAATCAACAGTATCTGCCATGAGTATTTTGGTGAATTTTGATTAGTTATTTCTAGTGTGTTTTCAGCTTGGTTTTGCTATATGGGAGCCACCCCATGGCCCTTACAAAACAATGAACTATCCTTGGAGGAATTTCACCAAAGTTAGTGGAGCATTGAGGCACTGTACCTTTGCAGTCATGGCATTACATGGTTGCATTCTTTCAGAAATTCAGGTTTGTCCATTTAATGTCAACAGCAACTGTTGAGACTCTGCATCCTTTTTTCTAAACAAATACATTATTGACATTAGGCACCACCAGAAAGCAGAAGGGTATTTGCTGCAGAGATTCAAAGAGTGGGACAGGAAGGAGCTAAAGTGTTGCGCGAGCTTGGAAGCAGAGTTAAGACAATGACCAAGCTGAGTTCTACAGGTATTCTGTTCGAAGTTCACATGGCAGCTGAAGAGTTGCAAAAAAAGATTGATGAGAAGTCATATCTTCTGGTGAACACTGAAAGATGGGATGCTAGTAAGCGAGCTCAAGGAATCAAAGAAGCTCTAAATGGCACCCGTGCTGTGGAAAAGGAAAACAAGAACAAAGAAAACAAGAATGATGGCACCAGTGCTGTGGAAAAAGAAAATAAAGCCAGAGAAAACAACAATGGTGGGGTGGAACCTATCATAGTTGATCAAACTTTATTGCATCAGTCAAAGAGCTTTCTTGCAAATTCATTTCTGAGCAGAGTTGATTCAGCATCAACAATTGACGGTTTTAAGCCACTACTGTCTTGGCCTGCTCGTAGATCATTCCATCCAAACATACCAATTGAAGATGAGGATTCCCAAACATATGAAAGTGCAAGTGCGTTGTCCTTGGCTACATTTGCATCACTTCTGATTGAATTTGTTGCCAGACTACAGAATGTTGTTAATGCATTTGAAGAGTTGAGTGAGAAGGCTAACTTTAAGGATCCTGTGGAGGAGCCTACTGCAGTTAGCACAAATGATGTTAGGTTTTTCTAGAGTTGACACTGATGGTAACCTGCAAGGCTTCAATTTCAGATGACCATGCAATCCTGTTTTAGCATCCAGTTTCCCTTTTTTAATTTGGGGATACGGAATGTACACTAAACTTGTAAATGTGCAATCAGATGATTCCAAGCTGTATTGCTGGAGTTCAGTTTACAGCCCCAGAAATCATTAATCAATATGGTAAAATGCTATCTATGCATCTGTTGTATTGTGTTTTCAGCACTTAATTGTAAATAATGTCACGCCTGGCTGATTGCACGTATTGCGTGAAGGGTTTGGGTTCAAAGTATATTTTGTGAATTGCCTATTTTCACTCACCAGAAAATTTGATCTTGGTTTTTGTATCACTGTGATTTCTTGTTCTTTGTTAGTTCTGGTTGTCTTCAATGTGTATATCGATGAAAGTTGTGTAGACTTTTTTTTTTCTAGAACACAACTTCACGTGTATTTCACAAGTTATGTAGACTGTCTTGTAAATTAGAATCCTTGTCACAGTATTCCATCGATCAGAAAACTGTTGATGGAACTGAATACCAATCAGAGATATCACAGTGTCCCAACCTATATGACATGGCAGTGCTCCTGCCAGCTTTTCAAAAAAATGAAATACCACAACTGCTATCCATTATACCTCCCCACTTTAATCTTACAAAGTGAGAGATCTAGCAAACATGACTGCTTTTGACTATATACAGGCAGCGGGAATACAAAGTACAGTATGCTAGCTATGCTTATCTACCTTTCCTTTCTATTTCCCCCTGTCTTGCAACCGTTTTTCCTATCCCGTAGTTACATTCCTCCACACGATTATAGCCAAAGAAGAGGAGGGTTCCATGGCAGTTTTAGAATTCAGACGCAGGATTGCACGTCTGTAAGAATAAGCATGGTCAGCTGATTTCACAGTAGCATCTGTGTAGTATTTACAGAAGTTGGTTGTGCAACGCTCGTCGCAGGAAGGAAGGAATTATGCTTTGTTTGCGAGGGTTGGTGCAGTCTGAATCAATCCACCCGACCTCATTCTCATCATTGTCATAAGCAATCAATTTTCCACGGAGAGAAATATCTGCAACAAATAGGAGATAAGGGTAAATTTGGCAAGAATAGATAAGGGTAAATTTGTCAAGAAAATGACCACTGAATACCTCCGAGTATTATTACTGAATCATAACCGATCGTAGTTCCATCGAGCACCCCCAGGCAGACATTGCCCTTATCCTGAAATGAATCCCAGGAAAACCATGATGTTGTAGGTGTACTACTGTACTTCAAAGTGTTACTCAGATGTAAGAAACATCACATGGGAACCTACACTGATGATCAAGTAATCTTCAGGACGAATGTTGAAGGTTTTGGAGAAGACAAATCGTTTCTCGAATTGCAGATTCAAGGGCTTGAAAAAATGTATCACATCATCCAAAGATCTGAAAAAAAATGCCTGTCAGCAAAAAAGATCTATTCAAATTAAGAGATTTTGATCATGTTACCTCACTGAAAAGTCAGCCTTCATGCAGAAAGGAAGTGTTTTGTCTGAGTCATCTTGTACAAATCGTGGGAATGCAGCCTTCAGCTGTTAAATTAAAAGAAAACATAAGGATTGACCTGTTTGCGATTATTGCATCTATAGAAGAATTGACACTCACCGAAGATATCAATTTTATAAGCGCCTCATGTGGGAAATATGTATATGTGGAGCCAGTGTCAAAGATCACTTGAGTCAGCTTCCCTAGCACATTGAGCTGCTGATCTCCGTAGTTTACTTGCTGGACTTGGGCTTTGCGTAAATCACTGAAGCTCGGAAGAAAGAGAGTTTCAGTTATATGACCTAATTTTCATTATGTAAACTTTATATAACAGAGTACTCATATGAAATCAGCAATTTTGTTTCACATATATATGTCACGTAGAAGAGTTTTCTGGTATACTGTAGGAACTTATGCTAGTCGGCAAGTGTGCTCAGGCCAAAAAGAAGGCATTTCTTCCACATGTTCTTTTTGCAACTAAATATCTGTGGTTTTAGTAGAGACATATGATGCAGGTCAGTTTCATGGCGTTCCTGAAGCGTGTGGTGACGGTGATTATTATGACTACTGAATTAAAATCAGCAAACTTGTAGCATCAGTGTGATAAATATGGAGAGAGTAAAGAAGTATAGAAAAGCAGTTGTGCAATTTTTTCCCTTTTATGGAGTGGGTCTCGAGAGTGACAAGAAATGGTAAGATTGTTGAGGATATGTTGCAAACACAGCATATCGCATTGGCTAAAAATGATGCATGACATCCAAGGAAAGAATGATAGCCACACAAAGTGAAATAATTTTGCATAGGACAGAGGCAACTTACTCTGCTGGACCATCTCGGACAGGGACCCAAGTCATTCCCCAGCTGGGAATGTAATCGTCACCAAGAAACAAATAACCACCACCAGCACTGGGATCTCTCGTCATACAGTAACCAAAAACATTGGAAATAATACCCCGGCTGGACAGCTGTGTAGGAAGGCTAAGTGCCTGGTTGCTCAGGCCGAGAATTCCATCAGTATTATTTTCTAGTCTGTTCAGAAGAATTCCTTGCTGATCGTATCCACAGCTGTATGTGTGATGAACAATTGGCAGTTAGTTTCTTAGACAATGTGCTAACAACAGCAATCATCGCTACACATGTCGTGTCATGATATTATCGGTTATTGACTCATACCCAAACACAATGTCTGCATTTTTCCTTTCACCATCTTCACCGATGAACTGCATATTATCCCTTACATGAATGCCCATAGAGGAGCTTCCGTCGGCATAACTGATATCATAGTCGCACTGATTTGGGTTGTTATGTTGACCTCGTTCACAAAGTGCATCACTGGCAGGAACTAGATTCGTCCGTTCCGGCCGATATAAAGGGTGAGCGCCCTGTAACAAGATTGACTCATGTTTTTATTACAGAATCCAGTGAACTTGGGACAATCCAGCTAATCATGGACAAGAAGAAATTCGAATGGGGGACTTTGAACCCATGACTTGAGACCCTCAACTACTAGACCGGCCACATGGATGTCAGTTACCACCAATGACTCTCATCATTCAACAACATTGTAGTTAAACAGAGCATGTAGCAGAGCTGAAATGGTGTGTACCTTTGCACAGCTTGCGCATGGCGCGTCGCACTGGATCCATGTTGTATGGCTCCCAGTATCAACATCAAGAAAATAAGGCCTTGGAGGATTGCCCAAAGAGACAGTAGTGTAGTACATCCTGCAAGGGTAAGCAGGGCGTTAACATTTAGAAATTAGAAGGAAAATATCCCGATGTTAACAACAGCGGTGAGGTGATCAGTGCCTGCCGACAATTGGATGTATATATAAACAAGAAAGACGGTCTAAATCGTCAAATGGCCATTATATGTCCGTTTGTTGGCAAAGAGTGTTGACTTCGAAGCCAGCAAAGCAGTATCGCTCTAATTTATTCGATAGTGCACTGCTGTTAACCAAAAATTTAAAGACAGTTGTATATCTGAGTTGATAGAGTAGACCCTACTGAATGAAATTCCGAATGATTGAGAGAGTTACGGATGGGTATGATGGTCAAACGTGCTTCCAATTCTGTGAAAGAACGAAGGACTAGAGTACAAGCTCTGCAAGTAGCACTAAAACAAATGATATACAGTTCCAACTACTCCCCGAAAACAAACAGCAGAGCGATTATATGTTACTTGTTCTAATGACTGGTGGAGGTGGAGCCCCCTGAAACATGGTGGTACAGCCAACTGAATGGAAAAGGAGCCATCGAATCGAAACAGAGTCAAAAATCATGCGAAAGCAAATACAGAAAATTGTGGAAAAAAGTGTACACAATAGAAGCTGACAAACTCAAAATAATCGGAAATGTCAAGGAGTGTCCGCGAACGAGAGAGCCGATAAAACCCACGGACCCAAGGCATGCTGCAAGAGCCGCATTGAACGAGAAAGAATCAAAGAACGCAGCCCATGGAAAGCAATTGACAGCAAGGAAGGAACAAGTTCCTAGAAACCCCCAGCTTGTTCGAGAATGTAACAGCAGATCGATGGAATGGAATAACAGTTACTGTTGCAGGGCAGAATTACGGAACCGACGCACGCACCCTTCCGGGAAGAGGTTGCTGGCGGTGGAATTCTGCGGCCAGTCGCCGCCGCCGCGGCGTGGCTTCGCGTAGAGCGGCAGCAGGAAGGACGACCTGCGGCCGCCCGCCGGGTCCTCGTCGCCGTCGATGTCCTCCAAGAGCCGCCAGGCCGCGCCCGCGGCGTCCCCGACATCGGCGTACAGGCAGACGTAGCCCGCCGCCACTGCCAGCAGCGCCGCTGCGAGCGCCAGCACCGCCACCGCCGCCGCGCGCCACAGCAAGGACGTCGGCTGTCGCCGCTCCTCTGGGGCGTCAGCGGCGTCATGAGGAGGAGGAGGGGAGGCGGGCGTCTCGTCGTGGCCGTCGCCGTTGGGGACCACGATCATGACGTACCCGTTGGGAATCCGCTGGTGGTGCGGATTCCTCCCCTCGTCCTGCTCCTCACGCGGACCCGGCGACGACGACGTCACCGGCGTGGCGGCCATGCCCGCGTCGCGTGCTGCGTGCGGCTGGGTGGGTGATCGCGAGCGGCAGGAGAGGAGCTGGTCGATCGCGAGCAGCAGGAGAGGAGCTGGTCAGAGAAGAGAAGGAAGCAGGCCGCGCAAACGGCAAACGCAATGCCACGCGAGCTGCGTGCCCGCCTGCGAGGGAAGGAGAAGCAGAGGAGGAGGGAGGGAGCGCGGCGACTGGATTGTTTCGCGGCCTGGGTTTGGTATATCTAGCACTGGTCCGCCCCGAAGGCCGACGACCCCGTCCCCTCCCCCTCCCCGCCTGCGCTGCTGCCTGCGGGTTGCGGAGGATGGCGCTAGCCTATAGCTGTAGCGCGCCCGGTTTGACTTGCGCGGCCGCAGCCATGGCTGCGAGGTGGTTGTGCATTGCGGGGCAGGACGGTGGTTTGGTCCCGTTCCCGTTGCTCTTGCTCGCTCGTGTCGCATCGAATGGGAGGGGTGGTGGTGTGATGTGGCCCGTCCTTGTCGTGGCCACTTGTAAGCGGTAAGCTGTAACTGGCAGGATCGTGGCTGGACACGCAGGGGATACGGGATCATACGGTGCCGTCTCGTCGCTGGACGGTATGGTGGTGCGGTAATCCACCACCAGTCGTGGACTGGCAGCTGGGTCCGTTTTTTCTAGATGTTAATGTTAATAAATGAATGCTGGGTTGTTTTCATGGCGTGACTACAACTATGGAATATGTGTACATACTTCTCAATTACTAGTACAAGATATATATGTACATCTTTCAAGCTGGAAATAAATGTTCTATACAGAAGAGTCAACTTGAACCAGCGAGGGGAACCAATGGGAATGGATTTCTGTAACGTCCCGCCTCCTCGAGGCCGGGCCCGCTTACATCTGGCCGC
>CM041638.1:31041767-31092568 GCA_023333625.1 Bothriochloa decipiens
TTATTATTATTATTATTATTATTATTATTATTATTATTATTATTATTCTTCTTCTTCTTCTTCTTCTTCTTCTTCTTCTTCTTCTTCTTCTTCTTCTTCTTCTTCTTCTTCTTCTTCTTCTTCGTCCTCCTCCTCCTCCTCCTCCTCCTCCTCCTCCTCCTCCTCCTCCTTTTGTATCCTCTCCAATCTTACCCATATTCATTGGATAATAACCAATTCTACATATACTCGTTGTTTAAGTTGAACTACTGGTTTCTATTAATATTTTACCTTAAGTGTGGCTCCATATATACCAGAGCTCGACCCTAGATCAAAAATATTGCGTTCACACCAAAAAGTTTAAATCAAACTAACTAAAACTTAATAAAATAACTCATTGTAACATTCTGCAACTTTGTGCATATTAACAAGATTAGATCTATATATGTTAAACCCACATACAAAGTGAAACTTTAAAACTTTAAAAACCTTAAGTTCACACTTAATTTTGAGGAAAAGTGATAAAAACTTTTTGCAATGTGTTGATATGAAATTAGGCTACTTTGAGGTTTGAGCTAGATTTAAATGTGGGTCCCACTTAAAAGCTGTACCCTAAATTAAAAATTTGTGTTTAGACCTTAAAAATTTTTTACGAAATTGACTAGAATTAGTTAGAGATGGCTCATTATAACAGGCAACAACTTTGTGCAGATTAATGTTGGCAGTTATAAATGTGGGTCCCACGTCAAAGGCTGGACCCTAAAATTAAAATATAGGGAAAATTTGTTGCAGGACACTACGAAAACGGCATATTTGCTGGCTCACACCGCAAACGAGCGATTTGCCTAGTACCATTATGAATTCATGTATATTTGCCAGAAGACACCACGCTGAATTAAATAATAATTTTTTAGATTTGGGGAGAGAGAACGTGGGGAAAAAGACACTTCTGCCCTCTCTTCGTCCCCTTCCTCTGGCCGACCATGCTCCACCTCGCCCAGGCTTCCGTCAATGGACTGCCTCGCCCCAACCGCCGTCGTGCGTCACGCCGCCCCCGCCCCCGGACACGTGCGCCGGCGATGGCCGCGTGGCCCGCCTCGCCTCTCAAGCACCTGGCCCGGACCGCAGGCGGCGTGCCACCTCGCCCCGAACGCTGGCAGCGCGCCGCCGCCGGCAGCTCCGCCTCCCGCACCGGCCTCGACTGCCCCGCCTCGCGAGCTTGCCTCCTCGCGGAGCTCGGCCTTGCGTGCAGGCGGCTGCGGGCGAGCTGCCGCCCCCTTGCCCCCCGGCTACCGCTCCTCAGCGCCAGCTGCAGCATAGCAACCACCACGCCACCATTGGGGACCACCTCCTCGTCCACTCCTCCGACGCTCTTTCGGCCGTGGACGCCGTCGCGGCCGCCGCCGCCACAGCGTCTTCCTCGGGGACATTGACGCCCCGCCCCCGCGCCGCAACCACAAGCCGTCCTCGTCGTCGCACCTGAAACATCCTCAATTTTCCACGAAGGGAAAATGCACATAATGGCGGATAATATAATAGTTTGAAGCATCAAACCATCTCATTATCTCGCAGCAGTCGATACAGGATCCATACATCGAATAAAAGAGAACAATTAGGGGGAATTACATAAATAGTTTGCTGCCACACTAGCGGGATCATCAAAGTAGCAGCAGCTTCTGGAACGGCTGCGAAAGGCGGAAGTACAATACATCTCCAAAAGAAGCCTGAGCGTAGGAACGAGACGTCTACTCCTCTTCATCATCATAGTCATAGTCGGGCTCACCTGCCAAATAATTTTCAGTACGGTTTGTACTGGCCACATCTCCCACCCTATGCTTTGCTTTCGCTATGTAGTATTTGGTGGGATGCAAGGATATAGTCAAATCGACCTAATATATGGCTGTGGTTTTCTATGCAAGTAGTGACCAATATTATATAATATAGATCATCAGGTTTTAACCCATCTCATCCACATATCCAAACCCATTCCATCACCATCACACACATCTCACCCTCTCGCACTCAATCGACAGGTCCAACTCCCTCTCGGAGCCTGTCTCAGCGGCTCACAGTCAGAAGGATAACACCAGGGGAGAATAGAAGGACTCATCTCACTACTCTCGAGAAGCGTGGGTCTTAGGAAAAAGCCATACCAGTGGCTCGCGGACTATATATAGATTCATAAAACTCTGCAGAGCGTGTACTCCCATAACCACAAGATCGCTATCATCGGCAGTGCTCCGCCTAAGCTGATTCTGACTGCTTTCTAACCGGTACGATGTCACCCTACCACTCAGTACTGGGACATCCCGGATAGGTACCACCGGCACACTGAGACTGTGAGACATAGTACCGGGCCCCCCGTGGTTACTATGCTGTCTAAGGAGGGTGTGGGTCTCCACGCCCGTACCTCCCGACACTATCTGCTAACAACCTAGTAGTGGTGGCACCGTCCTAGCTAGTCAGACATCCGTCTCCCGCCCATACAAGAGCGAGTGGTGAGCACGTAAGTCCCAAGATTCTGGTCCTCAAGAGATATCAAGTCCTAGGGGGGAATCAGACAGGATTATCTTCTCTTAGAGACTACAACAGTCCATGCTTCAACAGCACCTCCTACCCGAGGCTTCGCTCCACGAAGGTTCTCACCCCTGGGATCACCATATACCTCACAATGTGCCCGCCACAAGCACCTCACACGGGAATGCCCAGAACAAATCCCCCGGCAAGACTCGCCCACATGGCTTGTCGTAGAATCCTATCCGATCGACTCAACCCTCACCACACACCCAAGACGCACGCAGCACTCTCCCCGAGTAAAGTGGCATCACGTGCCTTAACCATATAACCCTACTCTGCACCATGCATCACATCACACAGATATAAGCGTAGTAGAAGTAAAGCATCATAAGTAAATAAGCATGCATCTAGCCTATCAGCTGGTGTGCAGGAGTAAGGTTGCGACAAGGTAAAGGCCCATCAAGCAGGTCTACCATGCAACCTATCATCAGGTGATATTCATAATTAAAGCACTAGCAAGCTAGATATTATGCCATGCGTAATAGGATCTACGAGGTTGGATGGGGTGTGGCACCTGCGAAGTCATCTCTGAGCTCCTCCTCGTACTCATAGTCGTCCTCTTCAAGCTGATCCTCCTCTGAAACGAGACATAATAGCCGCGTTAGCGGCTCCTATAGAGTCAACACAAAGAAGCAATAAAATTCAATAACTCCAAATGCACTCATACACAAGCCTATGACATAGAGCTCATTTTTATAAAAATTTGGACAATTGGTTCATATTTTTCGGAGATTGTATGAAGAAGTTATGAATTTTCGAAGTTTATTCTATTTTCTAAAAAAGAAAAAGGGCAGATTAACCTTGACGCGACACGTGGCGGCTCCTGATTGGGCCACGTGGCGTGCGGCACAGGTGCTGTCGCAGTGCTGATGTCATGCTGACGTCGGCACGGACGCGGGGTCAGATGGCTTGGATGACGTCATGCTGACGTCAGCTCGGTCAGCGGCTGACGGGTGGGGCCCATGGGTCTGGTCACTGACAGGTGGGGCCAGGTCAACGGTCAATGTTGACCGGTCAACGGTCAGCGCCGACCGGGCTTCGACCGGGCCTTGGCGGGCCTGGGCAGGGCTGGATCTAGGCCGGGTTGGGCTGGCCTGGCCCGGACACGCGTCGACTCATTAACTGGGCCACGTGGCGGGTTAGAGTCCAGTGGGCTCGGTCTACGGCCGGCCGGTTCATAGACTCGGTGCACCATAGACCGCAGGCAGGGTGACTGCGTGGCAAGCCATGGTTGGTCCAGCGTGGTGGGCGCGGTGCACCAAGGGAAATTTCCCCTTCTCCCCTTCCACGCGCGCGCTGGCGCAGGCGCGGCGATGCTTGGCCGGCGTCGGGCGGTGCCACGCCTCCGTCTGGCTTGGGTGGCTAGGGCGGCGGCAGTGGCCCCACGTAGGTTAGGCTAGCATGGCTGCGGGCTAAAGCGGGTGCGCGGGGGTTCCTGCTCGCCGGCGCACGCGCAGCGGCGGCGGCGGGCGGCGCGGCCACGACTGCGGGTCATTACGGCGCAGTAGGGGTGGCATTGGTGAGCGCATCTTGCTCATGAGGCCAAGGCAAACGAGGAGTGCGCTCCGATTTTGGGAAAAATAGTGCTCTAGCAAGCGGCCGGCGGTGAGGTGCTCGGCAGCGGCGGACGGTGGTGCTCGGCCGAATTTGCTGGCGGTGCATCATCTTCCCCTCCGTCTTCTCCCATCCTGAGCAGCTCGGAGCTCAATGTCCTTCCTATGGCCTAACGGAGGCACAGCGGAGGCGCGTGCGGCGGGTTGGCCGTGGCGGCGCTCCGGCGGCCATGGAGCCTCGGCGGCCAGGGCAGGGCAAAGGTGCCCGCTCCACTATGGCCACGCCGATCTCCCTAACCTTGTCACATACGTGTTCTACGACGCGGCGGATCTTCACGTGGAGCTAATGAAGGAAGACGTGGCCGGAGAGAGCGGGAACAGCGGCGGTGTACTGGCGGCGGCCATGGAGCGGGCGGAGGTGAGCTCACCTTCGCGCGGCGTCGATTTGGGCCGATCCGGCGTGGCTGCGTTGGCTTGGTGGGGAGGAAGAAGCGCGGGACAACAGCGTGGGTGCACTGGGGCTCTGGGTCCTTCTCCTCCGGTGACTCACGCAGCAACGTCGGCGGTGAGCGCGGGTCCGGCTCCGGTAGCAGCGGCAGCTCTTTCCCGCCTCCCTCTTCTCCTCTTCTTGCTTGAACAAGCGAGTGGTGGTGAGGCTGGTGTCAAAAGGCTGCGTGGCACTGGGAAACCCTAGCACGCTGAGCTCCCCTTCTTATAGTGGCCGACAGCCATGGCGGACAGCGAGGATGGCAGATGCCGATCCTAGGGCAGGGCGTGACCGCAAGTTAGGGTTAGGGTTTTGCGCTGCTCGGCTAAACGGGGTGGACAGCATCAGAGCGCAGCATCGAGTCACGGGCGGGCGGCGAATGGCATCGCGCGGCCATGGCCATTTTTGGCACGGCGGATGCGACGCGCGGGCGACCAAAAATGGTGGGAGGTCAGGGCTGACAGGCCGACCCCACCGGTCAGCGACTGCGAGCACGGGCGGACGCGGGCGTGCGGGAGGCCGATCCCATGCTGGGCCGTCTCGGTTTTGCAGGCTGCGGAGCAAGCGGGGCTGGCTGGGCCGCGAGCGAGGCCGGCCTCACGAGCGAGCGTGCGGCGCTGGCGGGCCGCCTTGCTGGGCTAGCAGGTCGAGATTCAAGAGTGCAACTTACTCTTTGAACAGGTAGGGGTAGAGCTTCCTCATTTCTGACTCTTTTTCCCAAGTCGCTTCTCGTTCCATGTGGTTGCTCCACTGAATCTTCAAGTATGGTGTGCTGGTGTTTCTAGTTTCCTTGGTGGTTCTGCCCATGATGCGAATGGGGTGCTCTCTGTACTCCAAGGTGTCCTGAATATCGAGTGCCTCTGCGGGTATTGGATGCTCTGGCGGTTGCAAACACTTGCGCAGTTGCGACACATGGAACACTGGGTGTACTCCTGCCAGTTGCGGGGGTAACTCTATTCTATAGGCATGCTTGCCAATCCTTTCACTGATTCTGTACGGTCCCATATACCTTGGTGCTAGCTTTCCCTTCACATGGAATCTGACGGTTCCTCGAAGCAGGGAGACCTTGAGATAGACAGAGTCTCTGACTTCAAACTCGAGGTCCCTGCGCCTCTTGTCGGCATAGCTCTTTTGACGGCTCTGGGCAATTCTCAGATTCTCTCGCACCTAGGCGACTCCTTCCTCGGCCTCCTTAATGGTGGCCGGGCGAAAGAACGATCTTTCACCTATTTCGGACCACATCAAGGGTGTTCTGCACGGCCTTCCGTACATAGCCTCGAAGGGTGACATCTTGAGGCTAGCCTGGTAACTGTTGTTGTAGGAGAACTCTGCAAAGGGCAAGCTCTTCTCCCAATCAGTCCCATATTTTAGAACACAAGCTCGAAGCATATCTTCAAGGATCTGGTTCACTCTTTCTGTCTGTCCATCTGTCTGAGGGTGGTATGCGGTACTGTAATCTAGCTTGCTCCCTATTGACTTGTTCAGGGCCTTCCAGAACTTGGACGTATACTACGGCCCACGATCGGATATTATGCTCTTAGGGGCTCCATGTAGCTTGAGAATGTTCTCAACATACAGATCTGCTAGCTGGCCAACTCGGGCATCAGTCTTAATGGCTAGGAAGTGAGCTACCTTAGTCAAGCGATCGACTATCACCCATATAGCATCATGGCCCTTCGGGGTTCGAGGCAAACCCACAATGAAGTCCATAGAAATGCTATCCCACTTCCATTTAGGTATATCAAGTGGCTTTAACAGTCCTGCAGGCCTCTTGTGCTCAGCTTTGACGCGTTTACAAATGTCACATCTAGCAACATGCTCTGCAATGTCTGTCTTCATTTTCTTCCACCAGAATTTCCTCTTCAAATCAGCATACATTTTAGTACTGCCTGGGTGGATACAATACTTAGAGTCATGACCTTCTGATAGGATTTTGTTGCGGATAGATGGGTCGGCAGGCACACAAATTCTGTCCTTGTACCAATAAGTGCCTAGCTCATCCTCACTGAACTCTGGGCACTTGCCTTGTGTCAGGAGCTCGTGTATCTCCCAAATTTCTGGGCACTGGCGTTGGGCTTCACGGATCCTATCCATGAGGGTGTAGTGCACGTGAAGCTCATTCAACAGGCCATGAGGTATCACCTCCATCTGTAACTCATTAATGCCCTCTTGCAACTCTTTGGGCAAGGTGGTGGTGAACAAGGCATGACAATGGCTTTTGCGACTAAGAGCGTCGGCGACCACATTGGCCTTCCCAGGGCGATAGAGAATCTCCACGTTGTAGTCATTAATCAACTCGAGCCAATGACACTATCTCATGTTTAGATTTTCCTGGGTGAGAAAGTACTTCAAGCTCTTGTGATCGGTGTAGATCTCGCACTTGTTCCCAATTAGGTAGTGCCTCCAAACCTTCAAGGCATGGATCACAGCTGCAAGCTCGAGATCATGGGTGGGGTAATGCTGTTCGTGCTCCTTAAGCTGGCGGGAAGCATAAGCAATGACTTTCCCATTCTGCATCAAAACACAACTGAGCCCATGGTGAGATGCATCGCAATAGACCACAAAGTCCTGGTGGATATCGGGCAAAGCTAGAATAGGCGTTGTGGTGAGCTTCTCCTTCAGGGTCTGGAAACTTTGTTCGCATTGGGGCGTCCATTCAAACTCTTTGGTCTTCTTTAGGAGGTTGGTCATGGGGCGAGCTATCTTGGAAAAGTTCTTGATGAATCGGCGATAATAACCAGCCAATCCCAAGAAACTTCTCACATCAGTCACATTCTGTGGCTGCTCCTATCCCTTCACTGTCTCAATCTTAGACGGATCAACAGCTACTCCATCAACATTGAGCACATGACCTAGTTTAAAGCGACCTCCTCAAGCCAGAACTCACACTTGTCGAACTTGGCATAGAGCTGATGCTTTCTCAATTTCTCCAACACTATCCTCAGATGTTGTTCATGCGCTTCGGCGGTGGCAGAATAGACAAGAATGTCATCAATGAAGACCACCACAAACTTATCCAGAACACTTTATTCATCATGTTCATAAAATAAGCTGGTGTGTTCGTAAGACCGAAGGACACGATGGTGTACTTATACTGCCCATATTTGGTGACAAATGTTATCTTGGGAATGTCCTCCTCTCTGATCTTCATCTGATGGTAGCCTGATCTGAGGTTGATCTTAGAGAAGTACTTGGCATTGCGAAGCTGATCTAGCAAGTCATCTATCCTCGACAGAGGGTACTTGTTCTTTATGGTCACGGCATTTAGGTTCCTGTAATCAATGCACATCCTTTGTGTACCATCCTTCTTCTTAACAAACAGAACAGGAGATCCCCAGGGTGAGGCACTGGGCCTAATGAACCCTTTCTCGGATAGATCCTCAAGCTGTTTCTTAAGCTCCTTAAGCTCATCAACTACCATACGGTAGGGTCGCTTGGAGATTGGACTCGTACCAGGCAACAGGTTGATCACGAACTCAACATCCCTGTCTGGTGGCATCCCTGTTAGCTCTTTCGAAAAGATATCCGGGTACTCACAAACTACGGGCACTTCCTCAAGTGACTTCTCTTCTAGGGCACACAGCATGCAAACATCTGTCCCTTTGTTTGGTTCACATCTGATCTGACGGCCACTTGGATGGGTTATATCCACAAATCTAGGTGAGCAAGATATCACTCCTTTGTTCTGGGTTAACCAATCCATCCCTAGAATGATGTCTAGGCCTTCGAAGGGTAGCAAGGTAAGATCAGCAAGAAAGGTAAGACCCTCGATGGTGATACTCACTCCCTTACATATTTTGGTACAACAAATGTTGCCCAAAGGTGAACTGGTGTATAAGGCTTCTTTTCGTGGAGTGACAGGTATATGGTGCTCTCATGCAAACTTGGAGGATATATATGAACATGTAGCACCTGAATTAAACAGCACGGATGCCTTAACTCCATGCACTAAAAACATACCGTACACCATGTCGGGGGCACTCTGGGCAGCCTCTACTGAGATGTGGGTGAGGCGGCCACGGGGTGCTCCAGATGGCACCTGCTTGTACGGGGTGCCCTGGTTCTGTCTGGCGGGCGCTGGTATAGCGGGCGCAGCCTTGTTTGGGCACTCGGCTCCCTTGTGACCCGGCTGGCCACAAGCGAAGCAAGTGTAGGTCGCGCCGCCTGTGGGAGTTGGCGCGGCAGACCTCCACGTGCTACCTCCTGGTGCGGCACGAGCGTACACTTGGAGGTCCTGAGCAGGGCGGGGGTAGTTGCTGGTGTGGGTACCACCACCCCGGCTTGAACCGTGAACAGCTCCCTGGGTGAAGCGAGAGCGGGGAGGCTGAGATGTCTCACCACACAACCTCGGTGGGGCAGGTGCGTGGGAGGTGCCCTCAGTACGGCGCTTCTTGTTCTTGCCAAGCGCCTCCTTCTCCACGAAAACCTCATCGCGGTCCTTCTCAATCTCCATGCACCTGTTGATCAAGTCACGCAGGGTGTAGCTCTTGGTGCCTGAGAGGGAGAGCCTGATGCGGCTAGACAAGCCCTTGTAGTAGTAGTACATCTTCTCCTTCTCAGGGTTCACCACTGAGACAGGTGCATAGCGCAGCAGGTTAGTGAAGCGGGTGGTGTACCCATGCACCTTGTCAGCTCCCATGGAGATGCTGCGGAACTCGTTCTCCTTCTTCTCTAGTGCACCTTCACGGATGAAGAATGCACGGAACTCATCCACAAACTCATCCCAGGAGATGTTGGCGGGGTCCCGGTGGGTTTCACAGAGGCTGTCCCACCAAGATTGCCCAGCACCCACAAGCTGGTGAGCTGCCAAGCCAACACACTCTTCGGCAGTGCAAGTGGTCAAGTCTAGCTTCTTCTCAATCTCCTTAAGCTAGTCATCAGCAGCGATAGGGTCGATGCTGGTGCCATCGAATGTCAGGGGCCTCAGCTTGAGAAAGAACTCTAGCTTCTTGTAGAAATCATCGCGGGGCTCCCGGTGCTGGGGGTGCAGCACGTTCTCAGCTAAGACTCGAAGAAGCTCGGTCTATTGGGCCATCACATCTGCCAAAAGTGGCACGGGAGGTGGTGGTGGAGCTGCATCTCCTCCTGTGGCAGGCTCGAGTTCGGGCTCAGCAGCAGGCTGTGGCTGTCCTCGAGCCGCGCCTCCGGCAGCTGGTTCCGGTTCAACAACCGGCGGTGGCGGTGGGTTTGAAGGCCGTGGGGTGGCAGCGCGGGGTGGCTCCTCAAGGTCAATGGGTATGTGACCAACGCGGCCACGACCACGACCACAACCACATCCACGGCCCCTGGCGGGCGCAGGTGAAGGGGAGCGGTTGCTCAGGCGGCTGGCATAACGAGTGGACATCCTACTTAACATAAACCTCAGATTAGGGCACATGTGCGCGCGTAATATAACTTCGATATTAATGATGTAATGATTTGAAGTATTTAAAATATTTTTAATCTATCCAACACTCATAAAAAGAAGCATGAAGATCCAAAAGACGCGATAAAAAATGAATCACTCATTGCATCAGTTGGGTACATGGCGATGTCTTTAGCAGCTACGCTAGGAGACTCGTGAGAAACGTACTACACGTAGGTAGTTCTAGCGAAGGGGTGGACAACTACTTAGCATCATGGTGAGTCTGGTCACTTGGCCATACAGGGCCCATCATCTCCCGATCTGATACTACACTAAACCATCTCTAGAGGCTGGTCCAAACTGTAAGCTGTGGGAGGTATACCAATGCCAGAAGCCTAGATCTGCTCGTCAGTCATCTGAAGGCGAGAGACGTAATGACGGGCCTCCTCAAGCTGAGGGGTGGACACTGCCTGTCCACTAAGTCCAGTGGTGGGGCATCCACTCAAGTTGAGGCGAGATTGCCCCAGCTCAAATGTCTCAACCCTGACCCTCTTACGGGCACGTAAGGAAAGCTCGTCCTGCAACTCCTCGCACTCTCTGACTCTCTTGCGATCTGACCTCTTCCAAGCTTCCATAGTGCGTTTGAGCTTATCCATGAGGTATGCTATCTTGTGAACGTAGTTGATCAGGTGTCCCTGGTTGTAGCTAGCAAGAGTGTACTCCTGTAGCAGCTTCTCACGTTGAGCCTTGCACTGCTCATGGAGTTTGTCCCTGTAGGCAGCATCTTGACTCTTTTCCTAGAATCTCTTTGCAATGTCTTCGTTCTTCTCAGCTATGGTGGTCTCAAGCTCCCAGATATTCTTGTTGAGATGACTGTTGTGGATTTGAAGCTTATCCATCTCGTTCATCAGACTAGTGATCTGGTCCTGGTGAGCGTGCTCTTTGCATGCTAACTCACGCTCTAGGTCCGCAATCTTTTGCTTCCACGCTGCCTCCTTGTCTTCTGACTTGCAGATCCTCTCATCAACTTCCATCAGGTAGCGACGATCACGGTGTCCCTTTCGCTCCAACTCAGCAATGTACATTTCCTGGCACTGCATGTACATCATAGAGGCGTGGTGGCAGGGGTTGCGGTCAACTCTGGTATTCTGCTCGGTGTAGGCGATCTCCTCCCAAGTACCCTGCTGAACATCGAGGGCACAAGGAAGCAGACGAAAGTGACCCTCCTTCAGGTAGTCAGCCCCATTGCGCAGCACAGTGCAAAGTGCCTGGTGCGAAACAGTCTGAACACACATGCTGGTGTCATTGTCGAAGGCGAAGTTAGTGAAGGCAGCCACTCCAGGCAGGTTCATGCTTGCAGGCACGTTGATGTGGACTGCCTTGTAGCCCTCGATGCCTCCTCCAGGGTCGGGCTTGCCACAGCAAAGGTACTCGACGTTCTCCACGGGAACACCAAGCTCGGTGAGAACCTCGTGAAGCACGTGAGCGTAGCCCCCATGCTCCGTCCCGTCGAGTCTGAACTCAACGACATCCATCGGCGGCAACGGACCAAGCGGCAAATTAGGGTCCATCTGCAGGTTGACACGAGGATAGAATTAGAAAAGTTGCAGAGAAAGGTAAGCCAAGCATGAAAGCATATGCAGTGGTCAGTGTATAACCGAGAGATTTCAAGATTCTCCTAATTCTGTCGTCCAATCCTATGGGTCTCGTTCTAGGGTCAAGTATGGCTCTGGGACCAACTGAAACATCCTCAATTTTCCATGAAAATTAAATGCACAGAATGGCGGATAATATAATGGTTCGAAGCATCAAACCATCTCATTATCTTGCAGCAGTCGATACAAGATCCATATATCGAATAAAAGAGTACAATTAGGGGGAATTACATAAATAGTTTGCCGCCACACTGGCGGGATCATCAGAGTAGCAGCAGCCCCTGGAACGGCTGCGGAAGGCGGAAGTACAATACATCTCCAAAAGAAGCCTGAGCGTAGGAACGAGACGTCTACTCCTCTTCATCGTCATAGTCGTAGTCGGGCTCACCTACCAAATAATTTTTAGTACGGTTTGTACTGGCCACATCTCCCACCCTATGCTTTGCTTTCGCTATGTAGTATTTGGTGGGATGCAAGGATATAGTCAAATCAACCTAATATATGGCTATGGTTTCCTATGCAAGTAGTGACCAATATTATATAATGTAGATCATCAGGTTTTAACACATCTCATCCACATATCCAAACCCATTCCATCACCATCACACACATCTCACCCTCTCGCACTCAGTTGACAGGTCCAACTCCCTCTCAGAGCCTGTCTCAGTGGCTCACAGCCGGAAGGGTAACACCAGGGGGAGAATAGAAGGACTCATCTCACTACTCTCGGGAAGCATGGGTCTTAGGAAAAAGCCATACCAGTGGCTCGCGGACTATATATATAGATTCATAAAACTCTGCAGAGCGTGTACTCCCGTAACCACAAGATCGCTATCATCGACGGTGCCCCGCCTAAGCTGATTCCGGCTGCTTTCTAACCGGTGCGAGGCCACCCTACCACTCAGTACTGGGACATCCCGGATAGGTATCACCGGCACACTAACACTGTGAGACATAGTACCGGGCCCCCCGTGGTTACTATGCTGTCTAAGGAGGGTATGGGTCTCCACGCCCGTACCTCCTGAAACGACCTTGATTTCCGCGAAGGGAAAATCCACAGTGTCGGAGTGTAATATGACCATTTAAATCACATTACCCGATAACAGTTGAATCCATAATCCATACATCGAACAAAAGAGTGCAAATAGAGGGAGTTACAATAACTTATTACATTGCCACAGGGCGGAATCAGAGTTCATGCAGCATTACAACAAAAGCTTGAGGTGCGGAAGCTATCTTCTTCTCTCCAACTTGAGCGTAGGCACGAAACCCTCAATCGCTGTACTCCCCAGATGAGTACTCACTCCTTGAACCTGAAACCAAATTTTCAGTACGATTTGTACTGGCCACACTCCCACCCTATGCATTGCTTTGTGGAAGTGGGTGCAAAAATAAGGGTATCTCAAAAGGAACCTATAAAGGCTGGGTTTTCCTATGCAATGTTCAAGTATATAAAACAAAAGTATAATAAACAAGTTTTTAAACACAAACCCATTCCCTTCATCTATCTCCATCCATAACTGTAGCATCATCTCATCGCTTCTCCAACACCCTCTCAGACTCTGGTCGACAAGCCAACTCCCTCTTGGCTTGCCTCAGCGGCCCGCAGCCCTCAAACTGGCTCACGGCCGGAAAACACACTCAGAGGAAGGTAGAACACTCCACTCACTAGTCCGGTGCATGCGAAACATAGGAAAGGTCCATAGCCGAAGATTCGGCATATGTATCAATCGATCAACCATACACTCTGCAGAGGTTTCACTAATCCACCAGATAACCATCATCGATGCACGCGCGCACCTAGGCAGATTCCGGGCGCCTACTGCCATAGGTGATGCCACTCTACCATCTAGCACTGGATCACTGGAACTGTGAAGAGAGCATGTATCCGCTCCCGAAGAGGATGCCATGCCATGTACCCACTCCCGAAGGGGGTGCCATGATCGTCTCGGTAGGGTGTTAGCTCCATCCCATGCATATACCTTCCTATCACTTCTCGCCTAGCAGTAGTGGCATCAACCTATCCAGCGGTTCGGCCGTCTCCCCCCCATGGAGAGCGAGTGGAAAGCAAGAGATTCCTAGGTCCGGATACCAGCGCAACAGTTCCTAGATTTGACCAAACCGGGATATCTTCATCAGGGTTTATCTTTAACGTGCTACCACGGCACCTTCATCCCGGGCTCCACCTTTCCGAGGATCACACCCAAGGACCATCATCACATCTCAGTTAGCCCGCCACAGGCTCCTCACAAGGGAATGTCCAGAACCATTCCCTGGCAAGACTTGCTCCAAAAGCTCGTCGTAGATCCCGGCTCGATCGACTCAACCCTCACCCTACTCCCTGCCGTAAGTTCCACCCCAAACCCGGATACAACATCATCAGCTCACATGCTCATCTGAAGCATCAACTCACACATCCAGCCTGGCACCCTCCAGGCCTTCCCCGGGTTCATCACGTCGCATCAAAATGTAAGCGAGTGAAGTATAGAAATTATAAGTATAGCAGATAAGCAGGTGGCTAGCATAACAGCGGGTAAGCAGGTGATAGTTTACAACAAGGTAGGGCTCATCAAATACATACTCTATCATGCAGTCCTAGCACAGGCATAGCATTATAGCAACATGAATTTAAAGCACTAGCCATACTATAATTGTCATGCGTAATGGGATCTACGAGGTTGGATGGTGTGTGGCACCTTCACTGACGTAGCTGTCGGACTTCTCCTGGTAGTCACTGTCATCAAGCTTGTCCTCGCTCGAGCCTGTAACGAGATTTAACGGTCGTAGAAGCGACCCCTATAGATTAGCACAAAGAACGAATGCAAAATAGAAGATCCAAATACACTCAAACATAGCCTAGATAGATAGGGCTCGATTTATAGAAAATTTGGATATGTGGATCATAATTTTCTGAGCTCGTATGAAAAAGATATGAATTTTCAAAGATTTAACCATTTTCTGAAAAGAACAAGGGCTCGAGGGGTTACGGTCTCAAGGTTACGATCTCGAGGGGTATGCTCTCGAGGGGTACTGTCTCGAGGGTTAGATCTCAAGGGGTATGCTCTCGACGGTTACGGTCTCGAGGGTTAGGTCTCGAGGGGTACTGTCTCGAGGGATACGGTCTCGAGGACACGGTCTCGGGGTTAGGTCTCGAGGGGTACGCTCGAAGGCGGAGAAACTGCTCTGCTCCCACAACGGAGCTCGGGCGATGATGGCGAGGTTAAACATCCGGCGAGGGGCTGCTCCAGGACTTCGCTAACTCGTGCATCGTCCTCGGGTCATCAAGGCGAACACGTAGGCGGTCATCGAGTCAGGGGCTTGGTCCTGGCGACGTGCCTTACGTCGGACAGCGCTCGAGGGTGACGGTGCTCGAGGTGTAGAACTCGAGGGTCGACGCGTCGAGGTGTCAACCTCGAGGGTCGGTTGTCGAAGGGTCAAACTCGAGGGTCGGTTGTCGAAGGGTCAAACTCGAGGGTTGGTTTGTCGAAGGGTCAAACTCGAGGGTCGGTTGTCGAAGGGTCAAACTCGAGGGTTGGTTTGTCGAAGGGTCAAACTCGAGGGTCGGTTGTCGAAGGGGTCGAACTCGAGGTTCAGCTCGAGCGCGTGATCCGTCTCGGACGCGATCGGCTCGAACGCTGAGTTCCTCCTCGGCGATCGACGGCGGAAGAACCCTCGATTCCTGGTGCCACAAAGGATCTCCGGTGCCATTAACCCGCCCATCGGTTTCGGGACTTCACGACGGTCACGTCGATGGGCTTCAGGGCGACAGCTTCACTTCCGTGTCGAGCTCGACGGCAGACGGTGGCTCGATGGCGACGGTGCTCGATGTACACTTCACACCGAGTCACTACAGCTCCAATTGGTGGTGTAGACGGACGGTTGGAGTCACGCAACGCCTGCTCAAGGTGTCGGCGGTGACCAAAACACACGGCGGAGTCCGCGCGGGCAGCAACTCCCACGGCGGAGCTTCGACAGGTCCTCGGTGCACGGCAACGGCACTCCGAGAGGGTCCACGGTCTCCATCTTGCCCACTCGATGCAGCTCGTCACGGCGGAGCTTCCCGGCTTCTTCCTGCTCCTCGAGGGTGATCGACGGTGGCAGGAACAACGGTGAACGACGGCGTTCTGGAGCGGCAACGTACTGACACGTCGACGACAAGGTGGTTTGGATCGATGCTCTGGTGAGGCAAACGCAGAGCTAGGGTGTGCACGGGGTCCGTCTCTTCAAGGCGAGCGCGGATCCGAAAACAACGGAGGTCGAGGCTCAACAGAAAGGCGACTGGGTGATCTTGCCACGGCGGAGCTTGGCGCGCGGCGATGAACTGGGCGGCTTCCATTCCGGCATCCTCCCGATGCCGTGGTCCGAGGGGCTCGGCTAGTCTCGTGTGTGTGTGCGGGTGTGTCCAGTGAGGTTGGTAGTGACCTGGGCCTACGCGCTCATGGCGGAGCGCCATGGCCAACAGCACGGCGGAGGGTTCGAGAGGGCGGCGATGGCGGTGCTCACCGACGGTCGAAGAGGATGGAGGTGTGGTACAAGTCCAAGCGGCTTCGGCTCGCGGTACTGCTCCTCCTTCCTGCCCTCGACGCAGCAGCAGCGGCTCCGAGTCGACGGTCTCCCTCCTCAGCTCCGGCGGCGGTGATCTGGGAACCCTAGGGTGCCGGGGTGCTTGCTTTATAGGGCGGACGCTATGGTAGGTAGCAGACGGACGGCCGATCACAGCTTTGCTTGATCGAGCGGTCAAGGGATGTCCAAGTCAGCAGCTGGGGCTCGAATTGGGTCCAGAGAACAGCGAGAGAGGGCTAGGGAACACTGGGTGTTGAAGTTCTTTATGGCGGCAGCGTTCCACTGCGGCGACAGTGCAAGTGCGCGCGCGCGGAGAATATTGCCTGCGGCCGTGGGAACTTTTACGCGGGCTGGTCGGTCCAGGTGGCTTGCGGGCGTACGTCGATGCGGGGCGACACTGGATCGAGCGGTCGAGGGAGGTTGCTTAGGAGCGACGCCGGGGAACAGTGCTGATGCGAGCACGCACGGCCGGTCGGGTGACCTCAGCGGGCGCGATGACACGTGGGTTCCACTTCGAGGCCCCATCGTCAGCGACTCCTCGGCAACGGAGGCTCGGTGCGGCGCGCGGACGCGCGCAGCTCTTGCTGGGCCGTCGGCCTGGTTGGGCCTCGCAGCGCGGGGTCGAGCGGCGAGCAGGGGGTCGAGCGGCGGATCGAGCGGAGGGTCGAGCGGCGAGCAGGGTCGAGCGGAGGGTCGAGCGCATGCAGGCCGGGTCGACGGGGCTGCTCGGGCCGGTCTCCTTCTTTTCTTTTTCTTTTTCTTTTTCAAATATATTTATATATATACTTATATATATATATGCGGTGTGCTTATTTTGTGTTATAGAATAGTGAGCATACATGGCCCAAATACTTCTAGGGTATTATTCCCTTAATATTTATCTGTCAAAATAAATATTATGTTGTTATTTTTAATAGCCAGCACATAAACCAAATAAGAATCCAAATCACTCTTTTTAATGCAACATGATGATTGAACTATTGAAACGTTAAAATGTAACATGTGAACATAGAGCATTGTTATGAGATATTAATTAATTTGCAACATGTGAATGCCATGCATGACATGCTAGGGTTGATGCATATGTAAGGGGTAGATGATGACATGTCGCACCACATCACTCGAGGTTTTGTCGAAAAAATTTTATAGTTCGAATTTTCGGGTTGTTACACCTCCTGACACTATCTGCTAACAACCTAGTAGTGGTGGCACCGTCCTAGCAGTCAGACATCCATCTCCCGCCCATACAAGAGCGAGTGGTGAGCACGTAAGTCCCAAGGTTTCGGTCCTCAAGAGATATCAGGTCCACGCCTCTGTCTGGCTTGGGTGGCTAGGGCGGCGGTAGCGGCCCTGTGTAAGTTAGGCTAGCATGGCTGCGGGCTAAAGCGGGTGCGCGGGGGTTCCTGCTCACCGGCGCACGCGCAGCGACGGCGGCGGGCGGTGCGGCCACGGCTGTGGGTCGCTATGGCACAGTAGGGGTGGCATTGGCGAGCACATCTTGCTCGTGAGGCCAAGGCAAAGGAGGAGTGCGCTCCAATTTTGGGAAAAACAGTGCTCTAGCAAGCGGCCAGCGGTGAGGTGCTCGGCGGCGGCGGACGGCGGTGCTCGGCCAAATTCCCTGGCGGTGCATCATCTTCCCCTCCGTATTCTCCCATCCTGAGCAGCTCAGAGCTCAATGTCCTTCCTATGGCCTAACGGAGGCACGGCGGAGGCGCGTGCGGTGGGTTGGCCGTGGCGGCGCTCCGACGGCCATGGAGCCTCGGCGGCCAGGGCGGGGCAAAGGTGCCCACCCCACTGTGGCCTCGCCGATCTCCCTAACCTTGTCACATACATGTTCTACGACGCGACGGATCTTCTCATGGAGCTAATGAAGGAAGAGGTGGCCGGAGAGAGCGGGAACGGCGGTGGTGTACTGGCGGCAGCCATGGAGCGGGCGGAGGTGAGCTCACCTTCGTGCGGCGTCGATTCGAGCCGATCCGGCGTGGCTGAGTCGGCTTGGTAGGGAGGAAGAAGCGCGGGGCGACAGCGTAGGTGCACTGGGGCTCCGGGTCCTTCTCCTCCGGTGACTCGCGCAGCAACGTCGGCGGCGCGCGCCCGGGTCTGGCTCCGGTAGCAGCGCCAGCTCTTCCCCGCCTCCCTCTTCTCCTCTTCTTGCTTGAACAGGCGAGCGGTGGTGAGGCTAGTGTCAAAAGGCTGCGCGGCGCTGGGAAACCCTAGCGTGCTGAGCTCCCCTTCTTATAGCGGCCGGCAGCCATGGCGGACGGCGAGGATGGCAGATGTCGATCCTAGGGCAGGGAGCGACCGCAAGTTAGGGTTAGGGTTTTGCGCTGCTTGGCCGAACGGGGTGGACGGCATCGGAGCGCAGCATCGAGTCACGGGCGGGCGATGGACGGCATCGCGCGGCCATGGCCATTTTTGGCACGGCGGACGCAACGCGTGGGCGGCCAAAAATGGTGGGAGGTCGGGGCTGACAGGCCGACCCCACCGGTCAGCGACTGCGAGCGCGGGCGGACGCGGGCATACGGGAGGCCGACCCCATGCTGGGTCATCTCGGTTTTGCGGGCAGCGGCGCGAGCGGGGCTGGCTGGGCCGCGAGCGAGGCCGGCCTCGCGGGCGAGCGTGCGGCGCTGGCGGGCCGCCTTGCTGGGCCAGCAGGTCGCGGTGGGCGCGGGCGTCGCGGGCGGTTGGCAGGCCGGGGCGGAGCGGCATGGTGGGCCGCTGCTGGGCCAGCGCGGGGAGAGGACAGCAGGCCGGCCTGAAGCGCGGGTTGGGCTGGGCTGGTTGCTGTGGGCCGCCTGGGCTGCTTCTTCTTTTTCTTTTTCTTCCTCTTTTCTAATTCCTTTTTCTATTTCTTTTCTATTTGTTTCCACACCGAGCCATGATTAGTTAGCGTACGCATGTTGATGACTATAGCACCAGCATCATACTAGGTCCACTAGAGTCTTATGGGTATGTTGGAGGCCAAGTCCAGGGTTAGTAGCGCATATATACACATGCGTTTAAAAGGTTATTCGATTTTATTAGGCATCACATAAAATCGGTAAGAAGCAAAACATTCTCTGGTAAGTTAAATGCAATGCTCATGCCAACACTAGGCGCTGCTTGTGCAACTATTGGGTGGTTGCCTACATGACATTCACCAAACATTGGTATGCTTTGGAAAAAAAATTTGAAAGTCCGTATTTTCGGTGACCGGATTCCTAGGGTTGTTACAGCACCCACGCCCGCCATGCCACGCGCAACCGGATGACCTTGACCCGCACGCGCATGCCCGCTGGGGAGCCAAGCCGCCGCTGCAGCGCCGCCTGCGGACCGCGTGGATTCGCCGCGCCTGCCTACCCAGCACACAACCCGACTACCTTGTGGAGGAAGAGGAATGAAGACAAGGGCAGAGGTGTCTTTTTCCTCACATTCTCTCCCCTCAAACCTGAGAAACGATTATTTTAATCAGCGCGGTGTCTTTAACGAACATACACGAATTCATTGGTACTAGGCAAAGTTACGCGTTTACAGTGTGAGTCAGCAAATATGTCGTTTTTGCAGTGTCCTGCAGTAAATTTTCCATAAAATATAATGTTCACACATTAAAATTTTCACGGAAATGACTGAAATTAGTTGGAGATGACTCGTTATAACAGGCGGCAATATTGTGCAGATTATTCCGGTGGAATGAACATGTAGGTCTCACATACTTTATACTATTATCCGATCTACCCATTTACGTTAATAAATAAATGATTAGTTGAGCTAAAGGCTCATCTGTTTTTTTACCAAAGACTGTGGGGGGAGATCCCCACACATTTTTATTAATTTAAAAAACAGGCATCTGTTGATAATCCACTCTCTGTACCCTCCCCTACCCATCAATTTGTATTGGATAAAAAACTGAGTTTATCCATACCCTACCAAATGAGATGGGTAAAGGATTATGGGTACCCACCAACAGGCACAGACGGGAGTTGAACTATTTAGTCTGATTGTTCAGCCCAGAAAAGTCGTAGACAGAGGACCTGACGAGTGTTATTGAGGAGCATGATTTTGACCTGCAACCTCTGTTGCTGGCACATGCTTCTTTGACGACGACATGTCCGTCCTTCCGGAGATTTTATTTCAGAATAAGAGAGTGTAAACTTCCTATATCTATATGGCACGCTATTGATGTTAGAAAGTTCCGTCTTCCTTCACACACCCTCCAACGGGACAACGTCAACTTCCAAACACAGTTGGATAATATACGACGCTGATGCTCTGTACGTCCACCATACAAGTCTGAACAGCTGACGGCGTGTTTTCAATTCAGTTGAACTCTGAATTATCCAGTCCTTGGATTTCTTAATGCGAAACTTGAAACCCAAAACCAGATTCCAATGTATATATATCCAACTGCAGTGGGATTTAATTGTGGGAACATTCAGCTGACACAAAGCATACAACCTACCTGTGCCCTCCTAGCCCAATCAAGGAGATTCCATTCCAATGTATATATCCTGGGACTGGCATCCTGGACGCCGAGAGGGCCCGAGGTTCTGAATTATTTTCTTCGCGGCCTCGCTTTCGGATTGCGTGAGCGAAAGGCGAATAATAAACAAGTATTGTTCGTACCATGAATGGAAGCATCGGGCGTTCAGATAAACAAAGGAATGGAAGGTTTGGAATAGGGATAGAATATGTGTACGCGCGCGCCGGGGCTGTCCAAACGCAAGCGCCGCCAAAAATTATGACATCTATCAAGGCACGCATCTCGCCTTTTGGGTTCACGTCAAGACTCGTGTCTTATGTTAGTGTCGTCCTATAATTCAGAGGCAGGGGCAGGGCTCACAAACAATTCAGAACCGAAGATTGTAACATCTATTCAACATTATTCTACACGCCATTTGCAATGTGGCAACAAGTCAGCGAAGTTAGCAGAACCACACACATTCTACTTTCTATTTGAGGACAATGAGTGTACTCCACAATAAGAGACTAGGTCACAAGGCCCTGTTTGGATTGCTCCAGGCTGCTCGCTAGGCACCAGGCATCGATTCCAGGCTTTCATTTCTGAGCACCTGGGATGTTGAGAAAGTAGGCAATTTCATTATTAATTTCAGAACATAAATCACGACATTCTTAGACACTAGCATATATAAACTTGACATACTAGTTGAACCCCACAAAATTAATATGAGCAACAACATATTTAAACCAGTAGGCATACTGAAAATATAACAGATCAGATCACGGTCTCTAATAGTGGTGGAGCACCAGTGTTGTTGTTGAAGATGGGTCAAAGTAGCTAGCAGCAGAGACGATGGTATGTGCCACCGCCGGATGGGAAGACAAGACGCCGTGGAGATTGGGAGTAGTCGTGCGAAAAGCACTTCCCAAAAATTTATTATCCTCTTCCAGTGCAGGATCATAAAGATGAGGGTTTCAGACCTACTCTCCTAATCCCCAATGCACTAAGGAACTTGGGATGGAAAGACTATGATGATGGCGAAGTAGCAAAAATACCTAACTCGAATATATATAGATGCATATAGGTTGTTTATAGAGGAAATTCGGGATGATCTTGTGTCGCAGTCACGATCTAAATCGACTAGGATTCCAACTTGCAAACATAAAGGCTGAGTAACAAAAACTAAGCTTAGAGTTTATATTTTTCTCCACAACCTTAACTTCCCTTGAGCAATTTGTTAAATGTGTCTTACAGAAATCTGCCAAAAAAAAGATTTGATCATTATTAATTTATTAGTAAAAGGGCTCTTGAGCCTTTTATTCTAGATAGCATGCAAATATTAGTATATTTGGTTTCATGATCAATATGAGGTATTTCCAGACAAGCCTATCCGGGGTATGCAGTAGTTTCTGCTGAAAGTATAGTTGCTAGAAGAGATATGCGTCTTCTGCAATGTGATTACTCTTTTGATTAGTTTGGTAACTAAACACATCTCTGTTAGACAAGTGTTTTATGAGTAGGTAGTCCCACGACTATACTAGTCCTTGTATTATTGTCGTTTTTAGCAACTGCTGGAGTTCGTTGCTATAACCTTTAACAATGGACTATCCCTCGTTGTACACACCTTTCAGCAACTTCAAGCATTAAGGGTTCTAGTGGAGTAGTCCCAGATGGATTTTTCAGATAAGGGCCGGGCCTATATATAGCCCTATTAGTGCCAACCAGAGTCAAATCCTACCAGCAGATTTGCTTTTGTTGTGGCACACATCTCCAGACAAGGGCTTTGCAAATCTTTGTGGATATACTATATATTGTACTATAGTAGTACTTTATGACCAAAATCAAAAAGGAAGAAACAAAGTTGCTGGCGATATCTGAGCACAACTAGGCTGTGGCTAGACACTCTAGTCTGTGGTTTTGTATCATTAGTCAGAAGTCTATGTTAGCGCTAACATACCTACTGTGGATAAGGCAGAGGCGGCCAAACTATCACCACACAATCATGGTTCGGTCTATTACTAAAACATTCTCAATTTTCCACAAAGGGAAAATACACAGAATAGCGAATAATACAATAGTTCGAAGCTCAAACCATCACATTATCCAGCAATAGTTGATACAGAAATCCATACTTCGAACAAAAGAGTACATTTAGGGAGGATTACATAAATAGCTCGTCGCCACACTGGCAGAATCATCAGAGTAGCTGCAGCGTCTGGGATAGCTGCGGAAGACAGAAGTACAATAAATCTTCAAAAGAAGCCTGAGCGTAGGAACGTGACGTCTACTCCTCATCGGTGAAGTCGTAGTCGGGTTCACCTACCAAATAATTTTCAGTACGGTTTGTACTGGCCACATCTCCCATCCTATGCTTTGCTTTTGCTATGTAGTATTTGGTGGGATGCAAAGGATATAATCAATCGACCTAACATATGGCTGTGGTTTTCTATGCAAGTAGTGACCAATATTATATAATAAAATTCATCAAGTTTTAACCCATCTCATCCACATATCCAACCCATTCCATAACTATCACACACATCTCACCCTCTCGCACTCAGTCGACAGGTCCAACTCCCTCTCAGAGCCTGTCTCAGCAGCTCACAGCCAGAAGGGCAACACCACGGGGAAGAATAGAAGGACTCATCTCACTACTCCCGAAAAGCGTGGGTCTTAGGAAAAAGCCATACCAGTGGCTCGTGGACTCTATATATAGATTCATAAACTCTGCAGAGCGTGTACTCCCGTAACCACAAGATCACTATCATCGGCGGTGCCCAGCCTAAGCTGATTCCGGCTGCTTTCCAACCGGTGTGATGCCACCCTACCACTCAGTAATGGGACATCCCGGATAGGTACCACCGGCACACTGAGACTGTGAGACATAGTACCAGGCCCCCGAGGTCACTATGTTGTCTAAGGAGGGTGTGGGTCTCCATGCCCGTACCTCCTGACACTATCTGGTAACAACCTAGTAGTAGTGGCACCGTCCTAGCTAGTCAGACATCCGTCTCCTGCCCATACAAGAGCGAGTGGTGAGCACGTAAGTCCCAAGGTTCCGGTCCTTAAGAGATATCAGGTCCTAGGGGGATCAGACAGGATTATCTTCTCATAGGGACTACAACAGTCCGTGCTACAATAGCACCTTCTACCCGGGGCCTCGCTCCACGAAGGCTCTCACCCCGGGATCGCCATATACCTCATAATGTGCCCGCCGTAAGCACCTCACACGGGAATGCCTAGAACACATCCCCCAGCAAGACTCGCCCACATGGCTCGTCGTAGAATCCTATCCGATCGACTCAACCCTCACCACACACCCAAGACGCACGCAGCACTCTCCCCGAGTAAACTGGCACCACGTGCCTTAACCATATAACCATACTCTCCACCACGCATCACATCACACAGATATAAGCGTAGTAGAAGTAAAGCATCATAAGTAAATAAGCATACGTCTAGCCTATCAGCGGGTGTGTAGGAGTAAGGTTGCGTCAAGGTAAAGGCTCATCAAGCAAATCTACCATGCAACCTATCATCAGGTGATATTCATAAATAAAGCACTAGCAACCTAGATATTATGCCATGCATAATAGGATCTATGAGGTTGGGTGGGGTGTGGCACCTGCGAAGTCATCACCGAGCTCCTCCTCATACTCGTAGTCATCCTTCTCAAACTGCTCCTCTGAAATGAGACATAATAGCCGCGTTAGCGGCTCCTATAGAGTCAACACAAAGAATTAATAAAATTCAATAACTCTAAATGTACTCATACATAAGCCTATGACGTAGAGAACATTTTTATAAAAATTTAGATACTTGGTTCATATTTTTCAGAGTTCGCATGAATTAGTTATGAATTTTTGAAGTTTATTCTATTTTCTAAAAAAGAAAAAGGGCAGATAAACCTGGACACGACACGTGGTGGGTTCTAATTGGTCCACGTGGCATGCGGGTCTGGCAGAGGTGGCGTGGGGCTGACGTCATGCTGACAGCAGATGCTGACATCAGCACTGGGTGGATTCGGTCAGCAGCTGACAGGTGGGACCCACGGTCAGTGGCTGACAGGTGGGACCCATGGTCAACGGTCACTGATAGGTGGGACCGGGGTCAACGGTCAATGTTGACCGATCGACCGGGCCCCGACTAAGCCTCGGCGGGATTAGGTAGGGCCGGATCTGCGCCCGGTTGGGCCCGTCGGCCCGGACACGTGTCGGCTCGTGGTTCATCCACGTGGCCCTCCTGGGTCCTTACTGGGACGAGTGCTGGCTCCATGGGCTTGGTCTCCCGTGGACCATAGACAGAGGTGCTAGGTGGCGTTGCATGGTTGGTTTGGCCGGTCCACGTGGACGTTGTGGGCTCGGTCCACACGGGGCAGGGGAAAATCCCCTTCTTCTCCGTGCGTGCACGCTGCGGCACGACGGCGCTTGGCCGGCGACGGGCGGCGCTGCACCCCCGACTAGCTTGGGTGGCTAAGGCAGTGGCCAGGGCTCCACCAAGGTCAGGCAGGCGCGATGGCGACGATTCAGCGGGCGCTCGGCATCGGGGCTGGCCAGCGCTCATAAGGCAGCGGCGCGAGGCGGCGGAGCTGTGGCTGTGAGGCAAAGCGGTGCACGGGAGTCATCTTTGACTTGCGCTACGGCTTCCTGAGTACAAGACGAACGCAGTGGGGCACTCAATTTGGGGAAATCGGCTCCTAGGCCGGCGATGAGCTACAAGGCACGGCGGCGGCTGCCGGCGACGGCGAGGCCAAATTCGCCGACGGTGCTTCACCTCCTCCTCCATCTTCTACCGATTGGAGAAGCTCAGATCTCCAGGGGTCTACGGCGTAACTATCGGAGGCTCGCGCGGGCGCATGCGATGATGAATGTCATGACGGCACTCCGACGGTCAGGCGCATGGTGACCGGGGCTGCAAAATCGCGTGGCCCTTACTATGGTCAATGCCAAGCCCCAAGGGGTTGCCAGGTAGGTGTCCTAGGACTAGGCGAACATGCTGGCGAGGTGGTGAAGAGAAAAAGGGAGGAAAGAGCGGCAGCGGCCTCACCTGCGTGGCGCATCGGTGATGGTGGTGGTTTGGGGACGTGGAAGCCGAGCAGCAGCAGTCGTGGTGGTCGAGCAGAGCCGCCGGGTCCTCCTCCGACGAGCAGCAACGGTGGTGGTACGTGGGTCCGGCTCTGACAGCGGCAGCTCTTCTCCGCCTCCCTCTTCCCCTCTTCTTGCTTGGACAGGCGAGTGGTGGTACAGCTGGTGTTAAGGTGACTGCGCGGCACGGGGGAACCCTGGCGGCCCGGTGCTCCTCCCTTTATAAGCACGGCGGCCGGCGGTGGACGGTGGGGATCGGAGATCCTCATCACGTGGTTGAGCGTGGCCGCGCGTTAGGGTTAGGGTTCGGGTGCGCTGTCGAGGCAGACGGACGGCATCCGGGCCACGGCGGCGGGTCACGGGCGCCGGATGAACGGCGGGACGCTCGTTGCCAAAAATGGCACGGTGGACGGGACGGGTGTGCTGCCAGAAATGGGAACGGTACAGCTGACAGGCGGGGACCGGGCGTCAGGGGCAGCAGTGGCCTTGCTGGGCCGCCTTGTTGGGCCAACGGTGCGCCGATTGGCTTAGCAGGCCGAGGCAGGCCGTTGCGGGCAGGCGCGGGCACGCGGCTGGCCGAGCTGGCTTGCGGCGCGTGGGGTTGCTGGGCCGTGCCGGCTGGCTGGGCCAGCGCGGGGGAAAGGCAGGCCGCGCGGCTGCGGAGCAGGCCGAGCTGGGCCAAGGCAGCGCGGGGAGGCAGCAGGCGGGCCTGATGGCTTACTGGGCTGGTCTGGTGGCCTGGGCTGCTTTCCTCTTTTCCTTTTCTTCTTCTTTTCTTTTTCATTTTCTATTTCTATTTCCCAAACACTAATCCATACCATGATCAAATTAGTGTATGCATGTTAATGACTATAGCACCAACATCATACTAGGTTCACTAGAGTCTCATGGTGATATTGGTAGCCATGTCCAAGGTTAGTATGTCTACATATATATGTGTTAAATGATTATTTGATTTTATTAGACATTGCATAAAATCAAATAAGAGGCAAATCATACTCTTGTAAAATAAAATGCAAATGCTCTAACTAACTTTGGTGCTACTTGTGCAACTTATCGGGTGTTTTCCTACATGCCATTCACCAACAATGGAATACTTACGAAAATTTTTTGAAAGTTCGTATTTTTGGTGTTTGGATTTTTGGGGATGTTACAGTCCGACCCCCTTATGAGAATCTCGTCCTAGAGATTCAAAAGTGTAACTTACTCTTCAAACAGGTAGGGGTAGAGCCTCCTCATTTCTGACTCTTTCTCCCAAGTTGCTTCTCGTTCTATGTGATTGCTCCACTGAACCTTCAAGTATGGCGTGCTAGTGTTTCTGGTTTCCTTGGTGGTTCTATCCATAATGCGGATGGGGTGCTCTTTGTACTCCAAGGTGTCCTAGATATCAAGTGCCTCTGCGGGTATCAGGTGCTCTGACGGTTGCAAACACTTGCGCAGTTGCCACACATGGAACACTGGGTGCACTCCTGCTAGTTGCACGGGTAACTCAATTCTGTAGGCAAGCTTGCCAATTCTCTCACAGATTCTGTACGGTCCCACATACCTTGGTGCTAGCTTCCCTTTCACATGAAATCTAACGATCCCTCGAAGTGGGGAGACCTTGAGATAGACATAGTCCCTGACTTCAAACTCGAGGTCTCTACGCCTTTTGTCGGCATAGCTCTTCTGACAGCTCTGGGCAATCCTCAGATTCTCTCGCACTTGGGCAACTCCTTCTTCGGCCTCCTTGATGGTGGCAGGGCCAAAGAATGATCTTTCCCCTGTTTTGGACCACATCAGGGGTGTTCTGCATGGTCTTCCATACATAGCCTTAAATGGTGACATCTTGAGACTAGCCTGGTAACTGTTGTTGTAGGAGAACTCTGCAAAGGGAAAACTCTTCTCCCAATCAGTTTCATATTTCAGAACACAAGCTCGGAGCATATCTTCAAGAATCTGGTTCACCCTCTCTGTCTGACCATCTGTCTGAGGGTGGTAAGCGGTAATGTAATCTAGCTTGCTCCCTATTGACTTGTTCAGGGCCTTCCAGAACTTGGATGTATACTACGGCCCACGATCAGATATTATGCTCTTAGGGGCTCCATGCAGCTTGAGAATGTTTTCAACATACAGATCTGCTAGCTGGCCAACTCGGGCATCATTCTTGATGGCTAGGAAGTGAGCTACCTTAGTCAAGTGATTGACTATCACCATATAGCATCATGGCCCTTCGAGGTTCGAGGCAAACCCACAATGAAGTCCATAAAAATGATATCCCATTTCCATTCAGGTATATCAAATGGCTTTAGCAGTCCTACAGGTCTCTTGTGCTCAGCTTTGATGCGTTTACAAATGTTGCATCTAGCAACATGACCTGCGATATCTGACTTCATGTTCTTCCACCAGAATCTCCTCTTCAAATCAACATACATCTTAGTACTGCCTGGGTGGATGCAATACTTGGAGTCATGTCCTTCAGATAGGATCTCATCGTGGATAGGTGGGTCTGCAGGTACACATATTCTATCCTTGTACTAATAGGTACCTTGTTCATCTTCACTGAACTCTGGGCACTTGCCTTGCATCAGGAGCTCGTGTATCTCCGAAATCTCTGGACAATGGCACTGGGCTTCACAGATCCTATCCATGAGGGTGTAGTGTACATGAAGCTCATTCAATAGGCCATGGGGTATCACCTCCATCTGTAACTCATCAATGCCCTCTTGCAACTCCTTGGGCAAGGTGGTGGTGAATAGAGCATGACAATGGCTTTTGTGGCTAAGAGCGTCAGCGACCACATTGGCCTTCCTAGGGTAATAGAGAATCTCCACGTCGTAGTCATTAATCAACTCAAGCCAACGATGCTGTCTCATGTTCAGATTTTCCTGGGTGAAAAAGTACTTCAGGCTCTTGTGATTAGTGTAGATTTCACACTTGTTCCCAATCAGGTAGTGCCTCCAAATCTTTAATGCATGGATCACAGTGGCAAGCTCGAGATCATGGGTAGGGTAACGCTGTTTGTGCTCCTTAAGTTGGCGGGAAGCATAGGCAATGACTTTCCCATTCTGCATCAGAACACAACCGAGCCCGTGGCAAGATGCATCGCTATAGACCACAAAGTCCTGGTGGATATCGGGCAAGGCAAGAACAGGCGTTGTGGTGAGCTTCTCCTTTAGGGTCTAGAAACTCTGTTCGCATTAGGGCGTCCATTCAAACTCATTGGTATTCTTCAAGAGGTTGGTCATGGGGCGAGCTATCTTGGAAAAGTTCTCGATGAATCGGTGATAATAACCAGCCAATCCCAAGAAACTTCTCACAGCGGTCACATTCTATGGCTGCTCCCATCCCTTCACTGTCTCAATCTTGGAGGGATCAATAGCTACTCCGTCAACACTGAGTACATGGCCTAAGAAAGCGACCTCCTCAAGCCAGAACTCACACTTGTTGAACTTGGCGTAGAGCTGATGCTTTCTCAACTTCTCCAACACTATCCTCAGATATTGTTCATGCGCCTCGATGGTGGCAGAATAGACAAGGATGTCATCAATGAAGACCACCACAAACACTTCTAGCTCCTACATGAACACTTTATTCATCATGTTCATAAAATAAGCCGGTGCGTTCGTAAGATCGAAGGACACGATGATGTACTTATACTGCCCATATCTGGTGACAAATGCTGTCTTGGGAATGTCCTCTTCTCTGATCTTCATCTGATGGTAGCCTGATCTGAGGTTGATCTTGGAGAAATACTTGGCATTGTGCAGCTGGTCTAGCAGGTCATCTATCCTCGACAGGGGGTACTTGTTCTTTATGGTCATGACATTCAGGTTCCTGTAATCAATGCACATCCTTTGCGTAGCATCCTTATTCTTAACAAATAGAATAGGGGATCCCCAGGGTGAGGCACTGGGCCTAATGAACCCTTTCTCGGATAACTCCTCAAGCTATTTCTTAAGCTCCTTAAGCTCGTCAACTGCCATACGGTAGGGTCGCTTGGAAATAGGACTCGTACCAAGCAATAGGTTTATCACGAACTTAACATCCCTATCCGGTGGCATCCCTGGTAGCTCTTCAGGAAAGACATCGGGGTACTCATGAACTATAGGCACTTCCTCAAGTGAATTCTCTTCAAAGGCACCCAGCATGGAAACATCTGTCCCTTTGTTTGGTTCACATCTGATCCGGCGACCACTTGGATGGGTTATATCCATAAATCTAGGCGAGCAAGATATCACTCCCTTGTTCTGGGTTAACCAATCCATCCCTAGAATGACGTCTAGGCCTTCGAAGGGTAGCAAGGTAAGATCAGCAAGAAAGGTAAGACCCTCGATTATGATACTCACTCCCTTACATCTTTTGGTACAACAAACGTTGCCCAAAGGTGAACTGGTGTATAAGGCTTGTTTTTGTGGAGTGACAGGTATATGGTGCTCTCGTGCAAACTGGGTGGATATATAAGAACATGTAGCACCTAAATCAAACAGCACGGATGCCTTAACTCCATGCACTAAAACATACCGTACACCACGTCGGGGGCACTCTGGGCAGCCTCTGCTGTGATGTGGGCGAGGTGGCCACGGGGTACTCCAGATGGCACCTGCTTGTACGAGGTGCCCTGGTTCTGTCTGGCGGGCGCTGGTGTAGCCGGTGCAGCCTTGTTCGGGCACTCGGCTGCCTTGTGACCCGGCTGAACACAAGCGAAGCAAGTGTAGGTCGTGCCGCCTGTGGGGGTTGGCGTGGTGGCCCTCCACATGCTACCTCCTGGTGCGGCACGAGCGTACGCTTGGTGGTCCTGAGCAGGGCGAGGGTGGTTTTTGGTGTGGGTACCACCGCCTCGGCTCAAACTGTGTGCAACTCCCTGGGCGAAGCGAGAGCGGGGAGGCTGAGATGCCTCACCACGCAACCTCCATGGGGCAGGTATGCAGGAGGTGCCCTCAGCACGGTGCTTTTTGGTTTTGCCAAGTGCCTCCTTCTCTGCGAAAACCTCATCGCGGTCCTTCTCAATCTCCATGCACCTGTCGATCAAGTCACGGAGGGTGTGGCTCTTGGTGCCTAAGAGGGAGAGCCTGATGTGGCTACACAAGCCCTTGTGGTAGTAGTACATCTTCTCCTTCTCAGAGTTCACCACTGAGGCAGGTGCATAGCACAGCAGGTTAGTGAAGCGGGTGGTGTACTCATGCACCTTGTCATCCCCCATGGAGATGTTGCAGAACTCATTCTCCTTCTCCAGCGTGCCCTCGCAAATGAAGAACGCATGGAACTCCTCCATGAACTCATCCCAGGAGATGTTAGCGGGGTCCTAGTGGGTCTCACAGAGGATGTCCCACCAAGATCTCCCAGCACCCACAAGCTGGTGAGTTGCCAAGCCAACACACTCCTCGTCAGTGCAAGTGGTCAAGTCTAGCTTCTTCTCGATTTCCTGAGCCAGTCATCGGCAGCGATGGGGGTCGATGTTGGTGCCATTGAACGTTGGGGGCCTCAGCTTGAGAAAGAACTCTAGCTTCTTGTAGTAGTCATCGCGTGGCTCCCTGTGGTGGGGGTGCAGCACACTCTCAGCTAAGACTCGAAGAAGCTCGGTCTGCTGAGCCATCACATCCGCCAAAAGTGGCACGGGTGGTGGTGGTGGTGGAGCTGCATCTCCTCCAGCGGCAGGCTTGGGCTCAGGCTCAGCAGCAGGCTATGGTGGTCCTCCAGCCATGCCCCCAGCAGCTGGTTCCGGCTCAACAACCAGTGGTGGTGGTGGGTGTGCGGGCTATGGGGTGGCAGCATGAGGTGGCTCCTCAAGGACGAGGGGTATGTGACCAATGCGTCCATGACCACGACCCTGACCACGACCGCGTCCACGGCCCCTGGTGGGCGTAGGTGAAGGGGAGCGATTGTTTAGGCGGCTGGTACGACAAGTGGACATCCTGCTTAGCATAAACCTCGGATTAGGGCACATGAGTGCATGTGATATAACTTTGACATTAATGATGTAATAATTAAACTGGCTTAATGATTTAAAAATATTTAAATCTATCCAACACTCATACAAAGAAGCATGAAGATCTAAAAAGATGCGATAAAATCTGAATCACCCATTACATCAGGTGGGTACATGGCGTTACCTCTAGCAACTATGCTAGGAGGCTCGCAAGAAACGTATTACACGCAGGTAGTTCTAGCAAAAGGGGTGGACAAACTACTCAACAACATGGTGAGTCTGGTCATTCGGCCACACAGGGCCCATCATCTCCTGATCCTACACTACACTAAATCATCCCTAGAGGTTGGTCCAGACTGTAAGTTGTGAGGGAATACTGATGCCAGAAGCTTGGATCTGCTCGTTAGTCATCCGAAGGCAAGAAATGTAATGACGGGCCTCCTCGAGATGTGGGGTGGACACTGACTATCCGCTGAGTCCAGTGGTGGGGCACCCACTCAAGTTGAGGCGAGATTGCCCCAGTTCGAACGTCTCAACTCTGACCTTCTTACGGGCTCGTAAGGGAAGCTTGTCCTGTAATTCCTAGTACTCCCTAACTCTCTTGCGATCTAACCTCTTCCAAGCCTCCATGGTGAGTTTGAGCTTGTCCATGAGGTATGCTGTCTTGTGGACGTAGTTGATCAGGTGTCCCTGGTTGTAACCGGCAAGGGTGCGTGCCTCCATCAACCTCTCATGGAGTGCACTACACTGCTCACGAAGTCTATCCCTGTAGAGGGCATCATCACACTGCATCTGGAACATCTTTGCATAGTCCTTGTTCTTCTCTGCTAGAGTGGTCTCAAGATCCTAGATCTTCTTGTTGAGTCGGCTGTCATGGAGCTGCAGCTTCTCCATTTCATTCGTCAGCCTGGCAATCTGGTCCTGGTGAGTGTGCTCCTTGCATGCTAACTCATGCTCTAGGTCTGCAATCTTCTGCTTCCATGCTGCCTCCTTGCTCTCTAACTCGTAGATCCTCTTGTCAACCTTCATCAGGTAGTTGCGATCACGGCGTCCCTTTCGCTTTAGCTCAGCAATGTACATATCCTGGCACTGTAGGTACATCATAGAGGTGCAGTGGCAAGGGTTGCGGTCAACTCTGGTATTCTACTTGGTTGCCCTCCCAAGTACCCTACTGAACGTCGAGGGCACGAGGAAGCAAACGAAAGCGACTCTCCTTTAGGTAGTCAGCCCCGTTGCGCAGCATAGTGCGAAGTGCCTGGCGCGAAACGGTCTGAACACACATGTTGGTGCTGTTGTCAAAGGCGAAGTTGGTGAAGGCAGCAACTCCAGGCAGGTTTATGCTTGCAGACACGTTGATGTAGACTGCCTTGTAGCCCTCAATGCCTCCTCCAAGGGCGGGCTTGCCGTGACAAAGGTACTCGATGTTCTCCATGGGAACACCAAGCTCGGTGAGAACCTTGCGAAGCATGTGAGCATAGCCTCCATACTCCGTCTCGTTGAGTCTGTACTTGAAAGTCCTCGGTTTGGTTTTGGATAATTGATAAAACCTAAGGACTAACCTTGTTTCTAAGTGGATGATTTAGAGAAAGGTAGTCCATGCCAAGTGAAGCTTAATGTTGAGGCATGACATGAAGTTATGTAATCTAAGCATGGTGAAGATCAAGATGGGCTTGGCTCGATGGACTGGTTGAAAATGTGAAGGGCAAGTTGAGGCTTCGAAGCAAAGGACCATGCGATGGTGAAGCTTGGGCAAGACTTAGCGCCATTGGACTGACCAATGGTGAAGAGCAAGTAAGATCGAGATCGATGGACCAAGACAGTTACATGATGACATGGGGTGTCACATGTCATGTAAAGGCTTGGCGGTTGATGAAATGACAAAATGGGCTCAAGGCAAAGTTATATCCTATAGGGACATTTTGTTTTGCACTCAAAACACCATAAAGGGTGTGAGTGGTTTAGGATCGATAGCCGAACTATGAAGAGGGGAGATCTTTGGTATTTCAGTTCATGAGTGCCACTAGGTCCATCCTTTTATGTGATTGCATTTAGGATCTAGTGTGCGATGAAAATCCTTTGAAAATGCTTTGAAAAATGATAACACACATGCACATGGAGATGTCACTTGGTGGTGTTGGCACATTTGCAAAGGAGAAGAACTTTTGAAGAACTCTTGTGCTGAAAAAGAGAAGGTGATGGTTCTTAGGTTTGGAAAATTCTTTGATCCCTAATGATTGGGATAAATAGGATATGGTGGTTGTGTATTCCTTTGAACAAGCTTTCCATAGATTCCAAGATCATCGAAAACAGAGTTCGGGGCTAAGAGATATGTCCGTTTTAGTGCGGGGTGGTGCTGGACCAGCGGAAGTTCTGGTGGGCCTAGACCGGAAGTTTCGGTTAGCCCAGCCTGAGCAACTGCGCACCTCAATTTACTTCTGGTTCACGACCGGAAGTTCCGGTGGAAGTTCCGGTGGTCACCGGAAGTTCCGATAAAGGACCGGAAGTTTAGGTACTGTGACCGGAAGTTCCGATCAGCCCAGTTTACAGCACAACGGTCGGATCTCCGACTGACCAGAAGTTGTAGTGGAAGTTTCGGTGGAAGTTCCGGTGGATGACTGGAAGTTCCGGTTAGATGACCGAAAGTTTCGATAGACCAGATCTGGGTTGACTTCGCGCACAACAGCTAGATCTGGACTAACCGGAAGTTCCGGTGGGGCTTAACCGAAAGTTTTGGTAGGCCAATCTGGAGCAACTATATATGCATTTTGGACGGCCGTTGGGAAGGGATCTCTCCCATTCTTTCATTCTTGAGCATCTTTTGAGTGGATAAACTCCCTCCCACTCATCTCTCTTGCTTGCTTGCTTGATTCAAAGAGAGATTGAGTGAACCTAGTGCATTGCATGATTGGAGATCATCTAGTGGCAATTGTGGGTTGATTTGCTGGTGGATTTCTTGTTACTCTTGGTGGGTGCACGCCACCTAGCCGGCTTGGAGGTTGTGGAGGCATTGGGAAGAGTTGGTGATTGTTCTTGCCCACCTCCGATGATTGATTTGTAAGAGGTTCTTGAGCTTTCCTCGGCGGAGTGCCAAAAGCTACTCTAGTGGAATGCGCGTGTCATTGAGTTACCACGCTTGAGAGTGGTGTCTTGCAGTTCCCTTACGAGGGATTGCCTTGCGAGGCAAGTGGCTTACGAGCGCACCGAAGAACCATCTAGGTGTTGGTCGACACAACCGGTGACGTAGCTTGTCGGTACACAAGTGAACACCGGGTGAACAAAAATAATTATGTCATCCTCTTGTCTCCCGGTGATTGGTTCTTCATTGATATTTATATTGTTGTCATTGTGATTGATTGAATATCATCTTGGTAATTGGCAACATCTTCACTTCACCGTCGGTATTGAAATTGCCATCCTACCTCTTGTATTTACTTTCTTATTTATATTGTATAGCTTGTGTAGAATTGGTTATCTTGATAGCTCAATAGATTAGAAAGTAGTGACATAGTCTTTGTGTGACATAGAGATCATAATATATATTAGAATTGTCATTAGGAGGCTTGCTCACAATCTAGGCTAGGCAAAACCACATTTACGCCTTTTATTATACTAATCAAGTTTTGTCTAGTGGTTTGTAGAATTTCTAATAGGCTATTCACCCCCCTCTAGCCATCTAGGACCTTACAGTACTCAACGACATCCATTGGCGGCAACGGACCAAGCGGCAAGTTGGGTCCATCTGCTGGTTGACACGAGAATGGAGTTAGAAATCTATGCAAGCCATGCATAAAAGCGCTATGCAAGGTCGGTATATAACCAAAAGAGATCAAGTTCTCCTAATTCTATCGTCCAATCCTAGGGTCTCGTCCTAAGGTCAAGCATGGCTCTAGTACCAACTGAAACATCCTCAATTTTCTACGAAGGGAAAATACACAGAATGGCGAATAATACGATAGTTCGAAGCTCAAACCATTACATTATCCAGTAATAGTTGATGCAAAAATCCATACTTCGAACAAAAGAGTACATTTAGGGGGGATTACATAAATAGCTCGTTGCCACACTGGCGGAATCATCAGAGTAGCTGCAGCGTCTGGGATAGCTGCAGAAGGCGGAAGTACAATAAATCTCCAAAAGAAGCCTGAGCGTAGGAACGTGACATCTACTCCTCATCGTTGAAGTCGTAGTTGGGTTCACCTGCCAAATAATTTTCAGTATGGTTTGTACTGGCCACATCTCCCACCCTATGCTTTGCTTTTGCTATGTAGTATTTGGTGGGATGCAAAGGATATAATCAAGCGACCTAACATATGGCTGTGGTTTCCTATGCAAGTAGTGACCAATATATATAATAAAATTCATCAAGTTTTAACCCATCTCATCCACATATCCAACCCATTCCATCACCATCACACACATCTCACCCTCTCGCACTCAGTCGACAGGTCCAACTCCCTCTCGGAGCCTATCTCAGCGGCTCATAGCCAAAAGGGTAACACCAGGGGGAAGAATAGAAGGACTCATCTCACTACTCCCGAGAAGCATGGGTCTTAGGAAAAAATCATACCAGTGGCTCGCGGACTATATATATAGATTCATAAACTCTGCAGAGCGTGTACTCCCGTAACCCACAAGATCACTATCATCGGCGGTGCCCCGCCTAAGCTGATTCCAGCTGCTTTCCAACCGGTGCGATGCCACCCTAACACTCAGTAATGGGACATCCCGGATAGGTACCACTGGCACACTAAGATTGTGAGACATAGTACCGGGCCCCCGAGGTCACTATGTTGTCTAAGGAGGGTGTGGGTCTCCATGCCCATACCTCCCGACACTATCTGCTAACAACCTAGTAGTAGTGGCACCATCCTAGCTAGTCAGATATCCGTCTCCCGCCCATACAAGAGCGAGTGGTGAGCACGTGAGTCCCAAGGTTCCGGTCCTCAAGAGATATCAGGTCCTAGGGGGGTCAGACAGGATTAGTCTGTGCTACAACGGCACCTTCTACTCGGGGCCTCGCTCCACGAAGGTTCTTAACCCCGGGATCGCCATATACCTCACAATGTGTCCGCCACAAGCACCTCACATGGGAATACACAGAACACATCCCCCGGCAAGACTCGCCCACATGGCTCATCGTAGAATCCTGTCCGATCGACTCAACCCTCACCACACACCCAAGATGCACGCAGCACTCTCCCCGAGTAAAGTGGCACCACGTGCCTTAACCATATAACCATACTCTCCACCACGCATCACATCACACAGATATAAGTGTAGTAGAAGTAAAGCATGCGTCTAGCCTATCAGCGGGTGTGCAGGAGTAAGGTTGCGGGAAGTTAAAGGCTCATCAAGAAAATCTACCATGCAACCTATCATCAGGTGATATTTAAAAATAAAGCACTAGAAACCTAGATATTATGCCATGCATAATAGGATCTACGAGGTTGGGTGGGGTGTGGCACCTGCGAAGTCGTCACCGAGCTCCTCCTCGTACTCGTAGTCCTCCTCCTCAAATTGCTCCTCCTCTGAAACGAGACATAATAGCAGCGTTAGCGGCTCCTATAGAGTCAACATAAAGAATCAATAAAATTCAATAACTTCAAATGCACTCATACATAAGCCTATGACATAGAGCTCATTTTTATGAAAATTTGGACACTTGGTACATATTTTTCGGAGTTCGTATGAATTAGTTATGAATTTTTGAAGTTTATTCTATTTTCTGAAAAATAAAAAGGGCAAATAAACCTGGACGCGACACGTGGCGGGTTCTAATTGGTCCACATGGCATGCGGGTCCGGCAGAGGTGGCGTGGGGCTGACGTCATGCTGACGCCAGATGTTGACATCAGCACTGGGTGGACTCGGTCAGCGGCTGACAGGTGGGACCCACGGTCAATGGTCACTGACAGGTGGGACCGGGGTTAACGGTCAACATTGACCGGTCAATGGTCAACGCCAACCGGGCCCTGACTGGGCCTCGGCGGGCTTAGGTAGGGCCGGATCTGGGCCAAGTTGGGCCCGCCTGGCCCGAGCACCTGTCGGCTCGTGGTTCATCCACGTGGCCCTCCTGGGTCCTTACTGGGCTAGTCCACGAGTGCTGGCTTTGTGGGCTTGGTCTCCCGTGGACCATAGACAGAGGTGCTAGGTGGCGTTGCGTGGTTGGTTTGGCCGGTCCACGTGGACGCTGTGGGCTCGGTCCACATGGGGCAGGGGAAAATCCCCTTCTTCTCTGTGCGTGCACGCTGCGGCACGGCGGCGCTTGGCCGGCGACGGGCGGCGCTGCGCCCCTGACCGGCTCGGGTGGCTAAGGCAGTGGCCAGGGCTCCACCAAGGTCAGGCAGGCGCGACGGCGGTGACTCAGCGGGCGCTCGGCACCGGGGCTAGCTGGCGCTCACATGGCGGCGGCGGGAGGCGGCGGTGCTGTGGCTGCGAGGCAAAGCGGCGCACGAGACTCATCATTGACTTGAGCTATGGCTTCCTGAGTACAAGACGAACGCAGTGGGGCGCTCAATTTGGGGAAATCGGCTACTAGGCCGACGGCGGCTGCCGACGACGGCGAGGCCAAATTCGCCGACGGTGCTTCACCTCCTCCTCCATCTTCTACCGATTGGAGAAGCTCGGATGTCCAGGGGTCTACGGTGTAGCTATCGGAGGCTCGCGGGGGCACGCGTGACGACGAATGTCATGGCGGCACTCCAGTGGCCGGGCGCATGGCGACCGGGGCTGCAATATCACGTGGCCCTTATTGTGGTCAATGCCAAGCCCCAAGGGGTTGCCAGGTAGGTGTCCTAGGACTAGGCGAACACGCTGGCAAGGTGGTGAAGAGAAAAAGGGAGGAGAGAGCGGCAGCAGCCTCACCTGCGTGGCGCGTCGGTGCTGGTGGTGGCTTGGGGACGTGGAAGCCGAGCAGCAGCGGTCGCGGTGGTTGAGCAGAGCCGCCGGGTCCTCCTCCGGCGAGCAGCAACGGTAGCGGCGCGCTGGTCTGGCTCCGGCAGCTGCAGCTCTTCTCCGCCTCCCTCTTCCCCTCTTCTTGCTTGGACAGGCGAGTGGTGGTGCGGCCGGTGTTAAGGTGACTGCACGGCACGGGGGAACCCTAGCGGCCCGGTGCTCCTCCCTTTATAAGCACGGCGGCCAACGGCAGACGGTGGGGATCGGAGATCCTCATCAAGCGGTTGAGCGCGGCTACGCGTTAGGGTTAGGGTTCGGGTGCGCGGCCGAGGCAGACGAATGGCATCCGGGCCGCGGCGGCGGGTCACGGGCGCCGGATGAACGGCGGGGCGCTCGTTGCCAAAAATGGCGCGGCGGACGGGACGGGTGTGCTGCCAGAAATGGGAACGGGACAGCTGACAGGCGGGGACCGGGCGTCAGCGGCACTGCGAGGTGTGCGGGCGCGCGCGGGGCAGCAGCGGCCTTGCTGGGCCGCCTTGTTGGGCCAAGGGTGCGGCGATTGGCTTAGCAGGCCGAGGCGGGCCGTTGCAGGCAGGCGCAGGCACGCGGCCGGCCGAGCTGGGCTGCGGCGCGTGGGGTTGCTGGGCCGTGCCGGCCGGCTGGGCCAGCGCGGGGGAAAGGCAGGCCAGCGCGGGCCATGATCAAATTAGTGTATGCATGTTAATAACTATAGCACCAACATCATACTAGGTCCACTAGAGTCTCATAGTGATATTGGTAGCCATGTCCAAGGTTAGTATGTCTACATATATATGTGTTAAATGATTATTTGATTTTATTAGACATTACATAAAATCAAATAAGAGGCAAATCATACTCTTGTAAAATAAAATACAAATGTTCCAACTAACTTCGGTGCTACTTGTGCAACTTATTGGGTATTTTCTTACATACCATTCATCAACAATAGAATACTTATGAAATTTTTTTGAAAGTCCATATTTTTGATGTTTGGATTTTTGGGATGTTACAGTTACCACGAGAAAGTATGTCTGGATGCTGTCAGATTCGAGTTTAGGTAAACTATAGGCTCCATAATATCGGCCGTGTATGCTCTATAATTTGTTTCAGGACGACCGTGCTATATATATTCCCAATGTAGGTCAATAACTTATTAATTCATCCTCCTCGGTTTTTAAGTTAAAAAGCGAATCAAACAAGAGAGTTGTCCATTATTTTAAAAAGAAATAGCTTAGGCTGAACACCATGAAGTTACAGCAAACCAAACAATTAAAATGCCGGCGACAATAATAGCAAAATCAACAAAAGAAAAACAAGGCAAAGGGATCTCCATTTTAAATTTATTAAAATGCGTAGCAATCCTTAAACGGGCCTAGGAATGCAAACTGGTGGATTCAAAACTTACTCAACACCTTAATTAGTCGTTAGCTTCGTACTCCGTTGATGGTTTTGAAATTTTGTACTAAGATAAGATAATTGAAGTGCGTTGTCAGATTTTATTACGAGTATAAACATATTATATGAGTTGCATCGGACATGCAACTTGTTTTTCTACTTGATTCACGGCTTGGAGAATTATTTAGCGATTAAGCCATGTGCTTTAATTCATCCAGGAATCGAACTTTGTACTATGCCTAGATGGATGCTGTTGTAACTTATATGGGTACAGAAGGTTTATGTTGTTCCAATTTATTTTTATGATCAACTTTTGCACCATGCCTGAACACTTAGCTCGGACGGGTATGAGAGAGAATGGCAGACAATGAAAACACTTCATATTCCAACTCATTTTGAAATAGAATCCGGCACCATGTTTGTATACTCTAACGTACTTATACAAACACAAAAAAGATTGAGTTTAGGAAGAGAAGATAGGAATTAATATAGATAGATAAATTGACTGGTAGTACGGACCAATCTGACCCACTTAGGTCCGTCGCGAAAACACGCAAGTGGAACTTGTGACTTGTCCAACCAGACGAGGACTGCTCGTTTTCAGATAGGTCCAACTGTCCAATATGGTAACTAGGTAGAAGCAATTATCCAAGTTTGATATAGACATGCACCAGGGTCCAACGCAAGAAGCCAAACACGTAAGTAGCGATCGCCGTGCAGCTGTCCTGCACTCGTAAGCCACTAGCTTAGGTCATTTAACTGTGTGGGAAAAAGAAATGCAAAGTCTTTGCTCAACAACTTCCATATTTCAATTCCCAAGAAAGAAACAAAAAGCTTCATGTTTCAGTTATTAAATGGCATGCGATGGATCAATCGTACTCGTACGTGTGGCCACTTCGCCAACTTCGAAGATACGGTGGATCAGTCTATCAGGGGCGCTTAAAGGAATAGAGTGTAGGTGTGTATTCATTGAGCAGGCGTGCATGTTTATGAGTCTCCATTTCTGTACTGTGTAATTCGTGAAAGAGTAACTTCAAAATGGGAAGTATAAAAGCAATGTAATTCCTTCGCACAGCTTTCAGTCCAGGAAATATTCATGAGGCTGTGCCAATTTAGTAACAAGAAAAGGGTGGCATTCCTTGCGCCAAGTTTTATTTCGTACAGGGAAAAGGAGGTGAACGACATTGCAACCTGGCGGAAAACCAACCAAGAAGAAATTGCTAATGGTGTCTACAACTCCACATTTGACAAGGCGTGTGAAGAGATGGCAGCCAAGTCAAGGATTCTTGAATGCCCTGAACTAAATCATAGGTCTCGTTGTTTACACTCACTTCATTTCAAATTATAAGTAGTTTTGATTTTTTCAGATTCATAGTTTTTACTAACATATTTTGTTTTTTATCAGTAATATTATATATCTAGGTCATAGCAAAAAAATAGAAAAACTAAAACGACTTGTAATTTGGAATAGAGAGAGCAGCGACTATAGGTTGCTGCACAATGTTTAGTTTGTTGCTGTGTTCTCCATTTTACTTGGATCTGTTTGATAACCTTTGAGTAATCATCAACTTGGCTTCCATTTGTGCAGCACATAAACACATGCAATTAAAATGTCGTATTGCCCGTCAGAAGCTACAGAACCCATGATTGCGTGTAGTTAAGCCACCGGTTGTCCAGTGTTCCAGATGACATGCATTACCATTGTTGAATAGCAAACACGGAAACAAACACCTCAACCTGCAGTCTCTCCACAACCAGCATTTCCTTTTTATACTCTCCATAAATGAAAGAGATGAATTTATGCATTTTTTCCTTAACCAAACTGACAGGTACTTGAGGAAAACAGAGATGGTAAATGGAAAAAATGAATTTATGCAATTTTTTCCCATTAACAGTTCTGACAGGTACTCGAGGAAAACAGAGATTGTTCAATGTGTCCGTGTTACTGGAATTGAAGATTGAGTCCGTGACAGAAGGATATATCATATCATATATCAGGGCAAAAGCAACAGCTCAAATTCAGAAATTATGTTACCTCAGACTCGTTTTCAGTATCTTCATTCTTTTAGCATCAATTTACATTCCACACGTCAATCAGGCATAAGTATATTATTACTACTTCACAGTATAGCTCTGTAAAATCGTCATCCATCAGAGGCCCAGCTCAACCTTTGCTGACTGGAACTCCTGATGGACCTATGCACTATATCATCACTGAGACCGTGAAAGTGCTTAATTCCATCACCCATTGTTGCCCCAATTGAGGCATACCAGGTTACATATCTGTATGAATCACCATGCTATCCCTAGTTGGACAGGTCAGCTAGTACTCCGAAAGAAACAACTTTCGAGAGATCGGTTACAATAATTACTATGTGGAAACAATTCCCAGTCGGTCAGAAACTCACGATATTTTCATTTTAATTATATGTTAACAACATAAATACGATATCGAAAGAAATTAAAAAAATCAAAGGTTGAAACATGGTAATATTTGAAAACGGTCATAAATATCACTATTCGGAATGATGAAATCTTCCATTCTCACTTTCATCCGCAGATCAATGTGACATCTTCTACCATCTATATGTTATAAGACCTAGAAAGGAAGAAATTGTTTATTTTGGCAGTATTCTGTACAAGGCGATTAGACCATTGAAGCCTTTATTTCTTAGAAAACAACAGGAACCATTATACTCCCTCCATCTCTAGATAAATCAATTCCTAGAATAAGCTTCTTTTATATTTTACTGGATTTATAGAAAAGAGCACAGATGCTTATGGCACCAATCAAGCACCTTATAAAATATATATACATATTATGGTGTATCTAATGGTAATAATTTGGTTTCATAACTCTTGTGTTCTTTTCTATAAAATATGGTCAAACTTTTAAAAAAAAGTTTGGCTTAAGATAACTATAGGAATTCATTTATTCCAGGAGAGAGGGAGTGTGTGCTGAGTGCATGACAATACATCTAGACATACAGGATACCACTTCTATCCAAAATGCAAAGTACGCATAAGAGAAATACAATTTTCTATTCTATTGAAAACTACAAGGAAAATTGCTCTACTGATTGCAGGTGAAAATAGCCATTAATTTTGAAAATTACATAAAAATGCGCTGCAGCCAAAGTTGCCACTGTTCATCAGCTAGTCCTTACATGGCGGAACAAGTAATGATACATATCAGTCCTTCAGAAGAATTGAGTATATTGTTTGTTAAAGTGAAGTTAGCACAGGCATGGAATGCTGATACAGTTTATATGAAACAGAGTTAGTTAAAAGTTACACCATGCATGCATGATTAACAGAGTTCATTGTATTCTCCACAAAGAATACAACTTCTCGAATAATCTCAATAATGACCGAGTATCCATAATCTAAGGGTGGTTTAAATCAGACAAGCATGCATGATTAACAGATTTCAAGAACAAAGGAATATGATGACCCAGCTACATCTTATAATAAGTTGCTCACCCTTGTCATTAAAGGTTGAACCACAAGGTAAAGAACATTATGATGCCATTACAAATGATTATGAATGTGCCTCTTACTTTTGACTTCCTTGAAGGTGATGCAGCTGTAGCCTCATGCTTGTTGACACCACTTGTTGCAATAACTGATCAAGAAAATAAATATAAGGAACATAATTTGCAACACAATAGTTAGGCACCTGTATCGCTCAATAAGGTAGCAATTCTTACAGAATTGCGTATGGTCACAAGAATGAAAAGAATGGGCATGGAAGAAGCAAGCCTTAAGAGTTAAAACTGCTTGATCCCATCAAAAAATTCATGCCAACTACAATTGGTTAGTACAACAGCCTGTATTTACGCAGGTCAGTGCCATTGCTTTGCAATCTCCTCATCGAGGATTTGGCAAGCCTGCTGCCTAGAACTGTCATCCAGATTTCTATTGCTCGTCAGTAAACTGCGTAGGGCTCGCAGTTCATCACAATTAGCCCGCTGGAAGAGCCCCCTCAGTGCAATAAGCAATGGATCCTGAGGTGGCATATTCTGATTGTCTCGATTCTCAGTTGTAACATGGGACCTTGATAGCCAGTACTCTGTACATATGTGATCTCTGTCCCGAGCCTCAATTGCCTGCCGTTAAATTCCAAAAAAATGTCAATCAGAACCATAAAAGAGCATTTCCATCATGTGTAACAGTGTGTTGCATAGAATGTCAAGTGAATGCAAATCATTAATGCCACACCTGAACTATTGCTGGTGTTAACAACCCAAACATTTCAAGACCATCAACTGATCCTGGAGGCTGTAGTGTAGGAAGGTTAGCTCTTCCCATATTGATCTGCCTCCTTATTTCCATATTGAGCCTTTCACGAACCATGTTCCAGCACTTGGTAGGAGAGATGTTTATGAAAATTTCACCAGGACAGTTTTCTACAGTCACCTGTAAATGCAATAAAATATCAACATACTGAAGAACGGATATATATAATTATATGGAAGGCACAAAATGCAAAAACTTACCATAAAAAGAGGTCCCTGCTGTCCAGCGTCCAATATTTCAGATATGTAGTATGTCATTTGTACTGGATCTACAACACTGAAGTATTTTACTCTGCTCCTAAACCCTGCATTTGCAAAGGGAAAACATGCTAAAAAAACATAGGAAAATATGGAACAAACTGCACATGAAAATCAAATCTGTGAATGAAGGTATTCAGATAAGTAGATAACACTAAGGTAACATTCCAATTAGCATGATAAAATCCAAAGGTGTTCACCCGGATTTAATCAACAAAAAAAAAGTGTTCACCCGGATATCATAAATGCTCAAGATGTCTAGAGGTATATCAATCTGCCAAAACAAACCTTTTGGGAAGATTGCTTGACTTGAGGACCACAACTTCCCAGATAGCACAACACCAATTTCTATAGGTTCAACAGAGCACTTGAATCTATGTACAACGTTAGCTATGCGAGGACCCTTCTGTGCAACTCCATTTCTGCTGTGATTTTCCAGAGCAGACTGCACTATCATAGCTGAATGGCCCCTAGCTCTAACTTCCACACTGGATAGAGAGTCAGATTGTCTTTGATGCCATCTCTCATTTAGTTGCTGATTACCAACAGTTGGATGCCCAAGATGGGCACTGCCAGTGCCTGAACCAAAAAAACCATATGAATTTTTCACAACTTGAGGATCTATGAGTTGCTTTGGAGCAGTGACACTACACAATGGTTCCTGAGACACATTTTGTGTTCTTGAAGCAGTATTGATAAACTGCTGGCTTGCAGTACGGGCTTGACTGCTATCTTTCTCAGTCATCACTGAGGTATTAGTTTCCTGTGTTAAGAATGTTTGATCCTTGTAAGAATGACAGAGAGTTGAATTGAAGTCTGATGATGCCATCAACCTATGAGAATTGTCTAAGTTTTCCAGATCTGGCTTCATGTTAGCTCCATTATCAATCATTGACAGTGGCCTGTTATGATACTCCCTAAGTGAAGATGTACAGTCTCCAGTCCGGGAAGAGGTTTCTCTACTCTCTTTAAATACTGCCAAGACATGCGTACTTCTCATGGATTCACCTGAAGTAACAAAGGGTCTTGTCATAGCATTTGCAGGAAATGATTGACCAGAAGGAACCATCAAGTTTGGTGATGCAACTTTGTGGCCTCCCATCCCTCCATTATGTTGTTGGCTGCCACCATTGCTGGTCGGACATGATAATTCATTCTTCACGCATGGCTCCTTCAGCTGTGAGACATTTTCTGATTTTATCTGCTTTGTCATAGGACGTGCATTATTTGCCTCCGGACTTATTTTAATTAAATTTGTACCTGGACAACCTAAATCCAGTGTCTTAATGTCATCGTTTTTCTGTTCAGTGCTAACAGAAGAAGGAACCAACGATACTGTTGATGCCTGTGACATGTATGACCGTCTTGGGCCATCAGTTAATCTGCGAACAATCTTAGAATCTTGAACCTTTTCCCGTTTGACACACGAGCTCAAACTTAATCCAAGATCAGAGACACCCCATCTGTGAATGGCACTTAGCTTTCCCCCTAACGCGTCAGCTAAGATATTCAACTCATTGACATCATAACGAAATAGGAAAAACCTTTTGTTCCAATCACATGAGCAAAGCTGCTTTGCATGTAGCAGGCAAGCATATTTCTCTGGGGAGCATGGACAGCCAGAAGCTGAAAGATGCAGATCATAGTAGCACAATGCACATTCCCTATCAGTAGAATCAAATTCAGCATCCATTTTCCTAGATTGACATGAAGAGGACATATTTTGTCTTTGTGCCAACTCCATTTCAATTCGTGCCTAAGTAGAGTGTTGAAAAGTATTAGATTCCACTGAACTCAAACAATAGACACTAATTATGTAGTTATATATTGTGGCTGGCATTTACCTTCAGTGACTTGCATATTGTGCTATCAGGTCCACATATGCTTTTCCACCTCAAGTTATCAGCAGAATTCCTCTTGAGAAATAGAACCTCCCACTGAGCTCTTATTGCTTCTCTTGCAGCCCCAAGCAACAGCTTATCATGGGATATAGTTATTTTCCGAGCTTGTTCACGATAAAGCTCAACAGCATTTTGTCCAACTGGCAACCAATCAATGGGTGCCACATTAACAGCTTCTGCACAATTGAAGCCACAATTAAAACCAGCATGGTATGCCCGTGGGAATGTCAGGACAAACTCTCCCTCATGCTGAACACAACGGTAGACTGGTACTCCTTCAGATTTAAGCAATGATGGTGAAAACTGAGTAACCTGCAGAAGGAATTAGCATTTTCATTTAGGAATATATCTGATTGTAACTTGCATATACGAGGGAAGAACAGAGTTTTAAATGCCTAAGAAGGGCAAAAACATAATCACAGAATAGCCACATAAGCATAATCCATAGTTAACCATTATCTGGGTTTCTGGGAAAGCTCTTATACCCGAAAGTATTGTTTGAGAAAAAAAAATCACCAAGAGAGAAAACTTACTAGGTTGTGAAGCAAATCAGGTTGCTCCTCAAACAACTCAGGAAGATGTTTCCTCATTGCAGCCTCCAAATTCACAGCATCCTTTCCCGGAACTCCATACCACATCTTTGGAGCACCCCAATGCATGTAGTTCAGTGAGTACAAATGATGATCTTCAACATGCTGTCAACAGGCACAATTCAAATCAGTGAAATATCTCAGGATGGATACCATAAGTCCATATAAAGCTTCCATAATCAATAGCATCAATCACAAACTGTGAAACTAAAGAGAATATCACAAGAATCTTACCCAACAGAAAGATGAGAAACACATGCCGACATAAACCCAAGGCACTAAAACACCAGAAATGTCACCGCCTTCAAAAGAAAGAACTGAACCTTGTAGTCTAGGCAAGTTATTTAGATTCCACCCAGATTGTGCATATTTATCCTCCACATCAGATTTGATTTCAGGAGATAACTTTGGAAACCCGCTACCAAAAGTTCCAGTCTCCAAATCAGCACCATATATTACCTATATGAGAATGGATTTTCTGATCAGTTAGAAAGTGGCATAACTAGTCCTGCATATGTAAACACAAACGCTACCAAGTAACATATCACATGCAAATGCTATGACTATTTAGAACTACATGCATGCCTGGAATCATATACAGCAGTAACAGCTGAACTGCGAACTAAACAAGAAATTCTCTAACAGGCCATTATTGGGAAATATAAAAAAATCCAGGACTAACACAATTGCATTTTTCAAAAGCTTAAATTGCAGTGGGCATATATACTCTTTGCTCAGTTTTTTGATACCTCTATCTCTTCTGTTGGCCTTTCAACTATGCGCCAATACTCGCCTTCGATATCTTCCACTGACGGTGATGAATCTCTGCATTTATCTTTCATAAAATACTGATCACTGAAGTCATCTGCATACTTCTGAAACATCTGTAGTGTAAACTCTGGTCCTGGTTCAAATCCAAATCTCTCTTGGTTTTGCTGCATTCCAAATTGATTGTGATTGATTTCTTCGGTCTCTGAAATCTTTCTACGCTTCTTCATCATTCCACCTCTTCTGCTCTTCTTGGACGATTTACGGTTTTGGAGCTTGTCGACCTTCTGTACCCGAGTTGAAAATTTTGAGCATTCCCAAATGTTTTTCTCTTTAAGAAGGCATGGAGGCTTCCATGAAGCTGGTGGAACAATACGGCATATTCCATATGGTTCTGCTGTTGGGCGGATACTCTCAATGTATTTCAAGGTGTCCTGGAATTCCTGATCCATAAGAAGATATCATAAGATTAGTGTATGCAAAAACAAATTCAGTCCAGTGAAAGCACTGATACAATATAATGTGGCAACAAACCTCCTCAGTGGGATAGTAAACAGGAGCCTCGTCAAGAGCAGGCCTATGCGCACCAGATGGATTCCATCTTGCAATAACCTGCATGATGTGATGTGATATAAGCAACAAAACAACACCTTTGTGGAGGCTATCCATTAATTTTCAGAATTACACAAACCTTTTGACAATCCGCGCATTCTGGACATCCACGAAGTACTCCTTTAGGGAATTGTTGTCTATGTTTCACTGAACTTACGCCCTATCCATAGAGTTGAGCAATATTGTGCGAGGCATTAACATCATGATAAAATTCAGGTAACTGGTGAAGAAATAAGGATGAAATAGTAAAGTAAGTGCAACCTTGTCTGCTACTTCAGCATCAGAATCTTCATATGCAAGCTGGTCAAAGCGACTATAATCTATTGGAGGTCTATTGCGCAGTGATTTCCTACAGGTATTGCTCCCAGAAATACTGCAACCTGTCTCACTCTGGCGATCCACTGAACTGGATAGATATTCCAAAATTTCCACATCGTCGTCGATGCTTTGTATTGCAACAGAACTAGAATGATCACTAGCAGGTTTAACATCATTTTGGATTCCCAATGATGCCGGGGCAGCGAAAGGTCCAAATCCAGGCGGAATTGAGGGTTCAGGGTCCTCAATGACTGTGGCTGCAATGCCTTCTGTTCCCATCATTGCTAAAAACAAATGAAAGAGGCTTTGATCAGCACAGCACGAAATGCATTATATGTAAGCTGAATAGAACTGACCATACAAAAATGTGCTACAACTACATATACTGATTCAAGCAACTTGCTGCAATAAATATACCATAAGATTGAAAGAACAAGCCCACACAGCAACAAAAGAACAGGGTCATGATCAAGTCAAGCAACCTAGTACAACATCATGAAAACAGATCTGAAACAAAAGGCGGAAAGGAACTAAATACCAGCATCTTGACACAGCTGCAAATCACTTAGTCCCCATCCCAAAAATGTTTCGCTATATATTGCACTACATCTTATAATCTATTGCTACTAATAACTCAAAAGCATATGCTTAACAGCTTAACTATAGTATAATAACTAGATCCACCAGCATCATAAGTTCCAGATCACCTCCACAGAAAATCCAGAAGAGCAGCAACCAAGCATCATTCAAGGATTTAACATAACCAATAAATTTTAGCTTAGCTCCACACCAACATACTAACTTCTAGATCATCTACAGGCAAATCCAGGAAACCACCAACCAAGCACCGCCACTAGGGATCAGAATGCAACTAGTCAAAACGCTCAGATAAGAAGCAAGCATAGCTGCCTCCCTGATGATCCAACAGTGGATCTAGGGTTCGTTGGCCGTACTACGCGGTGCTGCTGGTGGTGACTAGTGCCGATCGAGCCGTTCCGAGGAGGAGGCGGGCGCGGGGCGGCGGCGGAGGTACCTCCGTACTACCTGAGAGAGCATGAAGGCGCAAGGCGTCGGCCGGAAGCAACCGGCGAGGTGACGACGGATGAGGAGGAAGCTCGAGGGAGTCGGCTGTGTCGTGTCCTCCTGGGACTCCGTGTTAGCTCGCGACGCGAGCCGGTGGGGAGTTGGGAGTGACTCGCCACGACACGGTCAGTTACGTCAGGGGATTTTTTTTCTTTTTTTCGCGAAATCGTCTTTAGTTTTGTCTTTTCTCCGATAGCGCCGGTTTGAAAGAATACAAAACAGAGGAATAGTAAACAGAAACAGAGAAAATAAAAACTGAAAAACCTACAGATGCGTCCCCGGGTTGGCAGGCGATTGGATTTATCATGCACAGTACGTAAATATTTTTGTGAGAACATGGAGGGAGGGAGGGAGAAAGGCAGTGGCCGGAGAGTCAAGAGAGCACCGATAAATGTTTTCTCACGCAGGATTTGATCATTTTTAGAAAATAAAAGAAAAACTTAAAGTAATTTCGTATTGGTATTGGGAATGAATGGATGAAGGGTTTGTTTGGACGTAGATATTGAAGATCACCTAAAATTGAATTGGTATCAATATCAAATTAGAATTATATATATTGAAAATGGATACCAATATCAAATGGTCCTTTGGATTTACTTCCTTCGTCTTAAATGGTAAGTTGTTTGATTTTTTTAATAAAAAGTTTGACCACTTATCTTATTTAAAAATATGTGCAAAATATTATTTTTTTGTTGTGACTTGCTTTATTAATAAAAAAATTTTAAGAATGACTTAATTTGACTATATTTGCATAAATTTTTTAATAAGACGGGCGGTTAAGCTTGGGATAAAAAATCAAATGACTTATAATTTGGGATGGAGGCGGTAGATAGAATTGGTAGTTGAAATGTGTCAAATACAAATTATTGTTTGGATGTGCATATCATGGAATTGGGAATTCATCCATCTTCTTCCCCAACTCACCCATGACCCCGGAAACAGAAAGTCAAGAGGCAGATTCAAATAAGAACCTAATGAAAAAAAAGACAAGATAAAAAAAATTCTTAATAATCTGATGATCATAAGAGTAAGAAAGAATAAATGTATCAACTTAAGATTTTTATGGCATTATTATC